>OW445483.1:8751065-9351065 GCA_918226075.1 Microctonus brassicae
TCATTTTAAATTTATAGTCAAGTGATAAAAAAATAATTGCTATCAACTTAAATGTCACATTGACTAATATAAAAAAATTTTACTCTTTACGAACTTTTTGCATGTATAAAAATATATTCTAAGTGTCCGTCCATCTGTGCTTAATATAAACGAGTGTATTACCATGAAAATTATCCCCATAAAAAAATGTATTTTTAACATTTAAATTTATTTAAAACTACTTTCGTTGAAATAAATATCGTGATGGCGAATTTTTAATTGTGACTATTCAATTCTGACGCTCACAATTTTGTTTTTTTTCTATAGCCAATGTAATTTAATTTTTATATAATACAAGGTTTCAGTATAATTATTCATTTGATTATAATAATAAACTCTTAAGGTTGAAAAATCACCAATTTTTTATTGATAAATTTAATTTTTCTAAATTCTTATCGACAAATTATTTTCCCTCAAAGATATTACTGTCAAACGTTTGCTAATTGGATCTTTAAGGGCGATAGACCAGAATAAAATATCAACAACAATTCGAATAAATATAATCAACGAATAAAGATATTAAAATTTATCCAAATGATTTTTTATGAAAAACTAAAAATTTATAGAAACTTTAATTGAATCATTTATTGCTAATTATATTTATTTGTGCAATTGTTGACTTCCAATTCTGGTCTATTACTCTTAAGAATCAAATAATTAATCGTATCAGCATATTTAAGAACAAAAATAATTTTTCAATGAGAATTCAAAAGAAAAAAAAATTAATGTGAAAATAATAAAAATTCCGTGTATTATTTATTCATATAAATCATATAAACAAATAATAACAACGTAATTTAATCGTTAATTAACATTGGATAATTAATAAAAACTGTTGTAAATACATAATTAATATTAACATTCACTGTAATATTAATTTTTTATCGTTAATATAATCAAAAATTTCTTCAACTATAACGTCAAAATATTCTGATTGAATATCCAATTGAAAATAATCACAATGATCAACACTCAACAATTCAGCAAAATATATTTTGAATAAACTCTCACCTTGCATGTAAAATATGAGAGCAAGGTAATGCCTCAAGTGAATCAGCCTCCAATCCAAATGGTTCATTACAACCACCACATCGAAGTTCCAAATCCTCCTCTGTTGCTGCGGCAATTCTTTCGTGATGATTTTTTTGTTCTTCATCCCCTAAAGAGCCGTAGATTCGCGATAGTCTGCATCTCACTGTTCTCACCAGTAACTAAAGCATAGCAAAATAAAATAATATGAAGAACTCGAAATAATAATAAACGTTCAAGTTGTCTAGCACATCTCCATTCAGTCATCCAGCCAGCGAACGTGAAACAATGAAAAGGAATATGGTGATTCGTATCTCATTGGTACCACGGCCCTGGCATACTTTTACAAGTACCTTCTTCTTCTTCTTCTTCTTCTTCTTCTACGTCATCTTCACTCTTTCATTTTTATTTTGTTATTTTATCATAAAACCTTTATCGCTAACGTCGTTTGCAATTAAAATTAGCTTGAGAATATTCTTGAATATACGTAAAATGTATAGAGCATTATCTTAGGGAACTATACATGATTTATTTATTTATTTATTTATTTATTTTTCTCTTACCTTTGCGCCAACAGAGCTGGCAACTTCAAGTAATCTTGTATTAAACTCCAGTGGTCTGCAGTTACATATTTTATGTTGAAGTCTTAATGCTTCTAAACATCTGGCAGCACCATCCATTGCTTCCATTTGGCATAAACGATCTCCAGTAGCTGCTGCTGAACCCATTGCACTTTCATATTGACGAAATGCTTTCTGTTATATAACAAATTGTTATTTGAATCAATAAAGTTATATAAATTATCAATTAATATTAGTTTAATTACATCAATTTTAAAGATTAAAATAAATAATCTATTATCACTTGTCATTTTAATTTCAAAAAGTTTCGTTTATTTTTATTTCTTTTTATCAAAATGGGTTTTTTTTTATTCTACGAATAACTAAAATTTCATACGCAGTCTTCTGCTTATTGTAGAGATAATTAACATTATTTAATTATCTCCTGAATTTTATAGCAATGGCATAAAATATTAGATACATTTATTCAATTTTTCTTTATTAAATTTATTCATAGAATAATTATTTAATTTAATTTATTTTTCTCTTACATTTATATCTGATTTTTTCCGATAAATATCGCCCATGATTCGGATACTACGAGCGTAACTTGCTTGATCTCCAGAGACCAATGATAATCGTGTAGCCTCCTGAAAATAATAAAATTAATACATCACAAAGAAAAAAAAATTTTTATATATAAATAAAATGTTAGCAAAATTTTCTATTCATTTATTGATTAAAAATTCATATAAAAGTGCCTCATATTATTGTTTAGAGAACAATATAAAATAACTATTTACACAAAACAATGACACCTTGATCATTTTATAATAAATAATAAAGAGTGTACCAATAAAATTTTTTAATGATTTCTGGTTTAAAGTTTAAACTAAACGATGTCAAATAACACGAGAGTAATTTATGAGAAATAATTAAATGCACAGTTTAATATAACTTTACTCAGCGCATGTAGGTACTTAAAATAATTAATTTCACATCTAGAAACTTTATAGTGATGACATGAAAAAGAGTAGAGTGAAATAAACTGTGCGATCGTAATTTCATACCGAGCAATAATCATGAGCGTCACCGAGTTCGCCTTTCTTTCTGAGTGCCGTTGCCATTTGCAGCAATGCTGCTCGATGATGACGTGAATTCAAATCACCAAGTTGCAAACTACGCGATAAATCGTATGCTCTTGCTGCATAACGTGCGCTTTTATCCGCATCCTGCAGACGACAAAATAATTCAGACAGCCCAACATAAACCTTAAATCCAAGAAAAATAAATTTATAAATTAAAAATATATATTTTAATAGACAATTATTTTATATTCCATTATGAATTTATATTTTATACTATACCTGAAGTTCTAATGAAGGATCTTGAATTGAATGTGCTATTTTATGTGCTCTTTGAAAAGCTTCCAGCGCTTTACAAAATCCGGCTAATTCAAGATGAACTCTGCCAACTGTTAAGTGCACCAAACCAGCAGTGGCACATTGATCACATTCATTATACAAACTGTGTTCCAAAAACCACAAATAGAAAGTAAAGAACAAAATTAATATAATACGTAAAATTTATTCAACAATTAAAAACATAGGAAATATTCTGTGACGAAATAATTTATTGTAAGAAAAAAAAAAATTATATCATTGATTTTTACCTGTGTCTTGCGTAAGCCAATGCTCTTTCAAGAGCACCAAGTCTCTCATGTGCTCTGGCCAAATTTAAATATGCTTCAGCACGCATATTTGGTGAATCTAATTCTTCAGCAATACACAATTGTCTTTGAGCAAAATCTATACTGTCCCTGTAACAAAAAAAAAAATACACAAAAAATAAAATTAATCCTATAATTAAAATCAAAATAAAAATCAGATAAATTTCCATTGATAAAATATTATTTATTTCTAGTATTATATATATTACATAATTAATATTTATTATCAAATATCTTTATTTAATTAAAAAATTAAATTATTTGCTTAGTAAATTTATTTCTAACAAGATTTATTAATTATTTTAAATTATAAATATCAGAATTTTTCTTATCTCAATAAATTATTTTATAGATGTATAAATTTAAATAAACAATACATGATAAATTTGCGTTGATAAAATATTATTAATTACTATTATTATATATTATATGATTAATATTTACCATCAAATATTTTTATTTAATTAAAAAATTAAAATGTTTGCTTAGTAAATTTATTTCCAACAAGATTTATTATTTATTTTAGATTATAAATGTTAGTGAAAATTTTTCTTATCTCAATAAATTATTTTATAGATGATTAAATTTATATAAACAATGGAATAATAATGTTATTCAACAGTGATTATTTGACTTTATCATCTGTATGTTTGTTTATATGTCTAATAATCTCTGTGAACGTGTATTATTTGTGACCGTCCGTTGCACATTGCAATGTATAAATTATTTGTCCTAAACTCAAGTCCAGCTGTTGTGTCTAGTTTTCCTATACCGCACATATGTATTGTAGAATGTAGATTATCTATAGGTGTATATAGGTAAATACACATATCTATTTATGTTGCTAACTGTCTCATCACTAATGAAACCCAACATCTCTTGAGGTTTCCACTGGCATTCAGAGAATAGTCTTGGAATAAATGCCAAGGTTTCAACTGGAATTACCATGATTGCTATTAGGGACTTTAGTTTCATGTATACAATTCCCTTGTGTGTGAAATATTATTCACATTATCTGAATATATCACGTTAGGAGATAAAAAATTATTTTTATCACTATCGATTGTCATGAGAATTGTTTTTTTTTTTTTTATGTTATAGGATGTCATGTAAATCTATTGTTTTAATAATTCATTCAAAATTTTATCTGGGTGCGAGGAGAAAATAAATTTTATTTTGATATATTTCTTTATTATATGATGTCAAAATTAATTTTTTTTTCTTCTTGTATAACATGATTGATTGATGAATATGAATTTAAATTTAACGAGAATATTTTGGTTTTTATATAAATGTTAAAGTCTTACAGAAATCACTTGGATTTTTTTTTATATATGTATATATATATAATAGGGTGCTTCGTTTGAGGGGACTATTTTTTTTATTTCTTTGGAATTGATGAAATATTACTTTCTAAACTCTCTAATCTATAAAAAATATTAAAATATTATGCAATTTATAGAGAATTGATTCAAGGTATAAATAATTAAAAATTCTAAATGTTTAATTGGATTTCTCTTGAAAACTATCAATTTTACAGTTTTTTTTGTAATGACTATTTTGTAGAAAATTTAATTTCCTATAAAAAGTGTCCTATCAACTTTTGCTGTAAAGTTGATGGTTTTTGAAAAAAATTGAAAAAACTATGAAATTCGAACATAAATCGACTTTATCATTTTTTATCGGTAAGATAGTTAACAGAAAATTGTTAAGTGATACATACTTTTAAAGATTAAATATTTCTGTACGGTTTCTGCTGGGAATTAATTAAATAATGAAAATATTGTGATTACCATTATTTTTGCACTATATCGTTCACAACTTTAAATAATTTATATTGAGATTTTTTTTTCGTTTTTCTTAAATAACAAAATTGCATAAATATTCTATCGACTCTTTCGTAAAAATTCCACTGTGTTGCACAGTGATTCCCATACATGTATACTGTATATAAATATATATATATGTGTGCCCAACATAAATGAAGGCATTTTCTACCAAGGAATTTTCACAATTTGCTACATCATATTTTCATACAATGTTAAAATATTCCAAATATATATCCAGATTCTTTAGACGATAAATAATACATAAAACATTTCTCCTTGATGCATTACACAACTTGATAATGTCCAAAACATTACAGCAATTAATCCGAATTTAATTAAATAATTTGAAGATAAAAACGAGTCAAATTCCATTTTAAATCCCGTCACAATTTTAAAAGCTTACCAAGCATAAATTCGAATAATTCCACAAATACAAACAGACACATGTACACACATGCATGCATTCATCGACATATAAACTATCTCCATATTGATATGACAGTAGTGCCTGACATGAAATGCGCTGAATATGAAATTGAATTCTCTGTTAACAAATACAAATATCATAAATAAAAACTGATAAAATGGGGTAGAAAATAATAAACAAAAGTTTTATGTTTTATTTTACTTCACACATAAATGTTTATATATGTATATATGAATAGATGGATGTGTATTTGAGAGTGTGGATGATGATGATGATGAGAGAAATAATGGTGCAGTGAAAGAATTGTCCAGTGGATTTCTGAGCACCTCTGGCGTTCTGTCATCCAGAGAATGAGATCTCCAAGCATTCAACAGGACGCCGGAAGGCGGTAAATGCTGCACCATATACACATTCTCTCTCTGCCTTTGTCTATTTACATATATACACACATAGGTATGTACATATGTACAGGAGATGTCTCAGAATTTTGAGAACTAGTTAACGGTATTTGCCAATAAACATCAGTATGATTTCAATAGGAATTTATAGCAATGTATTTCTATAGTTCATGGGATATGGTTGAATATTTTGAGGAATTGTTATAGAACTTTGAGAGATAAATATAGGAATTATATAAATGTATGATTATATTTTTAATTGTGAAATTTAAAATTATTTTTTTTTTATATAATTATATTTGTTTATTTGTGTCTTAATGACAATCAGTTTTGGAACAGTTTATTAATCAATTGTTACTTGTGTGGTTACATATTTTTTATTTATTGAATTATGCTCGAATAAATAAAAAATAAATTTATATGAAAAATTTGATTATTGCACAAAAACCAAAAAATTAAAGAATCAAAAAAAATTTTCCGAAATTTTTTTTGACAGGCTGTATTTCAGTAAAAAATGGTCGTATCGAGTTTTCAAAAAAAGCATTTTGAAGCTCTGAGTCTCTAGTTTTTAGACCTTGTGGCGAAAAAATTTTAGGAGCCATGATTATTACGTGATTCTAAGGAATGGCGCGGAAAACAAAATTTACAAATTTTGTTTCTTTTTCTTTTGAGTCCACGAACTCAGGAAAATTTTTCTTTTTTTAGCTAAGCCGTCGATTGGGTTAAATAGCTTATTCATTCAGCTTCAATTTCGTATTTTCAAAACCTCGATACGACTTTTTTTTACTGAGATACAGCCTGTCAAAAAACACGAAAAAATTTCGGAAAATTTTTTGATCCTTTAATTTTTTTCGATTTAGTGTATAATGTGAGCATTTATCAGGATATAAATTCCAGAATTTTAATATTTTTATAATTAAATCATACATATAATCTAATTCAAATAAATATAATTTGATTCTAAATTTCGATATTTTTAATTGTCTCCAACATTTAAATGATATAAATAAGAATTTTATTTAATTTTATTTCATTATTTCTTCTCGGCGTGCAATGAAGAGAAATTCCAAGTTGTCTAGGTGTGTAAAATTCACAATATCAAAGTGATAATAAATTTTTAAAATACAAAGAAACTATAAATGCATTCTCGTTACGTTGAAGATGAAAAGAAAAAATTTTATAATAAATTAAATTCAAGATATAATACAATGATAAGGCAAGGAAGTAAAATCAAGAGTGATATTATAGATGTATTTATATTGAGGAGTAAAAAAAAAACTTTTATGAACGTCGATGAAGCCAAAGGAATATTGAGTTATATACATGAATATAATATAACGATACAGCATAGAAAAAAAATGGGGATTGGTTTTAAAATATGCATTGACTTTCTTGATACATATATACATTTGTATAAAGTATCTATGTATATATTTCATGTGGTATGTATATGATATGTGTTCGATAAAACGGAAGTGACTGATGCTTTTACTGTTGAAGATACAGAGTAAAAGTAGTGAACATTGAAGGAAAAAAAAAAATAATATAGAGCAATACTGAAACGAGAGTTGAAAGCTTTTTTTGTTTGTTTATTTCTTTCTTCCTGTACTTTTCAAACATATATATTTTTCCTATCTATATATATATATATATATATGCATATCTAGTTAATACACTAGTCGAAATGAATGTGAAAATGAACCAATGCGGCTGAATATTTTCAGTCCTGTTTTAATTATTCCGATCTTTCTATATTATTTTCTTTTACATCACACTCTACTTTTTTAATTACAAAAAAAAAAATATATTTGCCTCTCTATTTTTTCAATATACACCCATAGAGTTTATCTGCACACAAATAATACCATTATTCGAATATACATTTGAATATTAATTACACAATAATAAGATTTATAAAGAAGAAATTTAAATTTTTATTAGTATATCTGAAATTTTATTATATTTATTTTATTTCGAACAGTAGTTCATATTAATAAGCACTGATAATATATTTTGATTGAATATTATTTAAATTTATTAAATCATTTGTTTATTTACTGAATATTTGAGAGAAAAATGTGATTTGATATTGCCAGAAAAAATTATTTCTTCTCTTTATCAAATATATCGAGTAATTTTAATTAAAATTGTTATTCAAAATTTAATATACATATAATTTACCTGTATTTTCCCCAATCCATATAAGCTTGATACAGGTAACCAAGCAGAGTAAATTTATCCTCTCTCTGTCTGATGCTTTTTAGTGCTCTTCGCCATTTTCGTACTGCTGCTTGCTGCTTATGAGCTCGGTACAATTTCAGACCTTGCTCCACCTGAAAACATCAGTCGAATATGATGAATTAAAAAAAAAAATAGATGTATGTACAACAGTATGTACAACAGTATACTTATATAAAGTAAATAGTCTTTGTATGTATGTATATTTGAAATAATAATTAAAGTCATTTAAGATGATTTATAAATAATTTTTTTTACAGTAAAAATAAAGAAAAAAAAAATATCTGACATGTGAGTATTTTTTTTTTTTAGCTTTACAAAAATATTAACACACTGAAACTAATTTTCTGATTAGTAATAATTTTTAAGACAATAATAAAGTGATTAGTATCGATTTAATAACAAAAAAAGTCAAAATTTTATATATTTGGAGCTTTGGGTTTGAATATTTTCAAAATGGCTGTCTCTATGGAAAAAGAGTAAGACATCTTTTTTGTAGAGCGTTCGATTACCTACAAAAATATGCTATGAGTTTATTTTTATGATAATCAAATACCGAGCTACAAAAATCAAAAAAAAAAAAAAAAAAAAAAAAAAAAATGGTCTCATGTTATTTAAATAATTAAATAAAAAAATGAAAATTACAAAAAGCAACCCTTAAATATTAAAATTAAAAGTCCGCTTCAAACTAGCTGTTTTTTTTTCACTGTTCAGTAAATTTTCAGCCTAATTTATTTTTTTTTTGTTGAAAAAAAAAGTTTCCTAAAAATGGCACACCCTAATGTATATATATGTATCTATGTACATTTATAGAGGGATAAAGATGTCGTGAATAAGAGAGAGAATGAAGGAGGAGGATTGGGGGATACCTAAAAGGTATAAAAGTGAATCGATTATCGATATTATGCATCTCGCGCATTCTGAAAAGAAAGCTTTTGTCTACTTCTGTCGACGAGTTTAAAAATGTAGTGGTGGTGGAATTAAACTGACGTGGAAAAGAGTGAATGAGTATAAAAGAGTATGAAAGCGCAAAAGAAAGAAAATAAATTGGAAGAAGAAAAAAATTTATGTATAAATGTGGATTGATGAGAGAGGAATAAAGTGGAACAGTTTTATATAGTAAATATTTTCTTAACCATTCACAAGTTTAGAAGAGCAGTGTTATAAAATGGTAATTGATCTTTTAAAAATATATGTGAGAATATATATATATATATATATAGGGTACTTTTAATTTTGTTCTTGGCATTTTTCAATTTTTTTAGTATTCAATTATTAGGTTTGTATGTTTAATGTTTATTTAATGTACAAATTTTAAGCAAATTTTTTATTTTATTTTATATATTTATTCTGTGGTGTAAAGTAATAAATTAAATTTTATTTATCAATTTATTTATAAATTCGCAAATTATATTTTCATATTTATCATTTTTAGTATAAAATTATTTTTCATTTTCTTTGATAGAATTCAAGAGAAAAAATTACGTGAATTATTTATTCATGTATTTATAACATTTCGGGATAAATAAGTAATGTCGGAAAATTTTTTATTCCAGTCCGTGATTTATTTAAAATAACTTTTATTCAGTTAAAAAAACAAATTTAATATAAAACGAAATATTTCATTGAATTAAAACAAATTAATTTAATAAAATTATAAACAATACTTGAATTTATATATTTGCATATATTATTAAATTATTTACTTGTAAATGAATGATAAATTTAAAAAAATTCCATTAAAACTAAATAATTCATGTCATTATATTTTTTTTTTGCGCAATAAATTTTCCACATTAATTTATTCAAGCTCATTTTCACGCTGTGACCCTGGCCTTAGTTATAAACATGTTACAAGATCTATTCCCCCTGATGGAAGTTCACGCAAGCAGCGTATATATGTATAATTATCACGCTAGAATGTAAGCAAAGAAAGAAATAGCTAGTTTAAGTGGTAAATGTATATGAAAAGGATAGAGAGAATGAGAAAAGGCGTCGTGTATCGATTTAACCCTGAACTTTATCTCAGTAGGCTACAAGCCACGTGCTAGGGGCCATGAAATAAATATACAATGAGACAAGAAGTAGAAAAGAATGATTGTGTTAGTCACAAAAGAGAATTGTTGAGACAGGGATGACCTAAAGATTTTTCTTTTACTCATTCTCGATAAATAATTAATCTTAATTAATTAACTAAAGTAAAAATATCACAGAAAAATACTTGAATTTTATTTTTATAAAAAAGATAAAAGAACAAGAAAATAATTTGAATAAATACTTTATTGCAATCTCAATTTAATTTTAATTTCATTGTTATTAATTTTTTTGCACTCATTCTAATGTCGACTAATTATTATTTAAACTTTGAATATATATAAATTACAAAGAAAATTAATATTTTTTAATCAAAGCTAAAAATACTTTATTTTTTTTTAATGTAATCAATTTTTTCTGCTCTCATGTGCACTTTATTTTATTAACTATTCACATGAATGAGTACATAATCAATATTTATACATTTCTCATTTTTTTTATTTAAATGTTAGAGTTGATAATATTTTTATTTTGTATCAATACTTTGCAATTAGTATAATTCTGGATTATATATGTATTATTTTTATTTTTTATAATTTTAAATTCAAGTTATATTAAGACGATTTTATCATTAACATTTTCTTCCCTTTATTATACGTAGTGAAACAGATTCACAGGGGCCAATTTGTAGAGATGTTAATCTAGGGTTTGACCTCACAACTACGTATACGTTGAGCCATTCGCATCGATCCAAAATAATATGTGCTATGCTGCTCAGGCACACATTATAGAATCGACCTAAACAACCGGGCCAAGTTCATACATTTTTCATCTACTTTTTTTTTTTTTTTCTTAGTTTCTTTCACAGACGTGTTTTCTCAACTATACTACTCTAACATTTATCCGCATTTATCCTCGAACATTTTGCCTTAAGCTTCGACTTTTTGCTCAGGTGAAAAAAAATTGTGTTATAAACTTTCTCATTTTTAAATTGCTGTTGAACCAATCAACGAAATATTTTTTGTTTCTTCTCACTATTTATTTATTCATTTAGTCATTCTATTTTTTCTTTTTATTTCTTCAGTTCTGGTTATTTATTATTAAGCTTTTTTTATATGTGCTTGACATTGTATAGAGCTTGAGGAAGAGAAATGGTTGACAGCGAAAGCTCTTCTCCAACGAAATTGTCGTATAAATATGAACGACCAGGTATACTTTTAAACGTGCAATGTAAAATATTATAATAAATGTTATATTCTTATGGTTATATAAATATTTTCAAGACAAAGGACTCTCACAATATGCAAGAATATTATCCAGAGTTTATGAATATTTATATAAACATACATATACACATATTAAAATTTTTAAATGTCGTTAAAAATTTTTATTTAAAATTGTAAATTTTTTATTTGTTCATTTCACTCAAAGTCATATCGTCCTTCCAAATAATTAATTAAATGTTTAAATAATAATTTATATTTCTAAGCAATATTTTTTATCTACCAATAATTTTCATTAATAATTGTTAATAAAAAAATTATCAGTTTATTTTATTAATTTACGAAATGTATTTAAAAATTTTTTTTTTCTGTCTAAATTTTTCTTTTTTATTACGGATATTTTTTATTTTTATACATGCAATTTTTTCCCCTGGCTTTTAGTTTAATATATAAGATAAAGTTATACACATGTGACAACTTTTTTATCTCCTATGTGAAAATTACCCTTGAGGTTTTTTTTTTTACTCAAATATATTATAGATATATGTAGCTTATGTATTTTATTTTTTTTTTCTGTTCATTTTATGTACGTAGGAATCTTTCTTGCTCTCATTCTATATCTTTTGTATTTACGTGACCCTGTGTCTGACCAGACGCAGAGATTTCCCCTGTCCAGTGTCGTAAGTTTGATCACATGTCTGTAAATCTTTTTCGTTTTATTATCATTTTTTTTTTATTTACGAAAAATAAATAGCAGATATGAATCACTGAGGATATAAAAGGGATTATGATTGATGGAGAATATGTATATGGTGAACAATGACGAAGTATTTTATCTGTAATTTTTTTTATCAATTCTTTTTATGTCAACTTTTAGTCTTTCGGTATTTTGCTTTTAGGTTTACTTTGTCCCGGAATTTTTCAACTCTTTGTAGTATTTATCTGTGAAATGTTGAAGGGTTTCATTGTTTTGTTATGAAGAAAAATTATATGCATGTGTATTAAGCTGAAATAGTTGAATAATTAATAAAAATAAATTTGAGTTATTTTTTTTTTTAGTCTTTAATAATATCAGAATATTTTTCTTAGCTCAAAATAATTGATTTTTTTTTCTTTTTTGCATAGAAAAAGTTCTGAATAGTCTCACATGGAGTAAAAAAAAAAACTATTTCAATAAACTCAGTAGAAATCTATTTAAAAAATATTAAATAATTTTTTTATTCATTTCAAATTATTTTCATAATTTTTTTTTTTTTTTGG
Organism: Microctonus brassicae; assembly: GCA_918226075.1. Lineage (NCBI taxonomy): Eukaryota > Metazoa > Arthropoda > Insecta > Hymenoptera > Braconidae > Microctonus > Microctonus brassicae. The sequence continues at coordinate 8,763,832 of OW445483.1, forward strand.
GATCAACAAAATTGTTAAAACAATTTAATAAAGTTAAAATATGCAATGAATGATAAATGCAATGGATGATAAATAAACAAATGATTTTCCCAAATATTATAAATTTTTTTATGTAATTTGAAAAATAAAATTTGAACATTTATGTTACTTTTTCACGTTAAATTTAGATTTTTATTCATATAATAATTTTCATAAAATACATATATGTATATATTTGAAAAAAAAAAAAAATAACCAACAAAAATTGAGTATATAAATAAAATAAAATATTTTCATGAATTTTTATAAATTAAAAATTTCATGTTTACTTATATATATCATTCGTAATTTTTAACACAAGTCTATGGCTCAATATAGAATTATAGATACTGTACGTCTCTATTGAGCCGAGATGAATAGTACTAGATAAAAACTTAAAATAAAAAAAAAAAGTGTCTGCCATTTGCAGCGAAGCTATCGCGTTTCCCAGCGGAGACTTCCATCTTTTCTTTCACCCTCACTGACTTGCCCCTGCTCCCACAATTTCGTTTTTTTTTTTTTTCTATTTTTTTTTATTTATCCCAAGCTCCAAAAGAAAAAGCTGAATGAAAAAACACATCGATTACCTTTAGCTTTAACGCGATCAATAGAGGAAAAAAAAGCTTGATTAAATTTCGCCTGCTCAACCGCACAATGTGATCGAACAAAAAGAAACTAATAATAAAAAATAAAGAAAAAAATGTTGAATAGTCTTCAAGTATGTCTATAACATCCTCTTACGTACTATATGAAGACTTCATCATTTCAGAATTATCCTTTGTATTTATTTCAATCATTCAATCATTTTTTTTTTTTACCAAATCATTCATACAGAAAATTTTCATTCTCTCTCTAAATACAAATATAATTATAAATATAAATATAAATATAATTATAAATATAAATATGAATATTAATTATAAATATAAATATAATTATAATTATAATTATAAATATAAATATAATTATAAATATAAATATGAATTTAAATATAAATATAATTATAAAAATAAATATAAATTTGAATATAAAAATAAATATGAATATAAATATAAATATAAATATAATTATAAATATAAATATGAATATTAATTATAAATATAAATATAATTATAATTATAAATATAAATATAATTATAAATATAAATATGAATTTAAATATAAATATAATTATAAAAATAAATATAAATTTGAATATAAAAATAAATATGAATATAAATATAAATATAAATATAATTATAAATATAAATATGAATATTAATTATAAATATAAATATAATTATAATTATAATTATAAATATAAATATGAATTTAAATATAAATATAATTATAAAAATAAATATAAATTTGAATATAAAAATAAATATGAATATAAATATAAATATAAATATAATTATAAATATAAATATGAATTTAAATATAAATATAATTATAAAAATAAATATAAATTTGAACATAAAAATAAATATGAATATAAATATAAATATAAAATCAAATTGAAACACAAATTTTTGATATTAAATTATTAAAGAATTTTATCTATCGCAAATGAAATAAAATAATTTATTATAAATTATTCTGCAATTAATATAATTTTTTAATTGGGGTAATAAATGAAAGAAAAATATTTTGAGTGAATTAATTGTTTCGGAAATTCTTGGATCATGAAATAGTATAAAAATCAGTCGCATCGACAGACCATGAGAGAAAGAAAATTGCTATATATCCAATTGAGCATTTTATCGATGCCTTACGCTACATTGGTGGCAACACTGTATCCAAGCAAGCCTTTTAACTCTTCGCCCAATTGCTTTTTTTCTTTTTTCCCTTATTTTTGTTATACGTGGCTCGACAAAAACTCCCGTTTATACATCTACACATACAATGAAACTAGTTTTTTTTTTTTTATTTGTAGAAAATAGTTTATTAGAGGTAAAGAATTTCTTTGGCTTCATTTAATTAAATTGTTTTTTCTTCTTATGTATTATTTTTTTGTTCACTTTTTTATTTTGTCTGTTAATTTGTAGGGGAAATGATGAAGCTAATTAAAAGGGATATACATATGCTCACCCGTCTCCTGGCCAATTGTTGATCAAGACGATGTCTGCAGCCTCGCAAACATTCCCAAATACCAGCGCCAGATCGACCATTTTGATGGTGAGTACCTCCGTTAGCATCTTCATATCTATAATCCTCTTCAGCAAATTCATAAACGTCCAAGGGATGTCTTGAACCGTCTGGGCTTCCAAGAAGTGCTGTTGCTGAGAGCTGATGGCTCGCAGCACCCCTTAAAAAAACAAGCTTTTATTGATCAAATTTTCAGTAGAATTGCAAATAATATTCATGATTAAAAGCAAAGAAAAAAATAAAAGAAAAATCGTCTTTGAATCTTTTTTATGTATTTAATTCGAACGAGAATTAAAAAAAATTATTCTTCGTAGTAAATAAATAATGTTACATTGAGTGAAATTTATTCTAATGTTGACTATTTTTATTTATCAACTTTGAAATTATTTCTTACTAATTTAATTAATTTGTAGTGTATTTAAGCAAATGAAATACGAAAGTTAAACAATGGTTTAGCTGTATATTAATGCTCTGATTTTTTAGTTTATTTTCTCAATCAATTCACATGATTTATTAATTTAATCAAGGACTTGTATAACATGCGGATATAATTGTCTAAGCTTTCATCACAATTATTAAAAAATATTTAATTCAATAAATTTAATCTCTTATCTTATTAATTCGCGACTGATTAAATTCAAATAAAGAATAAAAAAATCAATTATTCCATTATTATAATTTCAATAAAACAATTTTAATCAACACAGATTAATAATTCAGTTAATGAATTTAATATATAATAACATAAATATTTATATAACTAAATTACAAATCTGTGTTAATTATTTTATCAATTTCGTGCTGTTTCAAACAATCAACATTCAATTTCCAATTCAAATTCAATTTATTTAAAATCAGTAAAATAAAATATTTGATTAATTATAAATATTTTCATTTTTCATTCACAAAACACTCAAATTTAAATTTAATATTTCACATCCACTTCAAAATAATATTAATAAAAAAATAAAATCGAAGAAATTTGTAAAATTTATAAAAAAAAATAAAATAAAATAAATTTATAAAATTAAAAAAAATAAATTAAATGAAAGGAATTTATAAAATTTATAAATAAATAAATTTATGAAATTCATAAAATTTATAGAAAAATAAAATAAACGATAAAAACTAAACAAAAAAAAAAAAATCAACTTAAAAAAATGTAGAAAAAAAATAAATTCTACTTTATAAAGCTCAACAAAATAAAGTTCACTTATAATACTTCACAAAACAGTTGTTTCGTTGATAGAGTACCTGCATTCCGGTATGATTCTAGATATTATATCACGTACTTTACTATAATAATAAAGAGCTAGGTGAAGCTATAATACAATATAATGTCTTGTTTATTGTATACACGTCACACTTGATTCTATTGGCCATGAACCAATGCGAATGTTGTGAAATAGTCTTGACATATTTTCCATGTACTTCAGTACCATATAATATTCATATACTTAGATATATATGTATATATATGTTTGAAATTATAATAAATATAGATGAAATAGAGTAGTACGAAAACTTGGTTAAGAAAGTGCATGAGAGTAGAAACGAAAGATTTAAAGTCAAGTAGATAAATAGACAAGTGAACTTGTGGGATGTATAATTTTATACACATATAATTCTCTGTATTACGTTCATGAATACAATGTGATGAATATTCTGTTGATTGATTGTTCGCTCTGTTACATCTACATAATATAATATCCTTCACAGAATGTTCAGTTTGTGTTTGCATTTAAAATTATCGCAAGTTGCCACAATGTGGGATGTATGCTTCACACGACCTCGATTCATCCAAGTCGAATGAGAAGAGAGCTTGTACAGAATCGATCACACATCACGGTTCATCAATCATAACCGATTGTTTTAATGAAAACCATTCAGTCAGATGAGTTTCATTAATTTTTTTTGTTTTGTTTTTTAATCGGATTTTATTATGAAGGGATTAATTATTATTTTTTTATTTATGAGATATATTTTTCTGTGTATCGAAATTACAATTTTATTTATGATTTATTTTTAATTTATATCCGGCTGTGGATTTCGTTATTTATTATTGTTGAGCTTTATTTATTATCGTTGAATTAATTCGACGAATTGATTTAATTCGGATGAAGAATAAAAATAATTTATTTTATACTCTGACTAATTAAAAGAAAATAATAAATAAATATTTATTCAAAATTGTTTCAGAAAAAATTTAGGAGCTTTAATACACGTATTTTATTAATTTCATAATCAAATTATAAATAAATAATAGGAAGATTTTGTGTAGAATTGCGAAAAATTGATGCAATTTTTTGTTTTGAAAAATTTATAGAAATTTACAAATGTTTTTTTTTTTTATTTACAGTTTATATAAATTCTTTTTTTTTTTCTTGTTTTGTAGTGAAAGTATTTTTAATTTAGGTTATTCATTTCTGTGAGTTAATAAATAATATTTATTTTTTGAGGATGGAAAATCTTTACAAGTCTGAAGTAAAGGTATTTTGAAATAGAAAATTACGATAATATTTTCGTGGTCTTTCAATCACTAAAGTATGAAAACTATACGTATCAAATTATATATTCACCGTGCAGACGAAATTGTTTAAATTTTTAATACTCCAAGACTGATATATATAAATAATAAATTAAAGATTAATAATTCCAAGTGCAGGATTTTAATAAAACAATTTTAATCAACACAGATTGATAATTAACTCAACAAATTTTAATCTCACATCATAAATATTTCTATAATTAAATTCAAAATTTGCATCAATTGTTTCATTCAATTTCCACCGAAATTCCAAACCAAACAATACCAAATTAATAAAACACCTTAATATCATCAAATTAATAAAATATTACCAAAAAATAAATGACATAAAATTACCAAAATGTAAATAATAATTTATCCCCTCACTAATTTCACTTCAAAAATATTAAAAAATTCCCACACATATTGAAACTTCACAATCACAACTTTTTTTATATCAAATAAATTTTAATACTAAAATATAAAATATAAACATTTATATAAATTTATTTTTCCCATACATGTATATGGCATTTTATTTTTATTTATTCAGATCCATTTATATGGATGAATATACTGCTATATGTATTATGGCCTATAATACGTATGTAGGGCATAAACATAAAGGGGGGGTTCTTGGCCAACGTCCCAGAGACCGAGTTTCAAAACCCGTGGCATTGCCCACTCTAACCACAGGAATATAAAATCACACGTTTTAACCCGCGTCTCTCTCGTCTCAGACGTTGCTTTTCAAGCCTCCGCAATGCGACTACTGCAGCCCAAAATAATAATAATAATAATAATAATAATAATAAGAACATATCAAATAATATTACACATATGTATGTTATTGTATAACATAAGCACAGATAAATAATATTAACATAAAAGAATTTACATGTTCACGTATTTTTATTTATGTTTTTATTTTCATGTTTTTCTCTCAAGTATTTTCACAGTTATAAATTACTAGATAAATATCATTCTGAATATCAATCATTGCAAATAATATTTTTATTTATTCATTAAAATCTCCATAATATTTTTTTAATATAATTTGATATTGAAATAAATAAAGTGTGTGTATTTAAAGTTTTAAAATTTTTTTCTGAGATGATTTTAAATATATATTTATTTATTATTTTCTTTTAATTTGTCAGGGATGAGTATGTGATGAAATAATTATAATAAAAATGATATATATATATGTGTATATATAATGACGATGAATAAAATGTGTTATGGAAAATAACTGTGAAAGTGGATGTTGAAAAATAATTCTCTTTAACGTATTTGTATGTCCACAAGCATAAAATATATTTTCATGCTGCCCCTGACAGCTCGTTAAATTCACTGAGCATTTATATATTTGTATACAACCATTTGTGTATCAGTGTACTAAAATACATAAAACAATATATAAAATAATATGTGTATACACATCAAATAATAAATGTATATGAAAAATATTAGTTTCGCTTTTTCATTGCATCATTTTTTTTTTTTCTCACTTTATCTTCACTTTGAATATATATTCACAAACATATCTCTATATACACACGTACACTTATAATATTACAATGTCATTCACGCTATTATACATTTCCTTGATGAAATTTCAACTTCATTATACAACTCCATAACATTGTACGCAAACAAAACCTGGACAACGAGGACAAGTCATCACTTTTGCCCTCTTAAACTTTGTTTTTGTACTATTATCATAAAACTTTTATATATACGGTTAGTTTTACACAAGAAAAGTCATAAGTACTTCAAAAAAAAAAAAAAAAAAAAAAACTGGAATAAAGAACAAAAAAATACTGAAAAATAAATTTAATAAAAGTTAAATGAGATTCAATAAAAACATGAAAAAGAAAAAAAAATATTTCAAACTGTATAAAAACGATAAATATTATTAAATTAAAAAATCATTAATATTTATATGTTGATGGGAAATGGTTCCTTATACTTTATTTATTGGTTATTAAATTTCTTCTTAATTTTTCTATTTTAATAATTTAATAAAATTATTTGATTGCGCCAACACGACGACGATTGTAAATAATTAATTGATTGAGTAACTCAAATCTCAAGTGTATATTTATTTATATATACAATGTATTTAAAAAAATCGGTATAAGATACAAACCCGAGATAATCCTTGGATGCAACAGACTCCCATGACATGGCTGTATCTCGTCTACGTTGATCCTTCCACTCTGTTTCTTTTTTTCTCTTTTCGCTTTCGTCTTCTCTCGTCGCCCCCCAACTCCAGTCTCATCTTTCCCTGATATCATTATTCTCAACACCACCACCACCACCACCACTACCACCACCACCGCTGCTACATCTGCATGCCACACTCAAGTAGTACATGCCAGCTTCACTGACAAATCAACACTATTTTATTCACAATTAATTTCCTTTTTCTTTTTTTTTTTTTATATTATATATTTTTATTTTTATTTCAATGACTCTTACACTTTTTTTATTCACATAAAATTGTAAATTTACGTTACACTGAGTTTGTCTTTATTACTTATATATGGAGGGAATTGTAGAATATCACTGGGAGTAATTTTAAATGAATTGGAGGAAACTTGAGTTAAGGATGTATACAGTTATAATGTGTAAAGAACGATGGAGATAGAGATAGAGAGAGAGGAAGAGTGGAAATGGGAGAACGATAGTGCAACTACTTCCGGTATTTTCGACGCGCGAAAATGTTCAACGAGCGTTGGATCACCCTTGAATATATCCGGCGGGTGTGTGAGCTTTCAACGCAGTAGTTGGAGTTACGTAGCGCATTTCTCTCATCCGGTGGTGTTTGATATTCAATTTTTTTATTTATATTTATTTTTGTTATTTTCTTACTATTAAATGTCTTCAAACTTCATCTGGGAAATAATACCACATTAATCCATGGCGAATTAATAATTATAATTATAATTATATTAATAATTTGTATGTGAAATGGTTTTTTTTTTTATTCATTTTTAGAATTGTACACTGAGAAATTAATTTATTAGTTGACGAAGGGTTTATTTAATAATTAAGGAGTAATGTGTTAATGATGCTGAAGAACTATATACTTATTACATAATAGTTAATGGCACATTAACGCTTTTGATTGGAGAATTCAAGTACTATATAAGTATATATTCTTAAAAATAACTAATTGTAAGAAAAAAAAAATTTATATTTGTATTGTTTATGACGTTGAATTAAAAACTCATTAATTTATGAATTTAAAATAATGAAAATGATCATCTTTGTGAATCATTTCAATATATTGTTTAATAAATCACTTATTGTTTAATAATAATTTAAAAATTTTCATTTCTCTCAAAACAATCAATTACTAAAATATAATTCATTCAACAATATTTTCTATCATTTAATATATTTAATAAATTTATTATTAAAAAATATCGATTAATTTAGAAAACTATTTGATTAATATCGTTATCAACATTTAATAAATTCTTTTCTCAGTTATATAATCTACTAAATCCCTGTGCTGTATTTAAAATTTTTATTTTATAATAAAAGTTTGAATTTAATATTTGAAAAAAAAATATTATTTCATGTAGGTATAGTGCGTAATAATTTATTTGAATTGTTAATGTTTAATTGATGTAGAGAGACAGTTATATAATTTTGTATGTATGGATTCCATTCAACATTAAGTTCATTTATGTCATTACAATAAACATATGTATCAGTGCATGCGTGTGTAGTTGCCATTTGCCATATCATCGCAAAATGATAATAATTGTTTCAGAAATGTTATGCCAGTAGTGAGCGAATAGGCAAATAGGTTTTTCTCTCGCTTATTCTCTCTCACTGCCTTTCACAGTCTATTGTTATGTGCTTACAGAGGATTGTGGTCCGAATCACGTTTTACCTCGTTACCAAGTGTATATATATACATATATACACTAAAGTTTAATTGCAACCCTCGTTATCACGTTCTATCTTTTCAATTTTTCTTTTTTTTTTTATTTTTTATGCTAATAACCTATCCTCCTCCCTCATTTCCTGCTACTTTCACTCACTCAACATCCCCTGAAGGCCTTATTTAGCATGAAAAAAAAAAAAATTATTCGTTAAAATATTATAAAAAAAAAAAAAAAATTTCGAATAATTATTTTTTTTTTTCTAAATTTTTTCATTTTATTTGTTTGTATTATTTTGGAAAAATGTTGAAACGTTTCGGAAATATGTTTGGAAATTTATAGAGCGTATATTGAGCTTTTATATTTACATGTGCTTAAGGGTTTTTCCATGTTCTTTGTGAAGGAGAAATAAAAAAATGTTTATAAAAAATTAAGAAAAAGAAAATTAGATTTTTTTTCTTTTTATAAATCTGTTTTAAATGAGAAGTATAGTATAAAACCTTCTCTCATTAATTTTCCAACCAAACCAAAGTTGAAAAATCGCCAAGTCATTGAATAAAAAAATAGAAAAAAAAATATATTAAACATATATATATATATATTTATTTTATATGTTATTAAAAAATGATTTGGGGTGGGGTTAATCAAAAAGTTTTTAAAATAAAGCTCATTTCGCAATAAATATCCACCAATATACATCAGTAAAAGCTTCTCCATCCCTCAAAAACACAATTACATTTTTACTCTACTTCATTTTTTTTTTCCACCCTTTTCCTCCCCTGACCCTTTTTCCCTTTTTCCCCTATGGATCCTGCTGACATAACATCAAAGCTCGTGACTCTCACATCAACATCAAATAAACTACCCCCATACAAATACTAAAATTACTCACTCAATTATAAACTTAATACCAATTAAAAATAAAAAAAAATTATAAAATCAAAACCACCAAACAAAATATTTATCAAATCACCAATTAACCAATTAATTCTTCATTATCATTATAATCATCAACAATAAATATTAATCATAACTCTTCATAATTTTCCATTACGTATTTTTAATTTTTCCAATAACAATATTAAAATTTAAAAATTCATTTCACTGCACTGAAAAATTAAAAATGACAATTATAAATACATATTATACATATGTACATTTATAATAAATTAAAAAGTTTTTAAATAAATATTCGCGATGTAAATAAAATATATTATATAGTTTAAATGAATTAAAATTGTGATGAGAAACAAACGAGTGATCCGTGCGACGATCGGGGGTGGACTGTCGCGCCCGAGCCGCAGCAGCCCGCAACACAACCCACCCCCTTAACGTTCCTCCACCTCTGCCACTGTAAGTTCATTCTCCACACCCCACTGTCTCCTCGCCACCCCTGTGTACATACATACATACATATAGTCGCTCGTTTCTACACGTCCGTCTCTTCTTACTCCTATTGCCCCTTGCCATAGAAATCTCCTCGGTCAGCTCGCTTGAGCTTCACCTACATCTCGTTATCTACCCATGGTTATGCTATCGGTAAACTTCTTAAGCTACCAAAACGTGAGGAGGAAATGGTGAATGAGTGAATCTACAGTGATATTGTATACCTTAAACATCCTCAGGCAAATATAATAATTTCACTTTTCTTAAATATTCTAAATGTAAATATGGAAGAATTAATGTGGGATTTTAATTTAATTTATTTATTTTTTTTTTTTATACATCAGCTGGTGGCTGACGTGTATATTTAGAGCGTAAGTAGTGGCATCCAGCTTTGGTCAGACGTGTATTTTAAAGTGAGAGAATTTTGTAGAGATATTTTATTGAAGAGAAAAACAAATTAGAATTCGATTTTTATTTTTCTTCTCTTATGATAAAAGTTATCTTTTTTTTTTTTTTTTTTGTCATTAGGGTATATTCAATATCCCATCAGGAATGATTCGACATTCGCACGTGTTGACTTCTCGATTTTCTGCTCTTATAGATAGACTGTGATGTCGTTGACGTTATCGACGTGATTTCATTTTTCACGACGATAAAAGATATCGAATCGTTTTTCGTTTATAGAGGGATATACAATGAAACAGAATATGTATGTATACATTTTTTTCATACATAAATAAATGTATATACATATATGCTGTGTATTTATATAAGAAGAAAAGTGTTGAATCTGAAGGTATAAAAGATACTTTTGGCTGTACGAAAATTTTTTTGTCATATTCATAAGAAATAATTTCATTTAAAAATATAAAGAAAAAAATTGCGATATTGATTTTTTGAATTAATAAATAAATAAATGAATAAATTAAATGGATAAATTCTGTTATTGTAGTATTGAAACGATAGAGAAATATAAAATTGCACTGAATTCAACCGTTATTTTAAATTGCTTGTTCATAATGTGGTGATAAGAAAAGTATTGGAATTATTGGCAAGTTATTGAGAATGATAATAAATAGAACTGGATTTTTTTTTTGTTTTATTATTATAAATGTATCAATAATAATCAGCTTTTGCATTAAATATATAAAAGCAAGTGTAATCTACGGATTTATTCAAATATTCAAATGTTTTTTTGCCATTTATGTACTCGTATATATTTTTATTTTGATGAAGAGATATGAGAGACTATATCCCTATTCGAATCCGACTTTTAGTTTAGCCACAGGTGGCATTTATATTATATGTTTTTAAATGTTCCAGTTGAGTATTGAATCGATCATCAAGATGAAAAAAAAAAAAGTATATTGATTTAATAACTCGTCACACATTTTATTTCATACACAATAAAAGAAAAAGAACCAATGAAAAATTTGAAATAAAAAGATAAAATAATTTCTATGCAATAAAAATAAAGATAATCATTGTAAATAATTCTTTTCATCCAATTCAAAATTCAATAAGCGAAATAAAAGTATGAAAATCAATTCAAATTATTACGAAAAAAAAAATAATTTAATAATTCTATTTTATTTTTTATTTTATTTTTTTAAATATATATCAATATACGTTTACAATTTATTTCTATCCAGTGTTCTCAATATTCCACATAGATAAAAGCTTCTTAATGATTAAAAAAAAAAAACTTTCAACGAAATTATGAATCCATTATCAGGCAACACATGGCTAATATCAAATAGCAATTTTTAAAAATTTTTTTTCTTTCATTTTACCATTGACTTCTTCTAGTATTTTCTTTCTTCTTTGTAATATCATTATCGACAAATTAAAAATTGTTCATAGCTCCAACATTACTTGATAAATTGCTCACAATTATTCTGCTATATATTCCACTCATTTCTTTCCATTACTTTGATTAAATGCACTAATAATTGATGAGTAAAAATAATGAAAATTGAGTAAAAAAAAAAAAAAGAAGAAATTATATGAAAATTATTTATACATTTTTTGAGATGAATTGTGTGGACAACAGCGCATCAATTAATCATTATTTATTAAGGGGTCCAAGATAATATAGTGTAATTACCATGTGATTACGTTTGGAGCGTGAGCGGAAATATATTATTACTCTTCTCCCTTTACTCGCATTTATCGCTCCCCAGTGTCGTTCTCTCACTTCTAAACTGATCTATATACAGACCTATACATATTCCATACATATATACACGTACATATAATAAATGATTGTATATATAAAATTTAAAATAATAAATAGGGAAAGAATCTAATTATAAAATAAAAATATATAAAAATTTACAGCTTTTTATTGCATGATAATAATTTATTTTCTCGTGGTTTTCTTTTTTGTTTTTTTATTATTTATTCATAGGAAAATTTTTACATGCGATTTACTTGTGAATTCTCTAAATCCCTTTGTTACGTAACTGGTTATTGATTGGCGGAGAAGACTCGAAGGTACAACATACTGCGTTTGGGTTTCTCTCTTAATCTTACTTGGTTGCTATTTCTTTCCTCTTTCATTCTCTGGATAAGTTCATCGAAAATCAGACGCGCAGAACCGTTAGATTATCTCTTGGAGGTCGTATTTGAAGCCCTCGCAACGCTTCTACTCTGCATACAAATGTAGATACTTGACTGCTCTCCTCGCAGAAAATTGCTATTGATATATATTTTATGCGTAGCAAATTTTTTGGAGGAATTTTCAGATTTTTTAAATATATATTTAAATAATGTGAATATTAATCGCTTCATTTTTTCATCATGGATATAAATATAAATTTTATATATAATTATGATGAATTATTTTAATTATATTGATCGAATTTACTAAATTAACTCGTTCTAAAAGCTCCATTGTATGCTCATAATTTATGCAAACATTAATGTGTACTTGTATCTGTGTGTATATATGTTCATTTTGATGGTGTTGATTACATCGGTGAATTCAGTTTAATCACAATATTCTCTTGTTAATATATTCAAATACTTGCTCGTCTTTTTTTTTTATGTAAAAAATATCTGAAATTTTTATTTCACTTCAATAAATCATTTTTTTTTATTCTTTAATATTTAAAGAATTCAAAGGAATTATTCACAAATGAAAAGTTTATGTTTTAAAATATACAAAAATTTTTTTTTTCATCAGAATATTCTGTAATAAAAATATTTTTTTTTTTCTTTCATATTTTTCACATCTTTTTTTTTTGTTGTTAATTTTATTAAGTGAATGGTTTCATTTTTCAATCACATCAATGACGCTCTTTATCACACCACTTTTATGTGAAAAATCTCCAAGGATAGAATGGACTCCAACGCGATGTTAAAAAATATCTCAGTGACTTTTTCTTTCTCTTATATATTTTTTTTTTTTTTTTGATTTCTTTCGTATACCCTGCTTTATTTTATTTCATATTCTTTCGTGCACTCATGTGTGCAGTATATCCATGTCCCAAGAGTTTAGCCATCGCGCATATAAAGGGAGGGATTGAATGATACCAACGAGTATGTAAAGGGAAAAAGTCCTGCTGTTGAGTCGTGTTGAATCCTTGGAGAAGTGGAGAAACACTACGAAGAATGAAAGAAGAAAAATTGTGTAAAAAAAAAAACGAAAGATAAGGGAACCATAAAAGTGGGTGAGGCATTGGCCCCTCGTGAACTTTCAGCTTTGGCAGATGTAGGTAGTAGGTGGGCATCCTCCATAGAGCTACCCGAATATTCTACAGTATGAGAGAAATAGAGAATGAGAAAGATAGAAAGAGAATATACGTATGACCCGTTTTCCTTCTTTGTCATAAAGGCCAGGGCGAGACTATCTCGTGCGTTCTCCTGGCGCGCGAGGACACACGAACATTAACCGAATACAGCCGAGAGAGTGCGCTATCGTAGTTACAAACGAGTGGGGGAACATGAATTCGAACTCGCTGGCGAACTGATGTGCTGCTGGTGCCGCACCCCACTTTGGCCCCAACGTAGCCCCGACAACGACCTCGACAGGCCAAATGTCCTCACACTCCCTGTCAGACCAACACCAAAACGACAGAGAAAAGAAAATAGGAAAAATAAGGGGAAAAAAAAAGAATGCTACTCACTGAAAAATTAAATCTCTTTATTTTATACAGGACTTTTCTTCATCCTCCTTGGAAGCTTTCTTTTCCACTTTTATATTTTTCTCTTTTTTCTTCTGATGAGAAAGAAAAGATTATTGTAATTCATCTCTCCTACTTGCGACGTATAAATTTATAATTTTACAATAACAAGAAAAATAAATGTATATTATTTTATTCAAATATTCTGATTATGAAATTTTACTTATTTTTTTATTTTTCTATGTATATATAATGGTTTATATTTTTATTGTTTTGTCGGAAAAATTTTACACTCGACCCAGTTTTAAAAGGCAATGTATTCCCCGATATACTCAATAACTGTGAAAAATTGCGTCCCTCTGTTTTGTATATTCATTCATGCGTGGCTTTGACTGGTTATCTTTATATTCCACTTGCCCTTTGGGAATTTCACTTCTCTCATTGTCCCTTGTTTGTTTCTTACCATTCTCTTATTTTTTTTTTTTTCTTTAGTGTATTTACTCCAATTGTTACAATAGCATTATACATACATACGTATATGTATATACGAATTTTATACCTATATAGAATGTCATCGTGGCGCCTTAGAACTAACTTGGCAGAATGCGTTATCACTTGAACCGATTTGCAGTTCAAGTATATAGGGAGATCTTCCTAAATTTATCCAATTTCATCGTGTATATTTTTTTTTTTTATTCGTTCTACATGCGAATAAGGGGAGTATGAAGCTGCCTGAAATAATAATCGACACTCACCTCATCTCCCCTTGATCGATATGTAGTCGACAGGGGATTTCCCTTGACCTCAATCCGCGAATATATTTTGACAAAATAGTTGAAGAAAAAAATATAAAATAAAAGAAAATAAAATTATCAATGACGTCATGTTTATATGTATTGATTTGTATCGATGTTGATGTGATATGTATATGTATATATTGAATGAAAAATAATTTACAATTAAATAATGATGGTTTATAATTTTATTTGAAAGTAAATATGATTGTGGTAATTTTCATTTGCTTTTATTATTTTTTATTTATTATGACGATAATTGAATGTTTTCCGTTGAAACATTTGGAAATATTGACATACTTCAATCGGAAGCTGGGTCATGATTATAACAATTTCCGGCTCCTCGATATGAATAAAAAAAATAAATAAAAGAATAAATATTTTTATTATATTATCGAATGTGATTTTAAAGTTGATAGTTTTTTAATGATCAGTGATTTATAAAATTAATATATTTTATTACTATATTCGTGAATGAATTGTAAAATAATTTCTTTAGTGAAAAAAAAATTAACTATTGAATTAAAATATGTTTCATGAAAAGTAAATTTAATTTTTACATTAGAAATAATTGTTGATTTTATGAATAAAATCAATGGTTTTAATTTCGTTTGATTCAAACGAATGATTCTGAATATTAATAAGAATTAAAACCAATGGAATATGTACATATAAAATCAAAATGTAAAATTTCAAGAATAATTATTCACGTCCAATTTCACCATTGTGAAATACAAATATATATTTATAAATAAATAGTGGCATTGAATGAACAAATAAATTTTGTAATGCAGACACGACAGTTCAAGTTTTATTGGTCTCACGTGAGTAATAACAGTGGCCAATATAAATATATTGTAATATTTATTAGTAATAAATATATTGTAATATATAAAAGTAATATTTATTCTCATAATGAATTGTTTAAGAATTAATATATTATATCAAGTAATAAATAAAAATTTTCTTTCATCAATAGCTTTTATGCTTATAAAATGAAAGAAGAAAATAAAATAAGTTTTATAAATTGTATTAAAAAATGTTTAATCAAAATAAATTAAAATACAAAAAATTAAGTGTCATTTATGGAAATTTTTCTCAATAAAAATGAACAAAAGGAGAAAAATTATAAGAGTAAATTAAAAATAATAGCAGACTATTTATCGTTATTGATGAATTTAAATCACAAAATTTTTCCAATGTAAAATATAAATTTTATAAATAAGATACTGCATTTATCTTTGAGTTTATGTGGTTGATACTACATTTAATTTATATATGTGTATGTAACTTGATGAGAGACGATGTGAAATTCACGGAAGGATAAGTTAAATGTTGGTAGTCGATGTGCTTGTGTAAGCGTAAGTAGATTAACCGCAACTGAAGTGCCCGAGAATTGGCAAGTGCGAAAAGTAGCCGCATAATTCCTCATTTCGCTGATCTCACACTCGATCAATTTCTAACAAATTTTAAATATTACTCATCTTAGTTTACACATATAATTATTTTATTTATTTTTTTTGCTTCTATTAATCACTGAAATATTTTCTAACGAATGAATGAAATAATTTTTTTTTTTTTTATTAAAAAAAAGCCAATAAATAATTAATACTACACTATAGAATTTTTTTTTTCTATCATTGCTGCTCTCGACAGATAATAAAATATCAAAGCATCTCATTATCTAATTAGCATAGAATAAGAAACACAATTGAAAAAAAAAAAAAAGATGATCAGTAAAAAATGGGTTAATTAATTATTTAAATAAAATATTTAATTCGATACAATAAATTCAGTTACTATAATAAATTTTTTTAATAATATGTACATATTACACTAATCAATTAACCTCAACACAATAAAAAAAACATGTAAATTAATGTTATTTAGCTCAGACACAGTGAATCCACAAGCTTACATAAATTGTCATGTCAATAAGCAACGTTGAATTATTCGTCTCCGATAATCAACACGAATTCAGCAGTGCACGAAACCACATCATTATTGAATTGATCCCAGCAGTATAATTCCAAATTCACCAACCCAATAATCAGAGTCACCTTGAGCGTTTACAAAAATAAAAAAAAATAAATCATTATCTATTTTCAATTAATATAACTATCCAAAAGATGATAACAAATTTTGTAATTAAAATTCTCACTGCAAAATTTATCTATTGCTTTATACTAATTCCACTAAATTAGAAGAAAATTTTTCTATCTAACAAAATTACAATGAGGAAAAAAATTCTTTGTATCTAATAATTTGGTTTATTTGAATCTGAATTAGCAAATAAACCAAATTAATTATTAGATTCAAAGATTTGTTTTTTTTTTTTCATTGTATTCTTCATTTATATAATAAATACACAAATTTACGTCATTATTTGCATATATGTATGTATTATATACCTACGTATATGGTAAAATCTGTTAGACTTCACGGTCCCTTTGGGCTTTTGGCCATATAAGCTGCGAGTGACAACTCCCTGAGGGCACCAAAGCTCAACATTCAACATCTATATGGCGCATAATCCATCGAAGCCTGACAGAGTATAGAGAGAAAGTTAGTTCGTATGATTGAGGTCTCTTTGGGCAGTTGATATATATTTGTTTGCAGCTGTAGACAATTCATATTGGTAATAAAATAATATCGTAAAATTTTCTAGTAAAATAAAAATTATGTCAAGCCATGTACTAATATATTTAAATATTTTATTTGTTTATTTCTATATTTATTTCGAGTAATATTTTATGTAGATTATTGTGAATTATGATATTGATATATAATATTTGATGAGTGCTACCAACAATTTTGATTTTAATAGTCCAATGATATTATTTTGTTTCGTCCTTTCATACGATGGTGTAATAGAAATGAATAAAGAGAATTAATGTCACAAACTGATGATTGGCGTGTGACGATAACTATTATAATACTACAACATTCAAAACTTGTGCGGTTTTCCGTCGCTAGTCGTCTGGATTATTGCCAAGATAATTTTAGATTTTATTCGACGCTCAATAGACTATTCTAATTCCCCGAATCTGGCGCGCAACCGCACACCTTACGAATTGACGTGATTTCACCACTCTCATTTATAAATTTTGCCAAAAGTGACGATTAGAAAACAAATACAAATGGGAAGTAATAAGAAAAAAATTACTTTTGATAGATTATTTAGTCTGTTTTGGCATTTAGATAATTTGTACAATATACTGGGATGAAAATTTTGTTGTGTTGATTGAGTTTACATTTTAATATTCACAATTAAATATTTGATTGATTTATTAAAATACTGTTGAATTTTTTGAGTGATAGATGAAATAAATAAATATGATTCATTTAATTTAAATACAAATTGTTTAAATCAATTGGCTAAATGGTCAATCAATCAAGTTTATTTAATTCTATCAAATATTTTTGTCAGTATAAATGCAAAATTTTGGATTCAATAAAATCTATAAAAAATTTTTATTTTTATGTTTGATTGATTATACCAAAATTTATTTAATGGGATATATTTATAATATAATTTATCGTCAATTTTCATCAACTAGCACATGACACTTCAGTTAAAATATTTTCAATGTTTTAAAAAACAAAATAAATTTTTTATTCAAAATAAAAAATGATTAAATAAACTGAAATATTTCTTGAAATGATGTTCAAATAATATTTATTTATAATTTTTTCAACGTCCCACTTACTAATTTACTGCGCGAATTAAACTCAAAATAAATGTTTGTACATTTCAAAATGATACTTTGTTTCATTCATTGAATGCAACTGATGCGCGAAAGTCTTGAAGAGTGAATCAGTGTAAATGTACAACGTGTGACTCCTGCCATAGGTGGTGTATAAACACACACTTTTAATTAATGATTAAGACCCAACCCACGTTGAAAATTCTGCCAAATCTAATGCATCTATGACAACATTTGAAGGCGGGGCTTGCGGTGGGTCCGAGTTGATAATCTCGAATAGCAATTGGCCGGGTATTTTAAAAATAGTCAGGACTGGGTTGTGACTGTGACACATGTAACACGTAAATATCCACACGTATGTATAATTCGTGTGCGTCTGCAAGCTGCCAAGACATCTTTTCATATGTGAGGGAGGGTAAAACATACTAAATGAGTGAGAAAAAGATAGAGTACCATGTGCTATGAGATGGAAGAGACATTGCTTGAAGATGCCTGGTAAGTTTTCACTCTCATCTCTGACTTCGAGGTTTCCGGACCCCCGAACCGTCTCATACTTATACAAATTACGAATACACGCGAACGAGAAATTCAGAGAGAACGAGGGAAAAATATAGAAACGAGAAATTGTGTCTCATCGTAATATTTTTAAGTTAATTTTTTTTTTCTACGATTAAATTGAATAAATTTATCCTTCTTGTTATTCATGAAAATTTATCCAATTTGATACTTAATCTGATACTTAATAATATTAATTTATTAGTCGATCAAATTATGAATTGAGTGGAAGTAAAATACGGGATTGAAAATAAAAACGTGTGCATTTTTACGTGAATAAAATGTGTAGTGTTACAAGTTTATAAAACTCATCGGGCTAATTGAGTGTGAGAGTTTGCAAAATAAAAAAAATAATAATAATAATAGCAATAATAGTAAAAGCTCTGGAACAAATTTAAAAGAGGATTAAAGCAGGATTGGGGATTTTATACGTGTGAAATGATGACCCTGATGACAGACGTAGGAGCTTATCCCTACGAATCACGACCATCATATGATAGCTATCATTCACATCATTCGCGCCATCGGCATTTTTATACTAATTCTGAAACGGAATATTTGCAGAATTATGTATCAGAACGAGAAGAACATCAAACAAGAACACGTAGTGTTGATAGCAGTGTCACATCATTAGAGAGTGTCGCTTCTGGTCATTATTCGCACGACAATCACATTAGGTTTGTTGATAAAATATATATAAAAAAAATTCAAAGTGTTTCCTACTTTAGAGAGAAAATAAATATATTATAATCTGGCAAATTATAGCAGAGTTTAAATGTGATAATTCCCTTTTTCGTTTGAAATTCATCTCGGGAAAATCGCATAAGAAAAACAATTGAATATCACATTGATATTACTTGAGCGAGTGTAATAAAAATGCAAATGACTTTTTTTCTACAACAAAAATAAAAAATCTTCCGCCAATTTCTTTTCACTTTTTCACTATCTCTTATTCGAACCATTCGTACATTTTTCATCCCATATAACGGGCTAATATTTCAAGTGCATCAGGCATGAATGATATCCCAGACTCTATAAGAAATTCTATACCACGTTGTCTCAACATTTTGATATAACGCATAATCTTTATTTCAATTTCATTCAATCTAATTCACTTGATTAATTTCCATTTTATTCTCCTTATTTTTTTTTCCTACTTCTCAAGTATTATATACACTTTAAAGAACAATAAAGAATCAAGGGACTCGAAATGCAAGTGTTGTTTCGTGCCCCCTGCTAGTCGTTAAGTTGACACATTTATCGGTTTGGTAGCTCACAAGTTAGGGTTGAAATTCTAGCACGAGAATATAAGAAGCAACTTGATCTTCGACTTGTCAAGACGTGACGATTTATTTATCAGCCTTTAAACTGTTTTCACTTAATACATATAAAATCCATGAATTACAACTGACAATACAGTAACAAACATAAATAATCTTCTCTTATCAGTTCAACCACCAACATTTGAATATTCCCAAAAAAAAAATTATTCCAAACTCTTTTTCTATTTTTGTACTAATAAATTTTCCAGGTACGAATAATAAATTTAATTAAACTATTATTCCAGAACACAATTTCGTTACATACCTGATTCCGATGATGCATCATCAATCGTATCAGCCGACGCATCAGCTGACCCCGAATCAGCTTCAGCTGACGGTGATGAAATCAATGAAAATGAGAGCATTGAACACGTACCCCATCCACATGTATTGGACTCTAGTTCACCTCATGGACCACGTCGTTGTCTTATGTGGGCGTGCAAAGCTTGTAAAAAAAAAACAGTTACAGTTGATCGTAGAAAAGCCGCAACTCTTCGAGAACGAAGGCGCTTGAGGAAGGTTAGTATTTAATGATTCTATATATACTATTATCTTCCAAAACTGCAATATTAGACCAGGGAATTTTCATCGTCTCCCTCAGTATTTTCTCTTAGGATTGCCTGGCATGTCGACTAACTTATTTAGTAACATATTTAGGGCTTAATGTAGTCTGAGATAGTTACTGAACTTTGATCGGTTTATAGTCGGATTAACTGCTAGTTAAATATTGCTTGGCATGGCTGGAGCATTTTATCCGGTGCTTCATTTTCTCCCCCCCCATAATATAAGACACTTCAGATCTTTAGCGTCATTTTACATACATCATGGTGCGTATTTGGTATATAAACAGTGGATATAATATATAAAATAGTCGGCGATGCTTTGTGGAATTAAACTTGACTAACCGCAAGATTTGCGTATGGATTTTTATAGATGTGACAATGACAAATTTCGTTTGTCTATTTAATATTCTACTGTTATTACTGCTCCTTCTATCACGTCTAATTGTTCAACTTACATTGGGTCTTATTATGAACTTAATAATTAGATAATAATCACAAGTTTTGTGATGAATGCGAGGATATAAAGGAAAATCTTGGATTGGCTCATTGTCCAAGTTAATCGGATTTAAATTAGTTTTGTGAATTATATTGATTGTTTGGTATAAGAAATTTCAATTCATTGTGATGGTTTTGAGACTGGATATGTTTAATTACGTGGTGAATTTGAATTTTACAGGTCAATGAAGCATTTGAAGTGCTGAAGAGACGAACAAGTAATAATCCAAACCAACGATTGCCTAAAGTGGAAATTTTAAGAAATGCTATCGAGTATATTGAGAGTCTTGAGGCACTTCTACAAGGAAATCGAGCATCAACAGGGCAAAATCATACTTCCACAGATAATACAGTAAATATAAACCTATTTTATTACTAAATATATTAAAAACTATTGATAATTAAATTTTTATTTTAAAAACTAAGAGATTTAAAATTTTTAATTTTACGACACATGACAAAATCTTCAATCGATTTATTATATTTAATAAATAATAACGCGTCACATAAACAAAATGGTAGAATAATTATTCAAACATCTTCACTACTAATTTCTCTTAAAACCAAGACATAATTGATTAATTATGAATTCAATTAAATATTACATTTCCGTTTAAAATTTATGACGAGAGTACTGAAATTTAGTGCTCTTAAACAGCTTTGAAAACTCACTAAAACATTAAAAATGTTAAAGCAAACTTTATTCATAAACCGCAATACTCCAAAGTCAGTAACTATTTATAATAAAAAAAAATATTTACGACAATTACTTTCTTTTATTCAGTGAAGAAACAAATAAATTCACAATGCGCAATTTGAATATTCAAAAACATTTCCACGACTATCAAATAATAATTTCAACTCGTTAAATAAAAATAAGTTCCTCAGCTAGATATTTCTGTTAAAGAAAAATCCAACAACATTATTACATGTATATATTGTCGTATATAGATGCGGTAATAGTGGTGGTGGGCTTTGCTATTTCCGCATTCACATCATGACTCGATTATCGCACCAACGCAAGGAATGCTCAAAGCTCTTCTCTATACCACTACGTTAAACTTTAGGACCTGCACGCGATATTGTAAATCATCCAAATGCTCTTCACAGAATTTAAATCTTACACACATAAACGTTGACAATATATTTTTTAAAAATCATCTCATTTATATAACTTTTTATTTTATTTAATTTTATCCATGAATTATATCTACAATTTATTTTATTCACATAAATTAATGAATCATAAATATATATGTATTATTATAATTATAATTATAATTATTATATATATTAATTCATTGATTCACAAAATAAATAGTGAGTTATTTTAAAAAGCATTATAAAAATGTGTCGATCAAGTTTTTATATATTGCTGTTCATTTGAGGATATTATCCATGATTCTACGCGTGTGCTCGAGTAAAATAGTTTGCTGTCTTTGTGACGCCGGCTGGTCTCACGATATATAACAGAGTATTGAAAACCAATAGTTTTTCTTTTTCACACTCTCGGTCTCATTCTTTCATTTATCGTTGCTTCCTCAATGCTATAAAAGTTAGGATGAACCAAGTAATAAAACCGACGACCGACACACACTTTCTGTCACTTCAATGTTAGTTTTCAATAACGATACATACACACATGGCACCTGAATAACATTGTACATAACATATCTATGTATGTAATATATGACGTTCAATTTGAAACATTCTATTGCATTATAGTAATATAAAAATGAAGAAAAAATTGATAGAAAACACCAGTAAATTTATATTCAATTACTAACTCACCTGGCAAACGTTGTTTTGCCATATAAATTATTTCTAGTGAATATTTTGGTAATTAAATTATTGTTATATATATAAATTATTATAAAAAAAAAATATAAAACTATTTGGTAGTTGAAAAAAAAAAAAAAAGGAATTATTACAGTGGTAATATCGCTATTAAAAAATGGGATTTGGTGGTAGAAGGGTGAAAATTAAGGGTTATATGTATTTTTAATGCCAAATCATAAAAAAATAAAAATAAAAAATTTTGTTCAAAAAATAAACGAAAAATTTTTCGGGTGAGACACCCTTATCATTTAGGGGTATAAAAAATAGTTTATGACCTATTCTCAAACCTATCAAATATACACAAAAAATTTCATAAAAATCGCTCAAGTCGTTTCGAAAGAGTTTAGTTACAAACACTCTGACACAAAAATTATAGATTGGTATTTTTAATGGCGAATTTTTCGTGGTTTTCCGATTTTTAGAGTTAATTTCATTTACATCCAGTGTGATTTAATATTAAAATAAATTATTTGATGATATTGATTATTTATTATTTCAAATTTAATATTTTATCGTTAAAATTCTACTGTATAATTAATGAATTTTATATATACATTTATTTTAAATTATTAATGTATATAATTGTCATCAGTTATTTAAAATCTACTGTATGAAAAGCACTAGAGATTAATAATCAACTTATAAAATAAATAATATAGTTGTGAGATTCGCAAAAGGTCACACTAATTAGTGTCAATATTTATCCAATTACAACGTTGAATTTAACTAAACATATCTCCAATATGTTGATACAGATCCTTAACACAAAATCCAACAATGTTCAGTACAACATTATGACTAATTCAAACTATACACTATTATTTCAAAGTTTATAATAACATCAGATTTTTCATATAATATATTATTATATTACGATTGAAAACAAATATATTTTCTTTGATTCCAAGAAATACAATGGAAAATAATTTTCTCAAACTTTTATAATATAAATCCTCGTGTTTAAATTCTGTCTGTGACAAATATCACGTCGGGCGTGTCGAGAGACATGACGAAGAAATACAAACACCTGAGTAAACGCGAAATGAAAAGAAGTAGAGAAATAAGAGAAAATAAAAAATAAAATAAAATGCTAGGTAAGAAGGATTGAGAGAAGTAGAGTAAGTTGAGTCTCGCAAGTAAATGCGACATGAGATGAATCTCTTCATTTGTCGACTTCCGACAGTCCGACATGGACGACAGGTTCATGTAAACATATAATACCGTGCACTCACCGAAATTTTGCAAGTTTGCAATGCCTTGTGTCGTTACGCGCATAGGGTCGATGGAATTAATATAACATGAATTAGTGAAGTAGGTCCCCCTGACGAGTGGCGAATAAATGTTCAAACGATGACGATAATAAACAGGACGACATGAGACGGGTTGTGTTGTGCGTGGGGTAATAGTCTTGGCTAAGCATTAAAATATATTCAAGAAAAATAAATTAATTCTACAAGTGCTATCAAGTGTACGTGTGTAAAGAAAATTAACACCGTTGGATTTAACGACTTTTTTTTTTTCTTTCATGATCCTTTTCAATATTTACCCCCACGTTGATTTCTCCTGAGGCGATCTTTTTTTTTTTCCTTTTTCTTTAACTCATTTTTTCAAAAATTATCATACACATGTTCGACACGTGGAGCGCACTCGATTTTTTCCTACGACAAAACTTTACTTTAACATTTCACCATGATTTTTTCTTTCTCTTCTTTCTCTTGTTCATACATTTTTTTACTTATCTCTCTTGCACATTTCGCTCCGGGAATTTTCTTGAATGGTCAGAGGACATTATGTCAGGAGGTCTTTTCATAATATAGTTTATCTTAAACAAATGTGTAAACAGATATGTATACAAAACGAATTATCATTAGTTGAGCGAATGTTTTTGAAATAATTTATTACCAACAATATTTTCTGTCTGCTATTCAACCAAAATAATTTATGAAAAAACATTTGATTTATCACACAGATGATAATACTTTTTTATTGTTTGTCAACTCCATCGTGTCAGGCAAACAATCAAACAAAAAAAAACTAACTATATAAACTATAAATCAAAATTTAAGCGTTGAAAAAAAAAAAAATAAATCAACAGAAAAGAAAATGAAATAATTTTCATGTAGAACAAAGACACTGTAATAAAATTCACATACTCGCTTTTGATCTTGTCAACGCACAAGTGAATGTGGATGACATAAACTGGTTGAGTTTAGTGTGTTTTAAACATTGAAAGTGTAAAAAAACAAAATGAAAAATGAAATAAAATATAAGACAACAAGAAAAAAAAATAAGAAAATGTGCATGAGTTGACAAGTGACGTTGGGGATATATAGGATTGTGATTTTTACGCAAGACTCACACGCTCCTTTTCTTATTTTTCATTTTTTTTTTTTTTCTTCTTTTCTCTCGCAAGAGATCTCAGTGATATTCGCACTGGGCGGGCGACGGCGGCATTCTTCTCGTAGGGATTACACAATGAAATATATTTCCCTCTCACGTTTCTATCTCGCTTATTATACCCTCTTTCTCCCTTACTCATCTTCATTTTCTCCGTGTGTTGCTTCATACCACTGCAGTAATATCATTTGCCTTTTATCTCTTTCTTTCTCTCTAGTTTCTGCTGCGGACATTTGCGTTCTCGCTAAATATAAACTGTATGCGATGTGCCACAGATCCAAGCATAACGATAAATCACGATGCGACTGCGCGGGGAAAAATTCCTCTAATTTGCGCGAGCGCCCTCTTGACTCTTTTGCAAAAAAAAAACAAATAGAAAACAAAGAAAAATATAATATATAATAAAGACGAAAAAACTCTGATAGAAAATAATAAATCAAATGAACAATTGAGTATATTTAAAATTGCTGCAGATATTATATTACATTATGTAAAAATATTTGATAAATCGTGAGAATTAAATAATTTTGGCAAGCGAATGTGTCTTGAATCTTTCGACGCGATAATCAATCGAGAAAATTTAACTAATATATATTTCCTTCTGGGTATTCTCAAAGCCAAATTAATATTAAATTAAACAAAAAATTCTTATGGATTTAATATTGTCTGATTATTTATGGTGTAAATAATATTATTATTAATACTTCAATTATAATCACTAAATCAAAATTTAAACTTGAATAATAAATATCAAATTTCTCTATTTGTCTAACCCAAAAATAAATACAAAAAAAAAAAAATATTTACTTTTTTAATTTGAGCATAAAAACAAATAAATTCAAAATTTTTTCATTTACAAATCAAATTAATAAAGCATATAATTTTATAAAAGAAAAAAAATATTAACGAGACAATTAATCGATAATTAATCTAATTATCCATAGCATAATTTACAATATTATATTATTTTTCCTGTCAACATCTGATAAAAAATCTAAATATTGAAAAGAAAAAAAAATACATAAATTATTTTGTTTGAAACATATACGTATATATTATAATATAAACAGACTCAAAATGTCAATTGGTAGGCGTTGACACTTTTCACATGACCAAGAAAATATTTGTGGAAATATATACATACATAAAAATTTTAAAATATAAGAAATATAATAAGGTCGTGAGAAGAGGATGAAGAAGAAAATATATGTAGGTACATAATATTCATATATACATAAATGCATGTATATGTTCAGTGTCATGATGTCCGTTTTTCTCCCCTTGCTCCCGTTATTTTTCTATCTATACCAGTAGCACTCTGGTTCGTTCAGGCACATCATATATCACCGAGTATGGACCTCAAAAGAGTGTCGAGTGTCTCCAATGATACACTTTATACTAGGGATCCACGTGCTATCTGCAAGCGCAAACATTGTGCTTATTTAAAGCCCATATCTCACTCGCAGTATCGTTAAGTCAACGCGTAATGCTTTACGATAAAAGCTTAGTTGTGTGTACATATACTAAGTTCAAACTAAAGACAAAAAAAAAAAAAAATACAGACAATGAATTTTTCAAGTCAAAATATTTAATGTCATTGATTTTTAGTTTTTAAAAAATTATATTAAAAAATTTGTGTACTAAAAAAATTCTGGTGAAATTATTAAATGTATATTTTATATTGTTGTTTAATTATTCATCAATTTTTGCAATAGTTCGCCGCATTAGGAACTTGAATTAAAATAATACAATATAAATTGATAATTTTTTTTTTACCTTTTTTTCGCGAATGAGTAATTAATTCAGCCAAATAGTTTGTTAATTTCCTGTGTTATTTATTTTATTATTGTTTATTGATCAATTGTTGTTTATCCAGTAGCCTACAACATTTTTTAACTGCAAAAAAAAAATAAATATATAACATAAATTAAAGGATTTTCTAAAGAAGAAAATGAAAATATGAAAAATGAGAATTTTTTTTTTTGTTGTTGTTTTTATTTTTTCTCGTTTATTTTTCTTTAGTAATAATAATCTGCACGTATTTCGGAAGCAATGTGCAATTGCTGGACGGATTCTTCATTGTGGCTTATTGATGAGTCGCACACAAAAAATGTAATTCACAATTTTATCACGTGCAATACGTTACTGACGTCGCGCACGTATCGTCCAAAGAAACGATGTAGACTTTTTCAATCCTCACTTGCTTTCTCTGTTATACTCAATCTATTTCTTCTTTTTATCTTACACGGACAACTCTTTATATCTATATATGTATTTCATTCTCATGAATTCTCTGTTGAATCACCTTGTATTCGATACTCTACACTATTTTCTGTTCGTACGGTGCTCATGACAACCGGAAATGGGTGTACGAGTAGCAATCTCGGGTGGTGACCGCGCTAGATTGCAACCGGGACATAAAAATGAAGTTGGAAAAACTCAATTTCCAAATGTATATAATATACATACATATACATGCACATATATAACTCCGGAATTTTTTTTTCTTCATTTTATTTAACGATTTTTCATACAATGATATAAAATATTAAA
Organism: Microctonus brassicae; assembly: GCA_918226075.1. NCBI lineage: Eukaryota > Metazoa > Arthropoda > Insecta > Hymenoptera > Braconidae > Microctonus > Microctonus brassicae. Next base: position 8,792,144 of record OW445483.1, read on the forward strand.
ATATTTTTATGCATGCGTAGAGTTATAAATATTTATTGGCAATTTATTTAACGTATGATTTATTATATATAAAAATAATATGGTAAAATTGACAATGAAAATTTTGGAATTATTAATTTGAAAACAATTTTTAAAAATTAAAAATAATGCGATGATTTTATAAAAAAATATTCATAAATATTAATTTAATTTATTACAGATTTACAAAATAAATTACACTAATTTTATTTTTTTTTTTTTTATTTTATTTATTATATATTACAAAGATTCAATTATTTTTCTCAGCGGTAATTATTCATTTTTTTTTAAAGATTACCAAGTTATAATGAATTATTTTTTCTAGAGTTTAAAAAATAGGTTAATTAAATTTTTTCCTCCACTTCTACATATATTTTTATTAATATATATTTTTATATTGTCGTTTAAAATATAAAACCTTCGAAAATTAAACACGAATATGTATATATATGTGTGTGTATGTGGGCCTGTGAAATGCATCATTTCACCCACTTTCTTTCACATGCAAAATAAAAGTATCATACATATATGTTCGTATATAGTTGAACATTTTTGACTCTTGTCAGGCAATTTTCACGAAAGCTCCAAACGCAATGTTCGCCTCGTTGAGCCATTGGAGGTTTAACTCCAAGAATAGTAACGACCATAGTGTACATACATAGACGAAACGACCACATGAAGAGAAAGTGTAAAAAGAGGGAGGCAGAAAGAGAGTGAGTGAGAATGGAACAGTCGAAAGAGAAATGGGAGTGTATAGTAAATGGAGGGATGAAATGTCTGCGTTTAGTTTGAGTGAACATAGAATACCGCACATAAAGTGTCATGAAATGATATTACACCAATTTACTCATGCACTTATTTTTTATTTTATTTTTCAAAAATTATTTCACATCAAATATTTTCACATAGAGTCTTCGAAAATATTTCAAAGAGTTCACTGACCCTTTTTGTAATTTATATTCAACTCTCATTCTCTTATATAAAAAAAAAAATACCCGAGAAAGAAAAATTGAATTAAATTTATTGTTGTCTAAAAACTATCACACATAGTTTATGATATTTTTGAAAAAGCTTTGGCTTTATATACACCCACGTATTTTGTAACTGTAGACAATCATTTTTCTTTTAATCTTCCTCTCCTTCTGATATTCACCATAACTATAAATTAACCGTGATATTTAACCAAAAATCCGTTGGAATATTTAAAAATTAAATTAAAACTGTGATCATTTAATGTCAAAAATAATTTTTCAACACAAATCCATATTCACACGTATATATTTTTATTTATATACCTAGATATTAAAGTGGTGTTCCATTTTATTATAACACTTCGACGATGAGCATTAGATATATAATTTATATTGACTGGAGCATTAAATGAAGCTGACACGTTATCCTTTTCAGTTTATGATGTTTGCCGGACTATGCACGAACGCGCACAAGAGTCAATGATGTATAAATGAAAGAAAAAAAAAATTATATATGATAAAATAAAATAAAAAAATTGATATTGCAACTGTCTGACGCTCCTTCCTCTACATTGCAACTTAAACTACACATCAATAACAATCATATCGTATATAAAAAATATTTTTTTATGACATTACACTCATATTATTTATACTTTTTTATTTTTCTTTAATCTCACAATGACACTATCATTGTAAAAAAAGTCCAATTATTAAAATTAATTTGTGTAAAAGCGATAGAAAAGAAAAATATTTATCAACACTTTTGTTTACTAGTATTATTATTATTATTTATTTATTTATATTATTATTGTTATTATTAGATATAAAGAATTGCTATCTTTAAAAAATGCTGAAACAATTTCTATTATTATATACAGTCAACTTTGCACAGAAGAAAGAAACTATTTATGAACAGAAAAAGAAAAAAGAACTTTTTTTTTTTTTTTTGAGATAAATAATAATTTATTTGAAATAAATTTTTGGTTGAATGAAATAAATTTCATTATTTCAAATAATTTATTTTTCTCTTGGTATATATAAAAGTATAAAATCGTTAGATATTGTGAAATAATTTTTGTTTATTTTTAAAATAAAAAAGAAAAAATGATTGAATTTAAAAGAGAAAATTTGTTTCTTGTAATTATCGATTGGAAAATTATAAAATCATGTGATATAATTATTAAAATCATGGAAAATTTTATTAACATTATCCTGAAGTTGTTTATAAGTAAAATAAAAAATATTTCATATGTCGTAATATTATTAAGTTAATTTAAAGTTAGACTATACAAGAAGAAACTATATGGACTTTTGTTTACATTTTGCTAATGTGCTAGCTCAATTTAGGAATGGGTTACAAAGTCAACGAGTTTATTGCGTCGATATGTTTATAACTAAGATAATTCTTGAGATATAAACACCCTCCTTTCTGAATGAAGTGGCTGAAGGGGTTTTTGTGTATTCAACATTTACATACGGAAATAAATATACCACGATTTTATATAGTAAATGTCACTCATCTGAATAAATTGTCTATAATTGTGTCGCAGCGTTATTTCTCTCAACTTCTTTAGTTCACTTATACATATATACATATTCGTATGTATAATCGTGTGTACATGATCTCGATCCCTCGGAATTTCAAGCCCGACAAATTAATGCCGGAATCCAGGCGAATAAACTTAAGTGGACTCCAGCTGGTTTATAACTACCCTATACCACCACAAGGAATTAATGTCGCATATCTATAATGTTGATATAAAGAAGTCAGAGAAATATTTAAGTATAATGTTATTTGTCAGAGTTTATACAATATAAATCTTCAATATAATTTTTTATATTATGTATACTGTTAGAAAGGATAATTGTAGATTTTTAAAATTGAATATTTATCACAAGTTGAAATGATTCGTAAACTTTTTAGTGTATAAATCAATAAATTATTTTAGAAGTTACTGAGTGATTGTTGTCGTTATAGGGAGTATTGTTTATTAAATACAGTTGTGTATTAAATTGTGAAGGTTTTTTATAATGAAATATTATTTAATTATTTGTTTAGAATTTTATTAAATAGGGAAATAAATTATATTGTAGATTGATTTATATTTGTTATGACTGTTTGTGAATTGACAGGAACAAATGTAGGATTTTTTGGTGAATTTGTTGAGATTATTGTTTATATTCGTTTAATTTTTAAATAAATTCAGAAATTCGCATGATTTATAAAATTTTATTAAAATTTTATTTGCAAATTTAACAGAATTTATTTCAAGGTTGAATATTTTATTGAATTTTATTACAGGGTCAATTAAAGTATTGGTTTTACTACATAACTTTATAAATATTATTAACAATGATAATATTTAATTGAAACAATTCCGCTTGATGTATTTTGAAAAACAAAAATTGACAATGAAAAATTTTCTCGTTGTGAAAATTGTTTTTATAAAGTTTTATATAGACTTGTTTATGGTAATAATTTTAATTTCATTATTGAAATAAAGTGACATTAATTGAATGGTTAAATATACCAGAATGAAAGTTTTGTTAATTTTCTACATGTTAACAATTTTCCAATTGCAAAATTAAATTAAATCTCATGTTCAAACTTTTAGTTGATGCATCGCAGTGACGTACACATTGCAAATAATTTTGTTGTATTTAATAAGCTTCATTAACAGTTAGTAAATTATTTAGTTTAATTTGTTGAATTGAATATATTCATTTAAATAAAATAAAATAATTATTTCATTTAAATAAATAAATCATTTACATCACAAAGTTTTCCAACGACTAACTTATTATGCATCCCAATAATTATATTTATTAATTTCACCCAAATAAAATCTTATTCATAATTTATTAAATTAATTAATATTTTTTTTATTTTTCATCACTTTTACAATATTCTTTATCATCAGATATTTTACATTGTGATATAAATATTTTTTCACAGCCTAAAAATTAAATATTGTAATGAAAAATTCCAATTAACCATCAGACAAAGGAATATTCTAGTTCAAATATTTCTTCGAGAAAATAAATAAATAAATAAACAGAAAAATAATGAAAAAAAAACAAAAAAAAATTTGACAGAGGGCGATTGGAATTGTGGATTAATCAGACTGTAGTAAATTACTCGATAGCGAGCTTAAATTAGTCCAATTAAATTGCTTCCCTCGCTTTTCGATAACGGAAATGCAATATATTCCAATAGTTGTGTGCTTTCGTCCAGGTGCGCTCATACACTATGTGAAATCAAGTTATATTACAACTTATGTATACTGAATATACGCATTGTACATTCTAGTTAATATTTACCATTACATGTATACATATACATATATTATATACATATAAATATATACATTCCTACTACACAAGTAATAAAAATTTCAAGAGTTAATTTATGATGATCATCAGAGCGTTGAAATTTTCATTGGCTGTTGAACAATTTGATTTTAATATATTTACAAAACTGTCAGTAACATAATAAAATTTATAAAAGTTTTATAAAATTTATTACATCACAATATTCAGAACTAACATTATAAAAAAAAAAAAAAAGAACAAACATGAAGTAGAGTAGTTCATAAATTTATAAGAGTATTATGAACGTCATGTTATTAAAATTAAAATTTTTTTTCAAATAATAACTAACGAGTATAAATTATAAATTTTTTAATTTTCAGAACAACGACTCGGCGCAGTATGTAACAGAGAGGCTACGTCAATTTTCAGATCCATTGGCAAGGTTTCAACCGATCAGCGGTGAGTGATATTAATTTCCATAAAACATTTTGTATATTTAAAATTTATTCATAAATATTATAGTCATAGTAAAATAAAGAAAATTCCTTGATAATATTGTCATGAATATTTACCCATTGGCTCGTCATTTATTAATAAAATAAAAAAATAAAAATGCCTGTGGGCTACATCATTTCATCATCGCACGTTCAGGTTTTAGTCTAGTTATCATAAAAAGCAAAAATAAAAAAATAAAAAATGGAAATTACCGGAAACCCGATATTGTGGCTCATCCGCTTTTTGAAAGTATACCCGAGGAAAAGCTTTTTCTTTTCATCCTTTTTTTCTTCTTCTTCCTCTTCTGCTTCGTCTTCTTCTTCTTCATTTCCTTTTATATACCTTTTTCCTCACGTTCTGACGTCCGTTATCGTTGCTTGACGAATATTGATGACACAAACTGTTCTTTTCTCTTCTTCTCACTCACTTACTAAACTCGCTCATTTCATTCCACTTAAACTTCATCCCTAATGTTCCAAACGACGCCCACCTTATTTCCCGAGAACAATTTTTTTTCTTCATCTATTTATCTTAATATTTATTTCTTTTTTCGTTTCTTCAACATATTTCCCCTATTTTCTTTTTAAATTTTGTCTAATAGTAATAATGATCCTGTGAGATTAGAAACTTGTTTCGTTTCGTTAGTACTAAAATTTACCCAATCTCATTCAGCTTTTTGATAAAATTCAATTGGCTTTAAAGTATTAAAAAGAAAGGAAATAAAAAAGTTTCTTTTTTTTTCTTTCTTTTTCGTAAGTTTTATTCTCATTCTCCCCAGCTATCTCAACACACAAGTGGTGTCTTAATGACCCACGATGAATCAAATAATCCTACAGATTTAGCTATTCCAATCTTTAGTTTTGTGGGGAGAGAAGAAATGAGACATCCTGCGTGCGGGAGATTTTAATTAATTTTGTTCCTGTAGACGCTTCAAAAACGATTAAACCACAGAAATCACAAGAATAATTAATTGAAATCCAATTTTCTTTCTCTCCGTCCATATTAAATCTTTCACTTACTCTTCTTATTCTCTATCACATCTCGTCTCTCCATATAGTCCTATTGATTTCATAATAACTTAATTTAACGAAGCGATTAAACGTTAAAACTGAAAGATAGACATCTTTGTGAAGTTTCTACAGGCTCAATTTACTCTTTGGCAAGAAGTTTAAAGTTTCAACGGATAATTCACAAGTAACTGCAGTGAAATAGTCATTTCCACTTACTAACTATACACTAAAGTTACAACACCGATAAAATTATACAAATACTTATATAAATATATATATAATTTTTATACATAAACATTATTTACTTTAAAACAAAATTGACCAAGTTAAAGAAATAAAGTTTTATATAATTATTTAATTTATTCTTTTATTTATAACACAAATATTTGTGGTATAAATAATTTTTTATTTTAAATATTCAGTCATGGGCTCATTAAATTTACATATCAATAAATACTTTTTATTCACGAAAATGTTGAATAAAAAATATTTAAATAAAAGGTATAATACATACTGCATCATTTATGTATGAATGAAATAATTTTCGTACACGTGTGTACAAATAAATGTCCCTGCAGTGGATTTATATTGCTTTATGACTGTCTTTTTTATTGTTATATTACTTTTTATTTCTTATGCACATATTGCTGTGCACAATGCCCAACCCCAAGTGCACATGGTTTCGTTCATGTCTACTGCCATGGTGAGAAAAAATTGTCAGCATCTGGCTCAGTGCATACAAGTGTATGTGTTCATTATCTATATATTACTATAAGTTGTAAAATAAATAAATGCATCAAGTGTTGCATATGGTAAGCAATCGGAGAGGGTTACTGACCGTTTTTGCATGCCTTTCCCACTGTAACATAAATATATTTATGTTATTTTATGTACTCTAATTAATGTGTACATACATCACAAAAATATGTTAATTCTGCGATATTTTTTTTCTTTCTTTAAACTAGACAAAAAAAATAATTTATATTTAGATTTATTTATTTATTTATTTTTGTTATCAACTCAAAAATGTAATTTAATATATAGATATTATTAATTTATTTTTTAGGATTGAAAATAATTTTTATATTACATATAAATTGAACTTTGTAATTAATCTATTTTTAAATTAATATTAATAAAAAAAATTATTGTATATTTATTTATTTGAATTTTAATATTGAAATTAATTAAATTTATTGTGCGAATTGTATTAATATATAATTGATGGGTAAATTTAATTATTAATTAAATAATTTCAATGGTAATGTTACGTCAATTTGCTAAAAATATTCTGATAATTTAATTTTTCAAGTGCTTGACACGTTTTAAAATAATATTGATTTTTATTGCATTGATATGAATTTAAATTTGTTGTTGGAAAATTATTGTCGGTGTCGTATAAATATTTTTTTTTTTTTTTTGTTTGAAATACATAGAGTATATATGAGAGTGAAAAGTATATTTTTAAGTAGATTAATGCCGGACATGAGACGGAGCATTAAGCAGATCGGTATTAATGAGTTTTGTCACCCCCGAGTGGCACTCAGTTCCTATTTGGTTACACTCACCCGTCTATAGATAGCCCACCCATGAATTTACACTAACTCAAGTTCTGTTCCCCTCTTTACTATACTCTATTTCTCTATATCTATCTCGTACTCCCTAAATAAGAAATATGTGTTACCTACTCGGGGATAATCCACCTGAAAAACAAAACGGCTGCTCGTGTCACTAATTTATCTACGAAAAATATGTTTTTTATTTATTTATTTTTTTATCTTCTTTGGCTCTTTCAATGTAATCTCAACTACAAAATTTCTTGTGTTTTTCCAAAATGATAAATTATTCCTATGTTTATATTATTCATGATAAAATATTTCGTCATTTAATTCACTAAAATATTTTTATTATTTTTTTTTATTTTATTTTTCTCGAATTCTGAGTGATTTAAATTGTTATTAATTTTTTATTTTAGGGGTCACTATGAGAGAATAATAATTATATAAATATGTTTAGAATAGTGTATATAAATTATTAATTTTTTCTGATGATTTTTTTTTTTACTACTTTTTTGATTTGTTAAAAATTTTTATGTGGATACAAAATTTATAGGAAATCGTATAAGCTTTTTAATGGTTGTGAAATTATTAGCAGGATTTGAAGCGGTAATCAAGGAAAGAAGAGGTGATTACATCAGTTGGTATAATAGGAGGAAATAATTTGATCGTAGTAATTAAATTTTTTTTCATCAAGAATTATTTTCATTTCTTTGCACTAATTGAAGATTAATAAAGATTAATACTCTTGATACCGATAGATAATCGTTATAGGTTTCCATCGACCATAAAATTTATAAACGACCATTAAAACACTAGTCATTAAAGTGAGAAATAATAATTAACACATTGAAAAATAAAATTCCGATTATCATATAAATTAAAATAGTTTCAGATAAGAAAAATAATTCGATTGATTCCAATATTTTTTTTTTCGATAAATTCATTTTTCAATAATTTTCTCTTTTTTTTTTTCAAAAAATCAAAATGAGTTTTGTCACCCCCAAAACAAAATATTTTTAGCAGATTGACATATATTACCATTGAAATTATTTTATAATAATTAAATTTAATCATCAATTATAAATTAATAAAATTCACCGATAAATTTAATTAATTTCAATATTAGAATTTAAATAAATAAATACACAATAATTTTTTTTTTTAATATTAATTCAAAAATAGATTAATTACAGAGTTCATTTTATATTTTATAAAGAGTAATTTCAAATATTCTTTGCTAATCAATATAAAAATTATTTTCAATCCTAAAAAATAAATTAATAATCCATCAAAATACATTTTTGAATTGATAACAAAAATAAATAAATAATTCTAAATATACACTATTTACTTTTAACTTTCCTTGCATCCTTTTCTACAAACAATAAAAATCAATAAAACAATCATATAAAATACCTAAATAAATCTAATATCACAAAGTAAAACTAAATAATAAATAAAAAACAACAATCATAAATTATTTCACAATTGATTTTTTTTTAACACTATCCATCACTTTAATAAATTAAAAATTATTTATTCGATTCGATTCTTAGCATAATTTAATATTTTAATTACTCTCTCAACTTCCTATAAAAAAATACGATAAAAATATTAAAGCAAATTTACGTACTGATTTTATTCATATTTAATTTTTTCATTCAACATCACTCAAACTAGTACAACAAAATAAGATATTGTTGTTAGAGTGTTAGGCTTATTGTATATCTATATATGTATATATGTATATATATTATATATATATATCTTCAGCATATTGAGCAAGCCGGAAACTAAAGTTCTCCAGACGTTGTTTCACATTGACGTAGTACCTACTTCTCCTTCGGGTAAAATGATTATTCACCACGTTGCAAAGTACCTCGGGGCTTGTGGCCTGATTTTCCAACTTCACGATGGAAAATCATAAACTCTACTACTATCTCAATCCCTTTTTCATTCCCATTCTCATTCTCATAATATTCCACTCATAATTTTCTCGCTATCCCTTTCATTCTCCATTCTTTCACTCTACACTTTTCATTTCCACTTTTCTGTAGTCTGCCCTCATCTGCCCTACACTCTGAAGTTGCCTGGTGGATGCTCAGCAATTTGTTGGGGATCAAAAGCACGTCCAAGCTTCTCTGCGTGTCACTCAACTCAAAACTTTTTCATTGCAATATCTACCACTTATTTTTATTTCTAAATATAACTATAATTATTTACTAATTAGTATACTTATCCCATTTTTTTTTTTTATTTATTAATAAAATTCATTTGACTTTGTTTTGAATTCAGTATTAATTATCAAAATTTTGTATACTGTCGTTTTGAATTTTTGAGGTAAATATAAAAATTTATAAATTCAATTTAGAATAAAAATACATTTGTGTTTTTTTCTTTTTCTTGTGAAGTGATGAAATTTTCTTAGCAAAAATTATTTATACAGCTATTTTTATTAGGTATTTAAATGATTGTTTTTGTGGTTAAATAATTAAAATTTTAATTTCTGAGAATATATACAAGATATTCATATTTGTGCGTTTAAATGTACATTATGTCTCGATGAAATTCTGTAACATTAATATCAAAAGGAATTTTAGTTACACGTATACATGAAAGATGTGTACATATGATGGAGAGACAAAGTGAAGGTAATGGAAGAAGTAGATGAGATAGTCAAAGATAGAATAACCCGACGGAGCCGTTGGATTATTACTTTATGGTACGTTGAGCAATGGTAAATAACGTACAATCTCCGTTCACCCTATACCTTTATCAACTATCGTTGCTCTTTGTGTTATAAAATATATACATATGTAAATATGTATACGATCATTTTATTAACCCTTTAGGGTTTAGTGTACTTGAACGATTTTCATATTATTTTTTATTTATTTTTTAACCTGTTTCTTCAAGTGAAAATATTTCTCAATGGAGAATTTTGCGCTTTTAGTTTTAAATATATTCACGGAAATTAATTTATTTTTTACTTATCGTGGTTTATAAACAAATAAAAATTATAAAATCCATGTTTTTTTTTATTGGATGAAGATATTTGTGAGTCTGATTTTGTAGTGGAAATATAATTAGGAACTGAAAAATGAATTTTATACATTAATGGAGATAATTAAAAAGTCGAAAAAGTTTTCGAAATTTTTTTCGTGTTTTTTGACAGGCTGTATTTTGGTGAAAAATGGTCGTATTAAGTTTTTAGAAAAAGTATTTTCAAGCTCTGAAATTCTAGTTTTCAGATCTTATAGTCGAAAAATTTTAGGAGCCACGGTTATTACGTAATCTTGGAAAATAGCATGAAAAAAAAATTTTGCAAATTTTTTTTTTTTTTTCGAGTCCACGAACTTTGAAAAATTTTTTTTAGCTAAACCATTATTTGAATTAGATAGCTTGTTCATTCAGCTTCAATTTCACTTTTTTAAAACCTCGATACGACCATTTTTCATCGAAATACAGCTTGTCGAAAATTTCGAAAATTTTTTTGACCCTTAATTTTTTCCCTTAATGTACATTAAATTTATTATTTTATATTATTTATAAAATCAATTACCAACGTTAAATCAAAAAATCATATGACTATTGAAGAGTATAGTGTAATTTTTTGATTAACAGAATAAAAGAAAAAAAAAATTAACTTTGAGATGAAAAGTAAATTTTAAAAATGATAAAATATACCCGAATTATAATTATGAATATAAATTAAATACTTTCACGGTGTTGTCCTATATAAAACATGAAAATATTTATCCCTACGCACTTTTTATTTGTAACCTGCCATTTAAAAAAAAAAAACAAAAAAAACCATTCGTTGTCATATTTTCTATGAAATGTCATGCAAAAAAATGTTTTCACCTTCCTAAAAGTCGAACTACTTTCAACTGCCTTCACAAATAAGGTTTTCAAACAGCATTCACTATAACCAACATATACCAAAACAAAATAAACATAAATAAACTTTATTTTTATTAAACTTCATTCAACTGACAATGAAGGCCACACGATAAATTAATCGTGTATGTAAGCATTGTTCATTGAATTATATGACACGATACCAAAAGTGCGCATACTATTTATCCAAAAACAAATAAAAGAAAAAAAAATAGTCAATATCATATTCAAAGAATTAAAAATCTACAGAAAATTCCCCGAGGTGTGAAGCTATAAAAAAAAATGATAAAATAAATATAAATGCCAAAGCTCGTTTATACACAACGCGTGTGCGTGCATAAAATTTATAGACGGGTAATAAATAGAGAGAGAGTCTTGCCTCGTTGGCAATTCCACATCTCACTGTACATGCATATGTTGCATATACAGTATATGTATGTATAAACATCACTTGCATATATGATAAAATAAAATTTTGAATATATAACTAAACTTAATTTTCCATCTTTCCGTCACAGTTGAAAACTAATTTATCTCATATTTACAGCACCGTAGAAAATTAATATTCACATATTTATTTACATCCGTAAACAAAAATAAACTTATGTATTATAAGCATATACGTTCAGCTGCCATTATTATATACACGAGAAACCAGAGATAGCTTCTAATTATTTTCCCGCAGATAAATGTTACTTGAGAATTATCATTTGTATATGCAATATTCGTGGGTGGCTGTATCACCACTGCCAAAATCCATTGCTTATGTTGGTTAGAGGTTATGGCGAATATGATGATGCGTTAGTTGAATGTATAGAGAATATGTATATATAAACTGCGGATAGAAAGTGTGAGAGTTTAAGTCTCCATGATAATCATGGATCCGTTCCAAAACAAGCCTCGTTTACACAGTATTCTGTGTGGGATATATTATTTTCTTTTGGTACTACAATTTGTTTTGGTGAGAAAGGACAGAGAGTGCTCCTTTGTTTTGTTATTTTTTATTTTTTTATTTTTACTTTCACTTTTGTGTTTGTATTCGTCGATGCGATAATATTACTTTTGGATTATATGATAAAATTTAATGGTATAAGTAAAAGATGCAGATGAGAATTTTTATTGTGGATTAATTTTTGTATATTTTGGTTATGTTTGAATATATGTGTTGTAAATAATATTTTTGTGTATGATAAAAGGAGAAAAATTAAGAGAGTGAGTTTAAATTATTTATTTTTATTTATATTATTAATATTTATGTGTAGATTTATGTTTAATATATGAATTGATTATGGATGATTAATTTTTATATTAAAAATAAATGTAAAATGTATTTAATTAAATGTTGAATTCGATAAAATTGATTGAGATTTTTGATGAATTAAAAATATTCTAATTATTTTAAATGGATTATATTTATTTAATGATTGAAATAAAATTTTTTTTTATCATTATTTATATTTGTAATACAAATATTTGATAATTATCAAAAATTATAAATGATATTAATTATAAACAAATCGATTATATTTATTTAATAACTGTAATAAGATTTGTTTTGTTATCATTTATATTTGTATTTGATAATTATCGAAAATTATAAATAATATTAATGTATAATATTTTTTTTTGTTAGACAATTTGGAGATAATTTATAATAGCTATTTATTTGTTTATTATAGCTATATAAACAATTGTTGATTGATAATTATACATATAAAGTAATGAATATTGTCTAGAAAAAATAATTCTCATTTGATAATAAATGAAAATTGTTTAATCAACGAAAATTTTTTAGAAATATTTAAAAAAAAAATTTTTTCCTCCCCAGTATATATACAAATAAATAATTCATCAATCACCAACAGTATTTTCGTCTTTAGACAGGAATAAAATTGGCGTGAAGTAATTATATATCGAAGAAATGATCGTTGAAGAAATTGAAGACAAATAAAATGGAAAAATAAAGAAACAAAAGACAAAAAAATAAATAAAAAGAAAAAGAAAAAAAGCTTCGTCAGTGATAAATATCCTCATGCGCCTATTTCTATAAATATATAGTCGAGTTTGGATTAATTAACGTTAATGAACACTTGGCTATTGGCAAAAGCACGAAACATAATTTAACTCAACAGAGAAGAAAATATATTTTCTGTTCTTGTCATGTATATTATTTAACCTTTGAGATTTAACTCTCAAATTGTATTATATATTTTTTGTTATCCTATTTATTTTTTTTTCTTCTCATTCTATTTTATTTCATTATCTATTTTTTATTTTATTCTTAAAAACCAACTGTGGGACTAACACTCGTGAATATTCCTCGACAAAACATAACACAAATCTACGTATTTCATGCACATATACATAAATATATCAGAAGAGTATCACTGTGTACAAGCTGTATATCAATGATGCTTGCAAGCTGAGTGCCAAAGCAATTTACCGAAGCGTGTCGTGCACCGTACGTGTGTATGTATGTGTGGATGCTGATTATTTTAATTAATGCCCAACAGTTTCGCCTCGACTCCATGCAGAAATTCAAGAATGGTTTTATACATTCACGGGAATGTCATAACAATTAAAAAATTATTAATATATATAAATTTTAAAAACAATAATTTATACATTATATCAGTTTAAATAAATTTGTTTTTATTAATTAATTAATAATTATCCTGTATCGATTAATATAATTAAATTTTCTCCCACGAAAAAAAGAAAAATGATAAATAATTTTAAACGTCTGCATTTGTCATTTGTTTATTATTATTAATATTATTTAATAATATTTATTTATTTGTTTCTTTTTTTTTTTCATTCAATCTATAATTTAGTTTTATTTACTTTTAGTATTGGGGATTTAACGAGAGGCTAGGGAGGTCCTCGTTTTCGCGGATAACATTTGAGAACCACACTCGAAGTGCCATATATTGTCACGGCGCATTAGCATGACACATCGTCGTAGTTTTGTCTGTGTATATACATATTAACGTACATATACATATGTATGTATATGTGGGTATGTGTATAGTAAAGATCAGAGCCAAAAAATATATGCCTTGAGGAAATCCTTTAATACTTTTAGTGTAATAAAAATAAATAAATGAAATATACTGAAAGATGATGTAGCATTTTCTTAAGGGTAGTTTTAACAATTTATCCCTTTTTTATTACACATACTAACATGTATACATATGTATATATGTTTATACATACACGAAAAATGTAATATTATTTGTGGGAATGAAAAAAAAAAAAAATAAATATGTTGAATTGATTTGATAATTTTTAAATTCAGTTGAATTAATAATTAATAATTTTATTTAATTAACTCTGGGGGGGGGGGGCTTGATTTTATTTTTATTTTTTTATGCATAGATCTGTTTGTGAATTATATTAATTTATTATTTTAACGATTGTGTATTTTATAATACATATTTTTATTAAAATTATTTACAGTTGAAATAATTATCTAGGTAAAATATTTAAAGTTAAAATTTTAACGGAGAATTGTGAATTTAATTTAAACTTTTGTAGTATAATGATGATGCAATTTATATTTTGTATGTGTAATAAAGTGGTAATTGTATGTGTGTTTTAACATTTATATATATGTGAATGTGTTTTGGAGCTAATGAGCGTTGAATCACAACGCGAAAGGATATTCTCATGCTTTTTCCTATATGACTTTATATACTCGGTGTATTTTCTCTTTCTCAATCTCGTATTTTCTCTTCTCTTTTTTGTTTGCCTCTGGGCTCGCGAGTAAATTAGTGGCTCGGCAAAAGCCCCTTTGAAGACGGAAATGTAATTAACCCGGCCCAATTCATACGCACTGCTGATTTGCGACGACGGTCATATACAAAAGCATATATATTTATATATACATACATGCACACACATTTGGTTGTAATAATTTGTGCAAACATGTGTTTATCGCCATAAAGTGAAAAATGATGCCTCAATCGTTCTAATTATTTTGTCACTTCAAACAAACTCTCAAGATAATATATAAATATAAAC
This sequence comes from Microctonus brassicae, assembly GCA_918226075.1. Lineage (NCBI taxonomy): Eukaryota > Metazoa > Arthropoda > Insecta > Hymenoptera > Braconidae > Microctonus > Microctonus brassicae. Next base: position 8,807,435 of record OW445483.1, read on the forward strand.
TCATATATTTCTCTGAAAATAATAATTATTAAATCAAATAATTTTTATATCCATAAATATCATTTCTACTCAATGAAACGTTCTTCAAATAAAAAAAAAACATTCTTATTTACGTCATTAATTAATAATAAATATTTTTGATTTATTAATTTTAATTTTCATTTCATTTAATTTCTTTCGTAATTTTTTCTCAACATTTAATTAACTCAAAATATTATTTCAATTTAATAATATCAATTAATAATATTGTTGATATTGCAAATATCAACGATAATCATAACAAATTAATTATATTAATATTATTTATTTTTCCTCAATAATATAAATTATAAACCTAATTAATTTCACTTAATTTCTTTTGTAATTTTTTCTCAACATTTAATTCACCCAAAATATCATTCCAATTTGATAATATCTTAATATAATATCAATTAATAATATTATTCACAATATTAATTAATAATATGGTTCATAATATTAATTATTAATATGATTTATCTTCCCTCAATAACATAAATTATAAACTTAATTAATTTCACTTAATTTCTTTCGTAATTTTTTCTCAACATTTAATTCACCCAAAATATCATTCCAATTTGATAATATCATAATGTAATATCAATTAATAATATTATTCACAATATTAATTAATAATACCATTCATAATATTAATTATAAATATTATTTATTTTCCCTCAATAATATAAATTATAAACTTAATTAATTTCACTAATTAATTTCTTTTGTAATTTTTTCTCAACATTTAATACACTCAAAATATTATTCCAATTTAATAATACCAACTAATAATATTAATTATAGTATTAATATTATTTTTCCTCAATAATATAAATTATATACTTAATTAATTTCATTTAATTTCTTTCGTAATTTTTTCTCAACATTTAATTCACCCAAAATATCATTCCAATTTAATAATATCAAAATATAATATCAATTAATAATATTATTCACAATATTAATTAATAATACCATTCATAATATTAATTATTAATATTATTTATTTTCACTCAATATCTTTTGTTATTTTTTCTCAACATTTAATTCACTCAAAATATTATTCCAATTAAATAATACCAACTAATAATATTAATGATAATATTAATATTATTTTTCCTCAATAATACAAATTATATTTTTAATTATAACATTACAATATAAAATACTGCAAATCATGAAATAATATCTAATAAATAATTTATAATAAAATCCCTCTACATTATTTATACACACAGTGATATAAAATGAAATTTTTCAAAAGACATATAGCAAAACTAATGCGTGTAACGCCCATTTAAATTAGGGCCGTGAAACGAGCGTTTAACGCGGCAATGAGTTATCGTGTCATGACACGCACAAGAGCGAGTGAGAAGGGACAAAGATTGGTTGAGGGATTTTAGAACCTCGAGGTTTTAGATGGGAGAATGAACATACATGCGCATATAATGCGAGGAAACAAGGACTACATAGCGTTGAATGATTCATAATGCGCATATAAAATGCATCAAATCCATCTGAATATAATATAATACATATAATATATTCATCATATATGTATTAGTAAAATGAATAATGATATATGATAAAGTGAAGATGAGTACAAGCTGGGAGTTTTGTATTAATCGACATTTGCTCAAAGAAATAATTCAAAAACAAAAACACAAATGTGTTATTATATATTATATCTATTTATTCATAGAACTAGACAGTTTCCATTTTCATATGTACTCATTTATATACATATGTATTATGTATATGAATATATCTTATGTACGCAATTGCTTAGATATACGAAAATTGTTGACCAGTTATTTTTACTGTCAACGTTAGCCAACAGCGTGACGATGGATTCGAGCAAAACGGACGATTAATTCTGCTGATTAGATGAAATCTTGAGACAGTAAATATATACTTGTATGTATACATGTATGAATAATTATATATAGATTGAAATACTGATGTATAACACTGCCAAGTACAAGTTCACAAACGTAAAGTGCAGTAATAAAATTGAATAAATTTATTAAATTGAGATAGCTGTGTACCAATGGATATATTTTTGATTTATTTCAACGTCTGTTTATTTATTTATTTATTTTTTTTTCATAGTGACAATTAAAATAGTTTCACTATGTAATGGCAATATATATTCGGAAGTATGTGTACATATGGAAAAATATTTGAGCACTGCTCGTGTAATTTTATTGTCGGTTGGACTAGTGCGAAATTGGAATTAAAATGAACGAGCAAATTGTCTGGACGAAATTTTTTTTTTTTTTTTTCATTTTACGCTTGTGTTTAATTGTTTTTTTTTTTTTTTTGCATTGTATGTATGGTGATCATTTGCATTTTTACGTGATTCGTAGTTGGAACGACAGGTGGATACAGAGACAGTGGATGAAAGCAGAAAAAATAATTGTTGACATAAAAGCAACATTGCGAATGTTGAAAACAAAAAATGTAATATGAATACAGGTATATAATATGGATAATTTATTTTATATAGTTTTGTATTTTATATATATGCAATGAATTTAGTGTAGAGTTTTATATTTTCATTGCAAGAATTGCGTTTTATTCGCTGTACGCGATATAATAATTGGATTTTTCCTCGCAGCTCAAGTTTTATCATAATGTTATTTAATTTAAAATATTTTCAGAGGTCTCGAATATTATACAACAAAGACACGCCCCCCAATGTACTTGTTCTTTGTTCGTATACACAATTTTTTTCATGCAAAGCTTAATATCTGCTTGAAGAAATATTTTTTAATTTATTTTATAAAGAATATTTTTTATCAATGCGATAATTATTTATTTTTTTTTTATAATTTTCAAAGATAAGCAGACATAATTCATCGCTAGTGAATGTATTATCATTATAATTTATGTTTATTATATTAAGCAAAATTTAAGAGAGATGAAAAAAACTAATTGAGAAAAATAAAACTTTTTTTTTTTTTTCTATTATTTTATTTGAAGATAAAATAATTTTTTTATTATCCCATCCTTTTCATGTACGACAAGATAAAGTGCAAAATGAAATTGGAAAGTTTAGAGATATCTAGAGAATGAAAGGGAAAAAAAAAAATTTATAAAAAATAAAAAAAGTAGAAATAAAATTTAAAAAAATATAATTTATTCTCTCTTGATGTTGGATTTTTTTGCATCACTATTTCTCACATAAAAAAGATCATCCGACGGTCTATCAGCTGTAGGCTATTTCACGAATAAAAAAAACCATGCATATATATATTTTCAAAGAATCCCCTGCGGATAATCCACCCGAAAGGACAGTCATTCTATTCGATGTGACGACAAGTTTATACCCGAAGCTTATGCGATCCTCTTGCGCATCCGCGCTGTATAAACTACACTCTCATACAGAGATAACACTCATCACTGAAAATAAATCAAACATAAAACCGTATCGGAATGTACTGTAACAAAAAATGAAATAAATAAATCAAAATAAAAAAGAAAAATTTCTCTACAATCAAATGTAAGTTTAATTCTCACTCAAAAAATTTTTTTCTATTTTAATTTCAACTTAGTCAACATAATCCAAAGGAATAAAATCTGAATTCGAAGTATAATATCCTTTTTTTTTCCCATTCTCTATCTCTAATATCAATCCCAAATTTTTTACCAAATAAATATCAGCAATAAAAAAAAATCCTGAACACAAAAAAATAAAACCGATTAATCTTCGTGTAACAAAAAAAAAATATGATAAACCCTCACCATAAAAGCTCCAATCGAACTTTTTACATGTCTCACATATAAAAATAAAATAACACTTATTTATTACGAGTATATAATATTTATATAAGTTTTATTTATTTTCATTTGCATCTAGTCAACAGTATTGTTTACTAAAAATGTCAGCTACATTTCCGACCGCACATTTTCTCTTTCAATATATTTTATCAACACTTGTTGTATCGTGCGCAACTGCATCAGTTACATTTACTTACATCATCATAATATATCTTTATCCAACTGTTGAAAATGCGGTAGGTCATTTCACCAACGTACATATTTGTCTGTATAAATAAATTCATAGATGTATACACAAATCTACCACTGTGCAACATCTCCCAGTCATTTATTATTTTTTATTTTACACTCTACTATAACAAACATCTCTATATATCCCAGTGAATTTTGCTACCAAGGCGTTCGCGGCCATTTCGCTTTCGTGCGCGCAAGTAAAAACGATCGATCAAATGCTCAGCTATCTCAAGCGCACACTGATGTGCTGCACTTTTGGCCTGTCGTGTGCCCATCTGAAGTGGCGGTTAAGTGCCCCCGCATGGTGTGGTATAAAGAAATGTTGGAGGACAGCACATCAGGCAAATGTTAAACGTTCAAGACGTGGCACAAAGTCAACGGCTTGTGAGAAGAATGACACTTTCCTTCTTGTTTATTATTTTTTTTTTCTTCTTTTATCGCCTCACTTGTTATACTCTTTTTCTTTTGGTCTGTTCTCTCTGGCTTATTCCATTTCTATGATGTATGTGTATAGTAGTTAGGTGCTGGCATTTTTGCTTATGACGATGAGTGACATTTTTGATGAGTGTCTTTTTATACTTGGTCGCAAGGATCCGCCCTGATAATTGGACGAGAACGATAATTGTTCACGATGGAATTATACTCACTTTATTTTATTGAATTTTTATTTTTATTTATTTTTAAGTTGTGTCTTTTTATATTTATTTTATTTTTTACGATCGTTGGTGTTGACAACGTGTCGACTTTCTCTTTACATCTTCATAGCTAATTCGCCTTCTTCTTCTTCTTCTTCTGTTCGTTCACAATTTTATTACTCGAAAATTTCGACAGGTGATGTGGCATTTTTATTCACTCTTTATGACAACAGTCTTCTACGTTTAGTAATTGCGAATAAATACAAATCATTTTTTTTTTATTGCTGTGAAATATTCTCAGTTTATTTTGAATATCAAACTAAATAAATATCAATTGTTACATTCGAATATAAAATTTCCAAATAATAATTCGCTGAACATTTAATTTCAAATAAAAACTTATTTTATTCAATATTTATAATTATATCAAACTATTTTTTTCAATTAAATTAATTTAATTAATATATAATTCAATATTATGATATATTTTCAAGTATAATCATAAAGTTTTTTCACTGAAATAAAAATTTATGATAATATTTCATGTAAAAAAATTAATTCTATTAAAATAAGACTTTTGGAAATAAAATTGTTTGGAAAATTAATGGACATATATTTTTCCATTGCATTAATCTATCAAAATTAATATACAAATTTAAATTCATATATTAATATTGAAAGTTTCACTCAAATTTCATCCTTCACAATTATCAAAAGCTTTGCCATAAACAAAACATCCTGTTCCAATTCCCAATTAATTTACCACGTCAGTTTCTCCTTTGAGGTTTACTGAACAGTATGAAGAGCCGTTACGCTCTATTGCATTCACGCAAGAAACGATACAGAATACATATTAAATACACATACTATATTATATATATGTATATGTATATAGATATTAGGTACATAGAAATATAATATACAACGTACGTCACTTGACAATTTCGGGATTTGCGCCAAGGCCGTTGGCGACGGGACACACATCACTCGAGGACAAAATTACGAAACTATTCCATTAGAGAATGCTATTTCGAAAATTACTTACTTGTCACAAGGAGTTTACAATAGCTTCTGTGTGTGACGTACACATTTGTGCGACATATATGTATATATTTTTTTATATTCTTTACTCTCTTTCTATCTCAGTGCAACCAAAATATTCTCTTTTTTTTTTTTTTTTCATTCCATTTTTTGCTCGTTTTATTTCATATTTTTGTTGTTAACGACCATAAAGACCGAAGGGTTTGAATTCTAAAAGGGATTTCGTTTGGTTATATACTGGAAGTTGGGTGAATTGTATATGCACTTACCATTGCTGTGAGCGCAAGCTTGAACAAGAGCTTTGAAGTCGTTATTCTTGGCAGCAGTATATAAGTCACCGGCTGAAAAAGCACTTTTGCTTATATTTTAACCTTTGCTATACATTATATTATCATTGTATGTATATTAGGGTGTTTCATTTTTAGGCGATATTTTTTTTTTCGTGATCATTTGTTTAATTAGAAGCTTTGCTGATTCAAAAATTCGATTTCCCATATGGATAACACGAGAAAATTCTTTTTTTCAACTTCAACTCGATTTTTTGATAGTAAAAAATTTTTTCTGAAAAAAAATGAATTTACAGTTTTTATAGAGCATTGAATTTGCTACAAAAAATTTACTCACCGCAAATGCTCTCCGACTAGCAGTTTTCGAGTTGTAGAGCTGAAAAGCTAAAAATTTGATTATATAATTGAGAACAAATTTTTTTTAAACTGGAATTTATTGATCTGACATTAATTATTATTTTACAATAAACTCTATAAAGCTCCTACATTGTTAAATAAGCATTATGTCTTTTGTAGTAAGATAATAATTAATGTTAAATCAATAAATTCCAGTTTAAAGAAAATTTGTTTTCAATTATATAATCAAATTTTTAGCTTTTCAGCTCTAAAACTCGAAAACTGCTAGTCGGAGAGCGTTTGCAGTAAGCAACTTTTTTGTAGCAAATTTAATGCTCTATAAAAACTGTAAATTCATTTTTTTTCAGAAAAAATTTTTTACTATCAAAAATTAGAGTTGAAGTCAAAAAAAAAAACAATTTTCTCGTGTTATTCATATGGAAATTTGAATTTTCAAATCAGCGAAGCTTCTAATTAACTTGGAATTTTTTTGCTTCCATAAATTATCAGATTTTCACTGATCACGATAAAAAAAAATATCGCTTAAAAATAAAACACTCTAATGTATATGTATAATATTTTTTTAAATCCTGATTCATAATCTGTAATTTTATTTCTTCATTATTTTACCCTTTGGCCATTGTGTCACGCTGTTGCCGTTCTCTGTCTGCTCGAACAATTGTATTTATAACCTCAAACGCGTGTCAAAATGTAATAGAAATAATGAAAATGATATATGTATATAGAGAATATAAATGAATTTGAGAATAGAATGTGACGGAGCAGAGAATGAGTGAAAATAAAAAAAATTGAATTAAAGTGTCACACAAAGAAAGGAAGATAATACGATGGGATGAAGTTTTGCTGATGTGAACGTTCGATTCGGAGAACTTGTGGTAATTAACTCAATGTAATTAGAAAAACGAACTTGAATATATACATATAGTTATATTGAGAAGAAGAAAAGAGATGATGAGTGAATATCGTGAAATGTAAATGTTGACAGAGCTAACTTTCGTACACCGCCCCCAGGGTTCGCTTCTGTGAGTTGCAAATGGCCCCTGCGACCTTCCGGTCTATTCAATAATCTCTTTGTTCGTAGACTTCAATCACGCGCCGAGTAAATTTACCGTGGACTAATTATACCGCTTGGTACAACGTCGTATCTTCTTGAACCTTTTTGTGAAAAAATATATATCTTTGTTTATCATTTTTCTTTTTCTTTTCTTATGATAATAATCAGTTTTTTAAGCTGATTTTTTTGTCGGAGTATATGTATACTGTGGGTGATTGCGAATTTATAAAAAAAAAGCTTATCGGTGTATAAATAAAAATTATTTATGTTTATAACTTTATTATGAGCCAAAAACTCTGAAATTTGATTTACAAAAATATCTTTTTGATTAATTTTCCAAACAATTTTATTTTCAACAGTCTTATCTTTATCAAATAAATTTTTTTACATAAAATATCAACATAAATTTTTATTTCAGTGAAAAAACTTTATGATTATACCTGAAAATGTATCATAATATTGAATTATTTATTAATTAAATTAATTTTTTTTTTCTTATTTTTTTTTTAATTAATTCATTTATTTATGCAAACAAATAATTTATTTATTTATTATTTATAAATACAATATTTACAAACAAATGATTAATTAGTTTATTAATTAAAAAAATCAAAAGAATTAATTTTTTTAATTGAATTAAATCAAAATTTTTTGTTAATTAATTAATTAATTTATTAATTAAAAAAATCAAAACAATTAATTTTTTAATTGAATTAAATCAAAATTTTTTTGTTGAATAATTAATTAATTTATTAATTAAAAAAATCAAAACAATTAATTTTTTTAATTAAATTGCATCAAATTTTTTTATTAATTAATTATTTAATTTATTATTTACAATTACAAATGATTTATTAATTTATTAATTTTTTTCATTCATTAATTTATTTATTTATTATTTAAAATTACAATATTCACAAACAAATAATTAATTAATTTAATTATTAAAAAAATAAGAACAATTAATTTTTTTAATTAAATTAAATTAATTTTTTTCATCAATTAATCAATAAATTTATTATTTAGAATTGCAATATTTACAAACAAACAATCAATTCATTTAATTATTAAAAAAATATTAACAATTAATTTTTTTAATTAAATTAAATTAATTTTTTTCTATTAATTAATTTATTTATTCATTATTTTCAATCACAATATTTATAATCAAAATATCAATTAATTCATTAATTAGTAAAAATAAAACCAATTAATTTTTTTAATTAAATTAAATTAAAATTTAAAAAAACATAAAATTAAATTGCACTTCTAAACTTGTAATATCATAATTAATTTTCACACAATTTACAAATAATCAATTAAGTAATTTATCAATTAACACAATTTCACATAATTTTAAGTATAATCCTCATTCTTAAAATATATCGACAAGTTGAAATTTATTAAAATATTAACCAAATCACAAATAAATTACTGACATTAAATTTATTATTTCACCATCATTGATATTTATAAACTAATTGCAGATTATTCTAATGAACAAAATCACAAGTCCTTAATTATTCACATTAGTTTCCTTCCCTATATGGAAATTAGCACATTACCATCATTCCTTGTCGTCGTCGTCGTCGTCGTCGTTACCATCGCCATAGAGAATTATCAAACTTTCATCCTGCATCTGCTGAGATATTCGTCAGATATATCGCAATACACCATCTCAAGTTTCATTAAATTAATTACTTTCGTTACAGAGTTAAGCTCTGTTAACGTACACAGCACATAAATAACACATCGATTATAAATTAACTTTTTTCTTAACATCATTTCCATCAAATAATCATAAATAATTTATTTATAATATTTATTCAAATTTTAGCAATACACTCGTTAAAAATACAGCATTATAAATAAAATAAAAAAATACATTATAATACTGAATTTAAATTAAAGAAATCATTGTAAACAACAAGTAAATTTTCATATTGAATATTTGTTATTTATATTTTTATTCACTGCTATTTTTATTATGTGCTTTTAAATATTCTGTGAATTTTATTTGTTCATATTTTATTTAATTTGCTTCAGGCTTCGAGCAAACGGAATCTGTTGCCAATCATAACACCGGTAGCAGCCTGGATTGTTTAAACATGATTGTCCAAAGTATAAGCGGAGAATCAAAGGAAAATCCTTATTCGTCAAGCAATTGAATGATCTATAAATGTATATACAGTATTATCGATGATAAACATTGGGGAGACTGTGTTTAATCATTTATATATATGTGCGGTATTGAAAAAAAAAAAAAAATAAATAATGCTGGAAAAAGTGGAAACATAAAAAGAGAAAAAACAAAATATTTTTTGTTTTCAAATTATTAATGAGATTATTATTTTATTATAATAGTAAAATAATTTTTTATACAATTGCAATCAGATATCTGAATGAAAACTTATTTTATATTTTAAGCACACATAATTTTGATTTATATTATATATATATTATAATTTAATTAATTAATTGATTAATGATATAATAAGATGTACACATTGGGACACCAAAGATCTCTGTCTGCAACCAAATAAAAATTAATAAATGTTTTAACTAGTCTGTATAATCGGCCAGAGGAACATTGACAATTAATTAAATCTTAGTTATATAATTTTAATAATTATTTTGAATTTTATATTATTTAATACTAAAATAATATTAATGATCACTGTAATAATAAGATTAATAATATAAGGTAATTAATAAGCAAAATTGGATGATATTAATTAAATACAGAGTTGATATAATGAAAAATAAAAAAAATTCTTGTATAAAAAAAAAAAAATATAAAAATTGTTTTTGTGTTTTATTTAAAAATTTTATTTTAATTTTTTTGTTTTTCTTATTTTTTCTTTTTTTCTAGTGAAGGAACTTCAGTTAGCACTGACATTACTGATGAATACGATGACGTTATAATTATTGTAAATGATAATTTTACATTTTGCATGAGTGTTAAATTTGTTAAAGTTTTGTAGTTGCGAGTGAAAGCCATTAGTACAAAACGCGTGGATATTACTATCATCCGTCAAACAATAATTAACCAGAGTTGCATATATATGACAAGTGGTTGCAAAATATTAATGGAGTCTATGATGCATGGATAGAGTCGTGAAATATAAAGGAGAAAGAAGAAGAATATAAAGCGACGTCTCTTGACAAAAAGTTATTAATGATATTCATAAATGCCTTAACGCCCCGCAAACATCAAAGTTGCCACTTATGTTACAAGTCGCCACTCACTTTACTTTAGCTAGAAATATAACCATTGCGTCTTTAAAAATTTTTGCAAAAATAAAAAAAAATTCTTACCCTTGCAAATATGTATGCTAAATAATCTACAGTGAGTTTTGAAACACGAATACAAATCTGAATATTAATACAAATTAGATTTTATTGTCTTTGAAAATTATGCGCTAATATTAAATTTATTTATATATATACTAAACATTATTATTCCATTTTTGGATCTATATTTATTTCGCATTCAGTAAATAAAATAATATTTTTGTAGAATCGTAAAAATATAATTGCAAAATAAATACATGTTAATAAATATTTTTTTTTTCATACAAAATATTTATAAATATATATATTCAGTTGATTATTTAATTAAAGCACGACATTAATAATAATAATAATAATAATAATAATAATAATAATAATAATAATAATAATAATAATAATAATAATAATAATAATAAATAACCATATTATATAAACTAAAGGAAAAAACAAAAAAACAAATGATAAGACTATAGTAAAGATAAATTTATATTCTGTAATGTATAATATATTATTATTTTTATATATAATGTACATATAATATACTATTATACAAATGTTATGTAATATGTAATGTAATTAAAATTATGTTATATATTAATTAAATAACTATACATTAAATATTAATGTTCATTATTGATTTCAATTATTTTTGTAGAATCATAAAAATATAATTTGCAAAATAAATACACGTTAATAAATATTTTTTTTTTCATACAAAATATTTATAAATATATATATATTCAGTTGATTATTTAATTAAAGCACGACATTAATAATAATAATAATAATAATAATAATAGTAAATGATTAATATGAGAATAAATTAAGATCAATTATAAAAAGTTAATTTTAACAAAATTAAATATTAAATAAAAAATTGTAATTTATAAATTCTGAAAGTTATAAAAAAACATATATATATATATATATATATATATATATATATATATATATATATATATATATATATATATATATATATATATATAATTTAACTCTATCTAGAAATTTTATTTCTCTAACAGTTTGTATATATAATATGTATATTATCAAAAATTGTAATAAATAATAAATATTTGACCGAATGTAAAAAATACAATGGATTTATTAGCTAAATAAATAATATTATTTTTATGTCAGTATGATAAATGTTTATTATCTTAAGTAATATACATACTCATATAATTACGTTGGAAAGTTAAATTTTGAGTGTTGTAATATGCACTGTGAAAATATGTATAGAGTGTGCAAAGTATAGAAAATATCATAAGTCGTTGACGTGTCGGTATTTGTCCCTTTGTAGTTTAACGTTCTACGGCAAATTGCCTTTATAGCTTGTTTAGACAAGCTTTGGAGCATATATACAAAATGGCTGAAGAATGACATCCAAGAAATCGACGTCAACAACTTCATTTATATATGCATTTAATTTTATTCATCTACTCTCACTCTGTACATGCCATTAAGTCCACAAACTACGTTACAGCTAATTAAACATGGACGATCATTAAATATAACTCACAGTCTGTATCTAATATTATATAAATATAAAATAAACAAATGAATAAATAATATGAAAAATAATAAAATATTATTTGTTCTTTATTTAATATTAATTAAAATTTTTTTCTCATGCAAAAATATATAAATTATTTCACAGATCACAAATAAAAATGACCGGAAGCGACATATTTTTTTTTCCCCATTTGAAAATGATTTTTCCCATGAAATTTGATCTTATATATACTCAAAAAAAAGTACATATATACAAAAATAGAAGGCAAATAGATTACATTAAATTTTACAGTGTAAAATTTGCATTTATTCTTTTTTTTTTATTTTTCATTCACGTAATAAAAATAAATTAAAGTATCATTTATTTCGTATGAATTTTGGTATGTTCTGATTCAACACATAGTTATTCAACTAGCCATCAAATTTTATTCCAGTTTATTTCAAATAGTTAAAGAAAAAGAAAAAAATTTTGTACATTATTTGCTTGTATCGGAAGCGTGGCATCCGGCACTTAAAACTAAAAATTCAAGTGTTGACGACGAGTTGTCCCTGTAAAATGTATCTCACCATCAAAAATATATTATAAGTACATATTTACATGCATATATATATATATCCGCCTACATGTTAAAATATCGCTTTTTATAAACATATGCAACGCCTCTGTTTACAAAAAATATTTGCACAAAATATGCAGTGATTAAAAAAAAATTACTGCGCGTCAACAATAATTCAACCATTTGATTTTTATATCTCTGCGTGCTCATTAAGAATTTTATGTATTTTATCTCGTCATTATTCCACCCTCCACTTAATACATATCTAAAAAAAAAAAAAAAACATTAATTAATATTCCCCAAAATGTCTAAAACAATAAAAATATCCAATTCAAATTCAACTATAACATCATCACGAGCTATCAATAATTCTTAAAATAATTCTACAGCTGTCAATAATTCTCCATTAGTTTAAATAATTATTAAAAATAATATATATCTACCACCACTAATATACATTCATTCATTAATTCATCCATAAAAATAAAATTCTTTTAAAACCATAAATACATTCTTACTAAATATATTTCTATAACAAATTTAAAAATAAAAATTAACTAAATGCTTAAATTTATTTGTTTATTCATCTTTGGCGTAATTTCGGCACGTTTTCAAAACATATCTCCACCCTATATATAAAAGAGAGCATTGACTTTAACAAATACATACACATAGACATTATATGTTATTATCTTTGTCTTTCATGAATGAGCTGCATCTGTTTGTCATTCGTTACAGGGCTTTTACTATACAAAATATATACAATATACTATTAGAAATAATTTAAAGCATTTTTGTATATTCCCAAGAAAACACTCGACTATTGATATATTTTATTTATATAATATATATATATATTATATACATATATATGTCAACGAAAGGTTATTTTTCCCTAACGTCAATTTCCCCAATTGCTACTCTTAGGTATATGCATTAATATATGTATATAAATATATTTAAGAGTGCGAGTGTGTATGTAGTGTGGAGGCTACTCGAGTATCACACTTGAGAGGAGACACGTATAGATGAATTAACTCTCAATGGGCTTCAGAGGAGGATATATATATGTATATATGAGTCGTAGGAAAATAAAGTATATTTATGTAGGACAATATTTACGTTAAGTGCCGGGAAGATCAAAGATATATTTATTTGGAAATATATATTGTGCCTTTTTTTTTTTTTTTTTTGAAGGTATATTTGCATTTATGTGTATGTTAAATACGTTGGAAAAATATAGTATTGTAATTATTTTTAATTTATGTACTTGTTTAATTATTCGAGGGGGTTAAGAGAATTTTTTTTTGATGTGAGATATTTTTTTTTTATTCGATAATGTTATTTGTTTGGGTGAAATTTTTTGTGGAGATTAAATATGATTTTTTAATTTATAAATAAATATATATACATGTATTTATTTTATTTATAATTTATAAAATATGAATATTTTATAATATTTGTATTTTATATTATATAAAATCAAAATATAAAAAGGAAAAAAAAAATGTAAAATACAAATTATTTATATTATTTATATAAATTATGAAATACATGATTTATAAATTATTTATATTATCTGTAAATTATGAAGTATGAATAATAAATAAATTATTTATGAATAATAAAAATAAATATATATAAAAAAATAAACAAATGATTATTTAATACTGATTTGTGGATTAGGGATATATTTATAATTAAAATAATTATTTTTGTGATTATTATTTATATTTGTTTATTTGATAAGTGAATTTAGAAATTTAGTAGAGGGACACATGATTTTTTTTTTTTTAATTTCTGAGTGGAAATTTAAATGCAATTGTTTAATTTATTTATTGACATTGAATTTTTTTAAGTGAAGAAATATATTGTTTTTATATTTTTTGTTTAAATATATTTTGTATAAATATAGCGAACAATTATGAAATGGGAAAATTTTTAATTATATTATGCCATTTGTACTTTATTTGATTTAATTTGAATTTTTTTTTTTTTATATCAATTAAGTTTAATAAAATAGATGGATAATAATTCCTCAGAGAGAATTATGTACATATATGTATGTGCGATAAAGACGGACGGTTAAATGATTTGAAATAAAATATTATGTAATAAATAGGGGAAATAAATAAATGGAGATACAGACTTAATATAATATGAATTTCCCATGCGGATACACGTAGAAATATATTTTTCACATTTGATATTATCACAGGTTGTGCTTGCTCTCTTTCATTTCCTCACCTTCCGCTGATATTTTCAACAATATTGATTCCCATATACAATTCACATTCACCTGCCCATTCAAAAAATACAAAATAAAAAAAAAAAAACCCGAAACAAATATAAATTTTCTCAATGAATATATTTTTACATATTACTTAAAAAATAAAAAATAATTTAATAAATTTATTCATTCACACCTCTCCTGTGTTTCTAAAAATATATTCCAAAAAGCATCGAAAAAAAAAAAAAAACAAATAAACAAATAATTAACACAATTTAATTATAATAAATAAAAAAAAAAAAATTTTTTGTCTCCCAGATAATATTCAATAATATTTTATAACTATTCATCATCGACTGTAACATTATAATTAGGCAATGAATAATCATTAAAAATCATTAATATAAATTATAAATTAATTATTAATTAATTCAGATTATTTAAAAAAACATTTTTTTTTATCTATAACTTTTATTCTTATCGCTATTTTCTTGGACTATCCCGTGGGTGTCCGGCTTATATTAGTGTATATATTACAGCATAGTTGTATGACGATATAAATTGACCGCAATACACACGAGACCACGTCCGCCCCGGATATATAATATATATGTATATAGATAAATATATATATATATATATATACACGGCGAAAAGCAAAACCAACATCGTCGACACGCGCCACACGTGTGTGGCATAATATAAAAATATAAAAAAAAAATTGTGTGGCAAATAAAAACAAATATATATATTCGCAAATCGTGCGTACATTTATTCGTCGCTGACGACACAAGAAAAAAAAAAAAAATGAAAATATATATTCTTAATCTTCATAAAAAAAAAGTAAAGATGCGTAAAATTGTAATATGAAATAAAAAATTATAGAGAATCCTCATAATGGAGATGACTTAGATCACATAAATTCTTCGACTGATTTAAATATAAATTTATTTATTCCTGACATTTATAAACTGAGCTCAAGTAAAAAACTTGAATTATATACTGTATATATATTTTTTTTTTCATTCCCAAAGACAGTCTTTTCCGGGTTTTTGATAATCCACCCATGAAATTGCTGGGGGACACGCCCAAAAAGAAGTAGTTTCCGTTTTTTCAAGTGTTCGGCGCGGTCTGCTTTCACACTTCCTTTCATCTCCCCTTGAAGGTCAGTGAGAAAAAAAAAAAATAATAGAAGAAAAAAGAAAAAGTTTAAGGACGCACTAGTCTACAACTATTAAATTCAATGACAAAATTTATTTCTATAAAAGACAAGCGTACTTATAAATGTACATGTGATATCAAAAATAGCTGAGATCACAAACGATGAAAGAGACCACAAATGTTTTGCGACGGTAGTTACTCTTGCTTCAAAACCAACGTGATATAGCCACTTAATGTCATCTGCACATTGTAAATAATGTTGAAAATACAGTAGTGATATAACATTTGGCTAAAAGTTGACTGCCAAGAGTGCAAAAGACCACACGGAATTAAATGAAAAACTACATCAGATTATCACACCAGGATACGTCTGGTTATTGTCTACTAATATATTATAAATTCAAATATCATTTTTGATTGTACAAACAAATACAAATAGTATCAAAGAAAGTATACAATTATAAAACTCCTATTAATAAATATCTACTATAAATAATTAAAAATCGTAAATTAATATTTTCCATCAAATATAATTTTGATTCGATTGATCAAAAAATAAACAATTAAAATTATTATTTAATTTAATTATCTCCAATATCCAACACATAATCATTGATACATTATTTCTAAATTTCACAAATGTACATCTCTAAAAATAAAATAAAAAATTTAATACCAACTAATTTATTCCATTAATCTAGAAATTAAACAACTCCGTTTATTTTTCATCATCCACTATCAAAATCCCTATCAGATCCTGTGAGCATTCCTTTATATTCACCTTCAAATACATATCTATTTCACGAAAAAGAAGCGTGGAAGAAAAGCTAAGTAAAAGGATATTACTCAAATTGCTCGTTGGCTTTTTTTTTTTTATTTGATTTTTATTTTTCCTTGAACGCTCTCTTTCTCAATGGCATTTCCATTCCAATAGATTCACTCTGGCCTCAAAGAGACAAAGGCGATTGTTATGTGTATATATATATATATATATATATATATATATATACATACTTTACATACATATATATAGAAATATACATACAAAGCAAAAGGGGTTTTGAAACGAGCATGACAGAACGGAGAAAATCGATTAAATGCAAATGTGAGATGATCGGACATCGAAGCATATTGGCTTTAGAATTTAAAAGCATCCACACATTTATATATACATATATTCAATAATAAATTTATGTATAAATGATTATTAATATTATATATGCGCGACTAACTATAGTGATTGAATGATGTCATATAAAAATATAAATGCATTGATAAAAATCGATATGCAATATAAATTCTAATTTACTTTTACTATAAAATTTTTTTCTATTTTATTTTTGATATTATACAGATAACAAGATTTCATATTGTTGATTCAATTGTAAATAGCTAGGTGTATATATAATGAATATACATACAATAATTGGTTTTAACAAAGGTTGAATTATTGCGACATTGTATTGAAGTAAATATATATGAATAAATATAGTAGTTGATTGTTGTTGTGGTTGGTTATAGGTTTTAGAATGTAATTGTCACTACATGTAAAACACAATTGCATTGTATATATATGTTTAATGCAATAGAAATAATATATAATGTATAGAATATAGATATAATATATATTGCGATGGAGAATTTATAGACGATGTGTATTAATATATATTTGTAAAAGGCATTTTGCCCTTCTAGGTCGAACATTTCAATTCTATTGTAGGTATGAAAGCCACTTGCGTTTGGATGTATCTCTATTGTTGTATCTGTATATATTTATTATATGTATTTATAATACAAATAATAATATTATGACGTATTATATTTTGTTTATAATAATACCATGAAGTATTTTGTGATAATGATGAATTTTATGATGATGTGCGATTAATTAGATCTTTTTTATTCCAAATTAATTTGCACGTTTTTTTTATTTGTTTAATTTTTTTTTTCTGTTTGGGCGTGAGAATTGTGAATGAGCTTTTCTGACTCAGCGGTATTTTGCTTAATGACATTTCTGTATATTCTTTTAAGTTTCAGGTCATTAGATGTGGCTCTCTAAAAAGTTTTTTTTTTTTTTTTTTTGACGATGGATTTTATGTATTTTTTTGACATGTTTTTTTAATTTATATTGAATACGAAAAATGTGATTGACAGATTTAGAAATGATACATACTATACATATAAGAAAATTAATCATTTTCTCGTTTTATGTCGTTGGATATTAATTGTGTTTGATTATTATTTTTTTCTGTGATTGAAAAAAATAAATAAATTCATCTCGTTGGAGTATTTTTTTTTCTCAACTCTGTATACATGTATGTACCTCACTTTTAAGCTCGTCGGGGCGGAAAAAATGAAAGAAAAAAAAAAGGAGAAAGACAAGCGTACTTAATTCATTTTAGTTGAGGGTAAAATCAATCGTCAACACACGTTCCATTTTTTCGTCGTTTTATTTTTACTTATATGTATATATATATACATGTATTTTCTCTCATCGCCCACACGTCATGATGTAGTCTCAAATGTTTTTTATACACTCAACTGAAGAGACCCAAAGTCAAGTAAATATGTATAAAAAGCACGAATGAAAAAAAAAAAAAAATGACATTCACTTTTTTTGTTTTTTAAAGCGTTTTAAAACCTGAAACAAAAACAGAATCGTAAATTTTATTTTTAATTCATATTCATTATTATTAAATATATTCGTGTGGGTTAAAATATTAATTAATATAAAGTCGTTGGCGCATACGATTGGGCGCGTATAAAGTATTTCCGCTTTTCGTGTGCGGTCGTTTAAATATGCTGTAAACCATTATTTATGTATAATATATCTTACTAATCCAACTGGATTTTAGAGATCACGTTTTGCGGATTAGTGAAGAAGTGGCAACTGTTAATAATGCTCCTTAACAGACGTTGAATTTTGCCCATTAGTTATTTGATGAAATATAACTATAAGATTCAAAATTATCCTCAACCAACGTATGTTTTAATCCAGGTCCAATGAAGCTGAAAAAAAAATAAATTAAACAATGAATTCATACTAATTAAATATAATATAGTTAATGAACTAAACAATCAATTATAATTTTAAATATTACATGGCATAAGTTTATCTAATCTCGAATAGTTACTCAAATTGATTAATAAATTTATAACATGTATTTATTTTATCTCAAATATTATTAAAATACCTTATTATTGAAACTACAAAATTAACTTTATTTTATACGACATTCGATACTTTATTTATGATTAATAACTAATTGACTTATTCTATCAACTATTAGATTAATCTTTATTAATAACGTTTCAAATAAATAAAAATTTCGAATCGTTGAATAGAATATTTTCATCCCAACAAAATGAACTTAACCTCTAATTATCATGAACTAAAAAAGTTCACCAAACTACATGTTATTTAAATAATATATTATCAATGGAATTAAATTAATATCCATCAGTATTACCTTCTTGATTGAAACATAATTATTCTCGATTAATGAAATTTGTCAAATGATATATTATTGTCATATTGATATTGACACATGTTTGTGTTCCTTCTCGTGCAGTCAAATAATTATACTCAACTCATGTGGTGATAAACAATTCATCAAACTGTTTGCATCTGCATTTGGTCATTACTGTTCCATTCATGTCAACAATATATATGTACAAACACATAGCCATGTATATACATAAATACGTACATATGTGTGTTCAAAGTTTGAATGAAATTTTTTTTTTTTTAATTTTAGTCCACATTTTAATTTGTCCGTCGTACAAAATTGATTCTGATGTTTAAAAAACCATCTGTTAATTAAAATTCACGAAAAGTTATCCTCTGTGATTCTGAAAGAATTGAAAAAATTAATTAAATGCATCAATTAATAATTAATATTAATTTTATTTATAATGATTGTAATTCAAATTGTGCAGTACTTGACCCATTATGACAAATATAATTGATATTATTACACATTGATGAATATTTCTATAAATATTTATGTTCATTATTGTTATAAAATTCGTGTATATTATTTATGTTCTTGTTACAAACTTAAAAATAGAGATATATATGTTATATAGTCAGCCATTTATCCAACATATGATAATCAGCCATTTTTACCGATAGAGTAAAATGAAAAATAGCTGCGGTAAATATAAATTTTTTATAAATTAAATAGATTAAAGAACAATGAAATCAGCATGGCTGAAGTTATAATTAATCAATTAGAATAATTATTCATTTGTTAGGAAGAAATATATATTCATGGCTTTATTATTAAATATAATGTATATATTTGAATAAAAAATTTGAAAATTCAAATGTTTATACTAACAAGTTAGTTGATTGGCCGATAGAGGGTTATATTGTAAATATGAAAATATTTTTTAAATATATTTACTATTTTTAATAATATTTATATTCATTCAGCAACAAAATTGGCAAGAATATATAATTATATATAAATTAATTAAATAAATTTTTCGTATAACGCACAATTATTGCCATCTAACGGTCAAATAACGAGTTACATAACCTCCAAATGTGCTTTTAAATATTTTCTATCAAAACGACACATGTGTATTTATTTTAGTTGAGTAGTATTTATCTACATAATTGGAATAAATAAAATCATCAAATATGTTCTTCTGTATATCGACAATTATTCTCAATAGTTAAATTTCAAAATTAATAATATATTAAATCATTTTTCTCATCATCGTCAATGTCACATACGCATGTAATAATATTTTTATATATAATTAAATTCGACACGACATCTCTATATTTAAAACAAAACGTTTTCATACACAAAAATAACACCGGTAAGCAATGATTTATTATCGAATTATCTTATTATTTTTATCATATCAATTATGGCCATTGAATAATAAACAATAATAGGATGTTTAAATAATTGATGGTTACGAGAGCAGAAACAATTGATTGAGTTAATTATGCATGTAGCAATGATTGTAATGATGAATTGTCGACTATTTATCGTCAGTAACATCGATGTGCGTCGTTGAGGTTAGACGTTGAGTATATCTATATATTTCGTTGGTGCAATATGAAATAAATTTGAATTTTAAACGAAAAAAATAGTGAAATTTTTCATTATAATTCAATTTATTAATTACTTCATCTCATTATTGTTAACTCTACCACCTTCAACATGTATAATCAATAATATTATCATAATTATTCTATAAATAATAATAAATTATTATAATTTCTTTCATACTTTATCATGAGACTGTAAAAAAATTTTATTTACTTTACTAATCTATTTTTATTTTTATGATTGAATGTTACAGAGAGACACAAAGTATGGCAGTAACAAATACTGATAATAATTATAATAATAATAACAACAATATGTCAACATTATCGGGTTTACGTGATTTGTTGGTGATTGATGATGAAAATTCAACACGAAAATTTTGTACGATAAATAATTATGACGATGCTGTTGATATTTTATTTGGTGAATTGGAGGCTTTTGAAGTTGGTCCATTGACATCGACTTCATCATTATTAAATATGACTGCTGATTGTAATAAAAAATCATCGGCAGAAACTTTATTATTACGTTTTGTTAAATTAATAAATTCAACGTGGAATTTAATTCATAAACATAGAAATTTAATGCGTGAACATGAAAAATTAAAGGATCAACAGAGCAGAATATTTAGTGATAATTCGGCGCTATCGGTGAGCTTATTTTTACATAAATATATTCACATATTTATTCATTTAATTATTTAGTTATTTATATTGTCCAGTTATGTAAGTATTGATCGATCGTAAATGGATAATTCAGATTATTTTGTTAATATATTTCTTATTAATGGAATTGGGAAAGAAAGAAAAAATTATATTTTAGTATAATTTTTTTTATAATGTTTCTTTTATATTTCTTATCATTGTGCATTTATTTATTTTACAGAATCATGTTAAAAGATTGAAACAAGCCGTTGAAAAAAAGGACAATGCTTTAAGCGAAGTGGAGGAAAAAGAGAGACAGTTGAAAGTTAAAGTTAGTAATTTAACTCGTGAATTAAAGCGCGAGAAAGAAGAGGTATGATAAATTAATATTAATGAAAAAAAAAGTACATGAAAGAAAATAAAGTTTTTCAATTAATATCTTGTTATAAAAAATAAATTTTTAATTGTTAATTAAGTTTATAATTGCGTTTACAACAGAGTGCAAAGTTAAAGAAGCAAATTCAATCCAAAGATATTCAACATGCCCATGAATTACGACGTATTCAATTAAATGGAAATAAATTGCGTGATCAATTACAAAAATCCGTTGGTGAGTGTACAATAATAACCAATAACTATACATTTAATCGTTAAACAATTTATTTTTTGAAAGAGTTACATATTATAACATATATTATTATTTTCTTTCCAAATATTTTTCAACAAATTTATTTATCTACTTTTTTTTTCAACACTAAGGCAAATTCGTTCCAAAAAGTAAAGCAGCACAAAATCTACAGACCGAGCACGATGAAAAAATTTATTTGTACAAAAAAACAATTAATCGTTTGGAAGAAAATAATAGTTTGATGTTACAAGAAATAAATGATTTAAAAGACGCATTGGAACTTCATGCTGGCGGACTTGAACTTCATGTAGAATCTTCTGGTATTTGGGATGAAACAACAACAGAATAAATTAATTTTAGGTGAGTGAAATAAATAATAAAATAGTTCAATTAAATATTCAATTTATTTTTCACGTCAATTAATTATAAACTATTTAATAGTAATTAAAAACTACTTAATAGAATAAGTAAAATGATTCCAAGATAAATATTTGCGTTCATTCGATTATGACAATTGTGCTGTGAATTTTTTTGACATTTACAATTGCCCGCTTTGCAAACTGTATTATTAATATTGGAAAACATATTTAAATTACTTCGATTATTCGTATAAATTATTTCTGTTGGCATACGATTGTCAATACTTTTGACCCAATCAGATGAAAGTCGTAATGAACTTATTCCATCTCCACAATTATCCGACATTACAACACTTCCCGCAACTAAATTAATACTAATATTTGAAAATACACTATTAATTATTCTTGCATTACTTCCATAAATTGACATTTGTCCAGGTTTATTGAATTCAATTGTCGAATTAATAATAACAATTGAATCTAACGATTCAAAATTAAAATCTCCATTTACATTACGCATTATTGTATTTATTATTTTTAACGTTTGTCCCGACCAATTTATTCCCACCATATTATCAATTATCACATTATTAAAATTAAATATATTAACATCAATATCGGTAAATTGTTCATTTAAATATTTTATTCTTGTATTTTCAATTATAAATGAATCAATTTTTCGGATATTTAAAAATGTTTTGTGAGTTATTGTTGGTATATTACCAATATTACGCAGCCATATTTTACCAAAATTTTTCATTTTTAAATTTGGTTCAAATATCAATTTACCAGTTATATTTTGTATTTGTATATCGTTTATTAATTTCGAATTTGTTGAACTGACTAATTCAATATTGACTTTGTCACATGATTCTATTAATAAAGTTGTCAAATTCACGAAGTTGTAATTTTTCGGAAGATCAAATTCCTGTAAAAATAATTTTTAATTATTTTATAATTAATTTTATTTCACTCATTTCAGTTTTTTCATTCCCCAAGAACAAAAAAAAGATAAATATTCCCTTCAACTTCAATTACTCACCTTATTCTCAATACAATGACAATGAACAACGTGTTCCTCATGAATACAAGTGTCACTAAATCGTTTTCCTGACACAATGGCCAAAAAAATAAATCCAATTGCACAAATATATTTCATTATGTTCCTTTATCTTCTCATACACTTATCAATCATTCGCATTAAATCGTTGTATCTCATTACACCAACGACATTTCCATAAAATATTATTTTTCAAATTAAATCCAAATAATTAAATCGAATAAAATCCATCGTGACTAATTTCAATTCGAAAAATATAATCAACTATTTTTTTTCATAAAAAACCAAAAAAAAATATTAAATTTCTCTTGATACACCGGCAATCTCCAAGCTAACTTGCACATCAGGCATACGTAGCTGCCTTGAATCAACATATGAACAGCCATGCGAGCGCCGTGTTGAAGGAATGATTAAAAAAATTATTAATAAAATAGAAGAAAATAAAAAATAAATAATAAAGTAAACAATTATGATTGACAGATCTTTCATACCGCTTTTTATGGTGATTGACATGCATGGTGGTTGTATAGGGCTATTGAATGCCATTTAATAATGTGTACAAAGTATTTTATATAACTTAAATGATACGTTCACTGGGTATTATTCTTCTATTTAGTGAATGAGCAATATCGCATAGGGAGAATTCACCGCACCGGAAAACTTGGGTAGAACCGGAACTTGACATGACCAGTGATCATACATACATACATATATATATATATATATATATATATATATATATATATATACATACACATACATGTGCATATGTGAATTTATTGTGTGCACCAAGTATTTTTTCTTCTCTTCGTGTATGTTGTATTCATTCATGCATGAATATGTACACAATAAAATTTATTATTACATGCCTCGCCACTGAGTTTTTCACTCCTCAAAATTATAATAATTAATTTTATGTATACATATGATATGTATACATTCCATTGAAGGCTTTAGGAGCATTGAAAAATATTTTTTAGTCAAGAAAAACAAAGCAGGGAAATGAAAAACACAATCTCTTTTGTTTAATTCTATTTTATATTGATTGGATTTTATTATCATTTTTATTTTAAATTTAACACAATTATGAAATTTTTTTAATAATATACAGATAGGATATTTTACGATTATTATTCGCGATTCGTGATGTATTGTTATAATAATTATATATATTTAAATATATTTAATATTTAATATTTAATATTTGATAGGGGAAAAAATGAAATAATTGGTATTTATTTTCAATGATACGGGTTTGGATCATTTTCGTGTTTAATTATTGAATTTGCATTTGCAAATATAATTATTATTCATATTCGTATATTTATCATTGAATTAAGAGAAGAAAAAAAAGGCAAATTAAATTTTTTTAATGCAATGTACAGTTTTTTCAGTCTTCATTAACGTTATTTATATTTTTTTTTTCTTCTTATATAAATGCAAATATGATTAATTTATTATTTAGTGTACAATTATGAATTTTTTTTTTCAGATTTTTTTTATGTTTTAAATTATTTGGCACTTGATCTTACAAATGTAATTATAACAATCTCGCGAATTAATTTCTCGCACGTCTTTGGTGATAACCCATTGATAAATTATATAATTGTTAATAACGCCTAAATAATGATATTTCTTTTTTATATTCTGTTGCATCTATTTATATAATAAATTTTCTTTTCATTAATTTTTCTCATTCTTAATTATATATTCAATGACGAAAAAATAATTTCTTTCTGCGGGTTCTATTTCATTGTCTGCCCAACTAAATATAATCAATAATAATTTAAAGATAAATCAATAAAAGTGAAAAGAAAAACAAAATTAAAATGCATAAAAATTATAAAGCCCTTAAATTAAAATTAATTCATTATGCATTAAAATAATTCAAGGTAAAATTAAAAAATAACACACATTGTTAATTCATCTCTTTGGCATTAAATATTACTGGATAAATATATATAAAATGTTAGGCATGATGATTCATTTGTACATTTAAAATTAGTAGATTTTTCATTAAATATTCATTTGTTTAAATGGAATAAATCTTAAGATTTTTTACGAAAAATATTACGTATATAATCTTTTCTTTCAAGCGATACAAGTGCTAATGGAGTTTTACCCTGTTGATTTTGAATATTTGTCAATCCACCGGCTTTAATTAGATGCATACACACATCTACTTGTTTATCTAATGGAATTGTATTCGATAATGCTGCAGCCATATGCAGTGGTGTATTATTATTTCTATTCGGTATGTTGACAGCTTCATGGCCATTTCTCGTTAGTAATGACTGAAAAAAAATAAACAAAGGAATATAATAACAAAAGAGATTTTATTAAATTTCGATTTATTACAATATTGTAAAGAACGCATTATAAATTTGTTTTGACATCTTTAATATATATTTTGGTTAAAAAAAAATTGTTATCATCGCTCAATTAATACGAGAAAATTTTATGTTTCAAGTTTTAACATACCTTGACTAGCGCTGGATCACAGCATAATGATACCGCCAGATTTAACGCAGTATTTCCACATTTAATCTCTTTGATTTTTGGATCCGCTCCTTTTTCTAATAAAAGTCGGACTGTTGCAATGGAATTTATTCCTGAACCTGATGGATCGTGCGCCTCCACCGCAATATGAAGAGGTGTTCTACCTTTAAAATATAATTTTCATTGTCACTTTTATCATCAAAACTCAAAGCAATCATATAAAACAAAAAAATAAAGTAATTGAACAAATTAAAAGTTACCATCGTAATTGCATTTAGATAAATCGAACATTGGATTTCCCTGTTGTGTTTTTAATGACAATAATTCTGCCATGACTGCTATATGACTGTCACCATTGGCAGCAACTGTATGAATTAACGTGTCACCCTGAAAAAAAAAAAATTCATTTCAATTGATCAAATTCAGGAAGACTGGAAAAAATTTTTTTTTTTTTCTACTTTTTAAATATTTCTATTTTCTATTATCAAAACTCACTCGTGTTTGATATAAACGCTGGCTCATATCAATTCCTTTTTGTACCATGACAGCGCCCAAGTAACCAGTAACATATGCCATTTCCGGGCAATTAATTGCAGCTAAATAAAGCGCATCTTCACCACGATTATTTATTTTTGTTAAACCATCGTTTATTACTCCTAATCGTTCAACCAGTGGTACTAAATACGCTTTTTTCTTGTATAATTCAGCAGGATTACCCAAAAGACACATTAACATCCTGCATTAAAATACCACAAATTGAAATAAATTAAAAAAAATTAAATTAATCCCTCAATCTTCAATTAAATATTTATAAGTTAGTTTAAAGATTTATTTTGTCTTTTATATCAATCAACTTACGTATCTCCATCTTCATCTGGCATTGCAAGTTCTTTGGTCGATCGCTTCAATAAATTTTTCATCGCTTTTTCCACCTCCTTTGGATCCAGTTCGTTTTTCAATTTATTACTCGCTGGAGTCATTGGTAAATTTAACGCTGACCACGGCGCAATATTTCGTTCTGGATGTCTTCAATATAATACATTCAATGTGATTATATTAATGAAAAAAAATAAATAAATAAATAATATACAAGCAATTGGTATTTTAAATTGTTTTAATATTTTACCTTTTAGCATGATTGTATCGAAATTGTGAGACAGTTTCGGGTATTTGAAAATCATTAAATATCGTTTGTTGTGATTGTTGTTGCTGTTGTTGAGCATTCCAACAATTATAAAATTGCTGTTGATTATTTGAGGTTGATGGTTGTGATTTTGTCAAGTTCATTTGTTGTTGTGGAGTATCATACGATTGTGGTATAAAATTATTATAACTAGATGGTGGCAAATTCATTGGGTTTGTAGTTTGATGCAATTGATGTTGCTGTTGCTGTTCAATCGAATAATATTGATTATTACCAATATTATTATGTGAATAATTATTCGATAATAAATTCACCAATTCAGCTTCAATATTCAATGTATTTTCCGCTGAATTCAATGACTTCCTGTTTAATAATATATTCTGCTGTGATATATTATCTTGAAATGATGATGAACCATAATCACCATTGAATTCAGGATAAACAAGATTTATTTGCGCTGAACTTATAATTGATGCAGTATTACCAAGATTTGAATTTTGTATTTGATTTGATGATGATGATGATGATGATGATGCAGACGAGGATGATGATGATGATGATGACGATGTTGATTTGGGTGATGATGATGAAGAAGAGTTTAATTGATTATTATGGCAATTTGTTTCGTGCTGTTGACGTGCAAGTATACGATTTCGCATTCGATATCTCCATAATGCTGAGCCACTATTTTCCTCTGAAATATATTTTGGTACAACTTGCATTTCCTCACATTCCAAATCGTCTTTTATCACTTCTTCAAGTAACTTTAAACTATTGTCAATATCATCAGATGCATTATCATTATTATTAACAATTGTTCCTGATGATTTACAGCTTTCACACCATGTTGAAAAATTACCAAATTGCAATCCCAATTGTTCTTCAATGCGACCGTCAAATGAATTATGATAATTTGAAGGACTTGGTGTGTCACCAAATGAATGATTGGATGATGACGATGATGATAATGCAGTTGATACTCTAACTCGATGCATACTCTAATAAAAATATAATAAATAAAAAATATTTAATTTTTCAATTATTAAAATATTAAAATAAATATAAATAATTCAATCAAATTTACCTGTGTCATATCTGATGGACTGCCATTAATATTTGCCGTCACGTGTGGTGAACCAATATTTGTTGTTGAACCTGGTGATTGTGCACGACTTGATGCACGACTGTGTGATCTTGATGATAAAACATTATAACTTGTTATACTTGTTGGAGAATCTGGCCAATTTTCAGAACTCGTTGCAGGTGATGGATTAGTATTATTTGAATTATCTAATTGTGCACCTTGAAATCCTTTTAAATCAAGAATTTCCATTAAAAATGCTTCGCCACTTAGTGAATTTTCATTGACAGTTATCGAGGGAATTGACGGAATTGTTGTAATCCCCTAATATTAATTTTAATTTCAATTGAAAACAAAAAATTAATTAATATTCTACAATTTACTATTTGTAATATTAAAATTTTTTTTTTTTAAAAACTTACTTCATCCAAATTATTTGTTACACGTTCACCATCTTGATTTGCCATAGTAATCCATTCGTTATTACTAATATTTAATGAATTATGTCGTTGTCTTTTATTATAATCTTCCAATCGATCCAAACATGGATTAATCATATCACTAAATTGTTGATTGCTCAAAATTTGTTGAGCTGTTGAATCAATATCAGATGTATATGCTTGCATACCAGCTGAACTCTCTAACCAATCGTTCAATGTATAGTAAGGTTTATTGCGAGATTGATTTGGCTGAGGCTTGACTGGTCCTCTTGCCCTGAGGTCATCATCGTCATTGTCATCGCTATTATTTTCCACTACCTCTT
This sequence comes from Microctonus brassicae, assembly GCA_918226075.1. NCBI lineage: Eukaryota > Metazoa > Arthropoda > Insecta > Hymenoptera > Braconidae > Microctonus > Microctonus brassicae. The sequence goes on from OW445483.1 coordinate 8,836,851, forward strand.
CATTATACTCCTTCTCCTCCTGTATTTTATTCACCACCACCTTCCCCTTTAATATTTCCTCTTTCTCAATCACATTTTCTTTAATATCGTCATTCTTTTCTTCAAAATTATCATTTAAATCCCCACTATTTATTTTCCCATCAATATTCAATTTATTATTTTGCTTATCATTCAAATTATTTGGGGTAAATTTGAGTTCAACGATTTTTTCAATAATGTCATCGAACTTTGTTATATTTAATGATGTATTATTGTTATCATTTTGCATTGTTGTTAGATTATTATCAGGTAATGATGAACTAATGCTGTTAGCTGAATCAATTAATGATGACGTATCAGAACTCTCTGATACTTTTCGTCCCATTGTTTTATTAAAACGTAATTTTGTTAAATTAAATTCCAAATTATTTTCATTGTTATCGTTATCAGAGTCAGTTGATGGCATTGATTGGTCTGAAAAAACGCCGAATTCTGTGCTCGATTGATAACTTATTTTTCCAGAATTCATTTTATCCGTATTTGAATCCATCGATGGGCTTAAAAAAAAAATAATATCATTAATTATCATAATTTATCCAAAATAATATAATTAAATTAATTCATTTTTATTATTTATTAATTAATACAATACCTATTAGGTTGATAATTAATATCAGCATAAGCAGAGCATTCCCAATGAAATAAATCTTCAGCACCCTGTCGCATCCTGAAACAATTTGTTATATTCATAAACAATCATTTGTCATTATTTCATATACGTTTAATAAATTTACATGTTTTTTTTTTTTCTTTCTCTTTTTCTATCTCATTTATTCTCTCCTTCTCTAAATTGACTTGTTTAATTTATTACGACTGTATCAGCAATCAGTATAATCATCATCTGACACTCATGTCTCGTGCAACTTTAGGCCTTGAATGTGATCGAAAAAATTTTTTTTTCTCTTAATTAATCACCTATCTGATTACAAATAATAATTACAAATTCACCTACATAAAATTGTCTTTTAAATATTATCCATATAAATAAACATCTATATTTTTCATAAATTTCGTGCACACATATGTGCAAATAAATAAATTATTTATTTATGTACACATAAATATATATATATATTTTTTTTTTTTAATGTTGAGAAGGTTAAGGTTGATTCATTGTCAATGACGCGTCACAATACAGTCAAGGTTTTGTCATTGGTTACACTCTATTCAAAAAAAAAAAAAAAAAAAAAAAAAAAACAAGAAATAAAATAATAATAAAAAAAAAATAATGTGGAAATAAAAAATAAAAGAGAATGAGTGGAATCCCCCAGACTGTGAAGTAACAGAGACCATGGCATTCGCCGTGGCCTTGTATTAATGCTGATAAGTTTATAAAGATCAAGTGTGTATGTGTGTGTGCGAGGCTGTCGCGCAATGTCTGTATATATCATTGGATATAAATATAATTTATCAGTCGTGTAACAATAAAAACATTCAATATTATAATTTAATATGTAATAGACAATTCATGTCATAGAATCGTTCGTTGAACTAAATAAATTAATTGTTACGTGTATGAATTTATTAATATATTTTATTTATTTATTTTTTTTTTTCGTGGCTGTCAGGAAATGAATATAATTTTAATTAATTGATAATAATGTAGAGGGGATAATAATTAGAACGTGTGATGAATTTTCAATTGGCAAATAATTATTTATTCTCGAGTAATTTAAATGTTATTTTTATTCTGATGTGTATGTTGCTTTTTTTTTTTTTTTTAATTTGCGAAGAAATTTTTTTTGTTTCTTTTCCTGATAAATTATATCAATTGAAGATACTGTATGTAATTAATATTAATCATGTCAAGTAATTATATCGTTTATAACTTGAAATATTATTCGTTAATTAAACAGCCGAAATTATTACAGTTGACATCGTAAAAATAATTAATTTTTTGTATGTATGTGAAATATTCCTTGGGAATTTGTAAGAAAAATTACTTTTCTACATTGTAATTTTTTTTTTTTTGGTATATTTAGTACGATTGCAATTTCAATTACGTATTTATTTTATGAATATATATTTTCCCTGGCGCAGTATTGTTTATTTCGTTCAGTAATTAAGTTCTTGAAATTTTTATAAATTTCAATGAGCAAAAATCAAAAATAAAAAATATGTAAGAAAGGAAAAATATCAAACAGATTTTTTTTTTTCTTATTTATTTCGATCAAGGAGAGGGAGAGACATTTTTGCAGACGTAGAGAGAAAATATTGACTCGCGATAAGAAGAGAAATTTGTTTCACTGGTGTGGAATTATAAAAAAAATTCTCACCTTGCCTTGTTGAAATGACAATTGTTGATGTGAAATAAATAAAGCTAAAATTGCCAACGAAGAAACATAAAAAAATAAAATAAAATTCTTCAACAATGTTGCTTTATTTATAAAAACATCACTGATGATGAGCACTCCATAAATGTGCAATCATTAATTCCACTAAATAAAAAATATTATCATCAATGCAATAGAATCAGTTTTAAATATATTTAAAATATTTATTCACTCGACTTAATCATACACAAACACATCACATGCCTGTGTTCTGTATGTCTTTGTATTCGTTATCTTGCATAGTTATGTTTAACAATTCGTTTAAAAAATGTATTTTTATATATCAAAAACAAAAAAAATTCTTGACTTGAGTTCAGCGGTCATTCGCTGATCACATGATCATATATAAATCCAACTGTCAATTAAAATGTTTGTTAAATTCTTTTTTTCTTCCTTTTCGTAACACAAAAAAAAAAAAAAATTAAACACTCCCTCCAATATTTATTATCACAACTGTTACAATTTATTTATTATTTTTTTTATATATATTATATTTAATTATCCATCAAACGCGTTTGTACAAACACACGTTTTTTTTCTTTTACTTCAAACCAATAAATATATATATCAATGTACTTTGTATCCATATATAAATTGGGATTACGTGTCACACAAGAAATTAAGTGAATAAGAAATAATAAAAAAAAATTATATGAGAGATACTACGCACAATGCCGGTCGACTAAACTCTGATCGTCTCGCAAAACTTTCAAGAAATAATTGCAACAAGTGGTGGAACAATATGGTGGGGAAAAATATGCAAACTTTATTCGCACTCGCGATTACATCGCGCAAGCGCATATAATCAATGACGTCAAACTTGATGGTTGTGCGGTTCCATTTTCGTATATTTTCAATGCACATATTTTTATTTTTATATTCACATTTTATTCATTTAGATAATTATAAAATACATAAATAATAAATATAATTATAATAATCACAATAACTGTTGTAATATTCAATACTTGTATATAAAATTATACAATTCTATTCTTAATACTCGTATAAATGATTTATCATCCCACAAAAAAAAAAAAAAATATATAAAATGAAAAATAAACCGACGATTATATTAATACCTGAGTTAATCGTAAAACAGGTATTTCAAGTGTAATTTTTGCAATAAAAAATTTGTCTGAGACCGAATAAAGTATATGCATAATTTATTTATATATATAAAATCAGGAAGGAATGATAAATTTTGCAATTAGGAAATGATAATCTACCACTTCAATCCCCAACTTCCGATCGTGAATTTTTATTTTATTTTATTTTTTTATGATTCTTTTATATCTGAATATTATTACCGGTCGTGGTTCTCCGCAAAAATCCTCATCCTCTCAAAGCCCAAGTGTATTTTATTCATATATACATATTATTATTTATTTATTTATTTATTTATTTATTTTAATCTTTAATATTGTGATTGATACTTGAGACAAGATAATACAAGCGCATTATGTATTTATCTGCTCGATGATAATTATAGTTATTTACGTAATTATGCCATAATATCCTACGTAACAGCCACGTAAAAAAAAAAAAAAAATATAAATAAAGAATAAAAAATGAATGAATGTTGTTGTTTATAAACAAAGTCAGTTGAAGGACCACAATAATATAACCAAAGGAGTTCATCATTGATAAATGACCGTCCGATTTGTCCGCTGGAAAAAAAATATTTACATGCATAAAAAAAATTTATATATGTGCATACATTACATATATGGATATATATATATATAAATTTTTATTTTAATAAAAGTATGCATATTTATATTATCGTGATTTATATGAAAATTAAATATTTTATTGTACGTAGATGGTACAAATTATTTGAAATTAAATTGCAGAGTAATATTTTATTTCATTAGATTAATAATAATATTTCTTACTTACTTGTTTATTATTTAATAATAAATAATTGATTTTTACCTCATTGACGTCAAAGACGTTTATTTTATTCACAGAAAGTTAAACGACTACTTCAATATCGATGATTTTTGTTGGAATTTACAATTGAATATATATATTTATTATTATTGTTTGTGTATATTAACTGCGTCAGAAAACTTTAGCGGATATATTACGGTTCAATTATATGGAATATATTTAATATTACATGTCTTGAATATTCGTTGAGAATATATATTATGCATCATATATATTCACAACCTGGTATAACATCCTTGTAATAATTATTTCAGACGTTGAAATGTAATTTATTTCATTGTTGTGAATAATTTTCAGTTTTTATAATAATATTTGATTTTTTTATTATTTTTTTTTTTTCGGATATTTATTTGTTTTTTATTTGGTTGCCAAAATAAAAATTGATGGTTTAAAGTTGATGAGACTCTTGAGACAAGGCTAACTTCATTTCTTCCGATGATCGAATGAAGATGAAAAAAAAAAATAGTAAAAAATAAACAAACGGGAAGTTTTAGGTTTTTTTTTTTTATCCAGATTAAAAATTCCAGTCGTGTTTAGTTAAATTGAATTCGTTTGTTATTATTTATGCAGGAAAAAATTTATATTACTGATACACTTTTGAAATATAAATATGAATATTATATAGAATTACAAAATTTTTTTGATTGATAAAAAAGATTAATTTTAATTATTTATTTTTTTTCTTTTATTTTTTCAAAGCGTTGTAATAAACGATGACAATATTTCCAACATAAAAATTTTTTTTTCAAAGTGCAGTTACATTATAATATTGAAATGATTAATTATTAATAACTGTAGATTATTATTTATTACGAATAATTATGGAGAATTATAATTAAATATGAAACACTGATAATTAATCAATAAAATTATTGATTATTGATACACAAAGGATATTATTAATGATATAATATCAAAATAAAAAGCTATCCATGTGACAAAACTTAATAGTATAGACTTAAATATTCTATCAATCCAGACCATCCTGAAACAAATAGAAATAAATAAAATAATTTAATTAATTAATAAAAATTAAATTTTACAAGTCAGAATTAATTATATGAATATGAATTTTTTGATTCATCTTTTATAAATTAACTTGTTTGACTACTTGAATTATAATAAAGTTGCATAATGTGAGAAAATAATTTGTGCATTGTAAACTTTGTAATAAAAAATTACTCATGCGTTTGATTATAATTTGTAATTTTTATCTATTTAATCATTTTTTTTTTCCTAGTTAATCACGTGAATTTTTTTTTCATTGCAACCGATTGATTGATTATCAATTGATATTTTTCCTGGTTTATAACAAATTTATTGAAAAATTCATTATTTTACCAGTTTTTTTTCTTATTATATTACTAAATTAAATTTTCAAAATGAATATTTTATTAACACTTCCACTTTATCTATTCATTGCATCATATTTTGTAGCATATCAGTCTAAAATTCCTTGGACGACTCTTCATGCAATTTAAATTTTTGTTTTCATTATCATTTTATTTTTTTATTTTTTTTCAGTAAAAAAAAATTACTATGACAAGTTCACGATAAGATGTGCACTATGAACACCACAAATAGCAGATAACGTGATCTTGTACTTGGAAAATTATTTAGAATTATCAATAAATTTAAATACATATTTATAATAAAAATAAATAATTCTAGAGACTTTGTGAATTTAACACTTGAACTTGTTTAGAATTATTTCTGTTGCTAGTTTATTATTCATCACACTATTGCTACTGCACTAACACAAATTCGCTCTAAATAAATAAAATAAAAGATTGTAAACATGGATATTTATATTGTTGAACATACGACTGAAAAAGTAATTTATCCAATAGAATTTTTTTTTTTTTTTTTCTTTCAAGGCTAACAACACAAGGTCTTGAACATATGAATTGTCTGTACATAAACATGAACAGATGAACAGCAAAAACATATGTGAGATTGACTGGAATATATACGTATATATTCACACTTAATTGTACGTAATTCAATAAAAAAATAAATACTCCCACAAGAACAATTAATTGAACAAAAAAAAAAATAATATATCACATTTGTTTGAATGTAATGAAAATTAATCGAAATGATAGAGTGATAATATGAAATTTTGAATTATTTTATATAAATCTATAAAGAAAAATAAATAATTATGGCATTATTTATTTGGAAATAAAATTTTTTTAAATATTAAGTAATAGAAGAATTGATTTGTTTTATGCAATAATAATTGTCTAGGTTAAATATTTAATGTAATAAATATTTTTTATCATCAATATTGTTAGAGCTTATCATATCAATAACAAACAGACAAACATTTGTATCCATAATAAATATACAATAGCATTATCATACGAATTAAAATATCTATTCAACTATAAATTTTCATAAACGACGTATGACAAATAGAAGAAAAAAAATTAAATAAATAAATAAAATTATCCGTTGCATGATCAAGGACTAATTTAATTTTTATTGAATCTTTCAGGTCACCTTCTAAAATACTTGACAAAAAAAAAATAAAAAAAAACACACGAAAGTAAAGAAAAATAAATAAATGAGTTTAAATAAAATAAAAAAAAAATTCAATTTCGATTCAATCACAATTTGCCATGTCAATATAATTATTATTATTTTTATATAATTATATATACACGAATAACATTTACTGAAGACAATTCAGAAAATAATTTCCATATTTTTTTATGACTAATAAAAACTCCAGTGAAAAAATAGAAACGAGGATTTTCCAACAATTTTTACGTGCATCATTAAAACCACTACGCCCAAAAGGAAAATGTCACACATATTCTCTCACATACACTTGCTAAGTGTATATAAATATAATGTTTCCTTTCTTTTTTTTTTATATATCATTTCGTAATTAATTATATCGCAATATTATAACAACGGGATTTCCAAAGTTATCGAGATCGTCACATAAATAATTTACAATTATATTTCTGTATATGTAAATTCCCATATGTCATTGCAAAGATTTTCGCTAATTCTTCACAATACATATAAATAAGTACATAAACATTTAACAATTTCCCATCACTAATAAAAATCATATTTTATATTATAACAAAAACAAAACAAAAAAAATATTTTTTAAATATTGAGATTCCATAACGAATTTTGAAATGTTTCTTTTTTTTTTTTTTAGAGTTGCGTGTTATCGGTACATTGACTTTATAAATGCATAGTTATATACATATGTATATAAATATTGATGTGCAACCATCATCGGCATTTGACCTGGTTTAGCTTCTCTCTCATTGTTGACAACATAACCCACAATCGATCAAACATGCCATGTAATAATACGACAATGGACAAAATCCTGTCAACCATTTAGAAAATTTCTTTAGTCTCTGACAACACGTCTACTTGTCATCGTCATATTTAATTATTTAATTATATATTAATTTATTTATCAATTTTATATTTGTATTTTTTATATTTTTTATATTAAAAAATTTAGTGATCTTCACACAAGTTATTAGTGATTAATAATTAATTGCGTATTGAATATATTATATATGTGAGTTATTCATAGCAGAAATTTTTGCTGTATATATTTGCATTTTATTATTATTAATGTAATTTTTTTATTTTATTTATTTATTTTTTCTTTTTTATCATCATGTTGCATTTTAAATTAATCTGGGATTTCCCTTTGTATTTGTTGGTCACTTATTGCTTGCACATTATTTTTATTTTCTTTTCATTATCTTTTTTTTTTTATTGGAAATTCACTTCACTCATGGGGAGGTTTAGTCATTCAAGTCATTGACATCAAGTTGTGTTGAATCATTATATTACAATTAATGACAAGAAAATATATTGAGAGACAATAAGAAATCATAAAAGAAATTATTATCACACTGTGATTGTTATCGAAGAATATGATGAATTATCGTAGAATATATGATAAGAATAAAAAAATTAAAAGAACTATATAAAACAGAGTTGAATATACGATGTGAGATGATAAATATATTTATGAAATATTTGATAGCACGTGGGAATGTCAATCGAAGAAGAATAAATTATAAAATTATTGATTAATTATTGAAAATATTTTTTCATTTATCTTTGGCATAAATTTTTAATTATTTTTAAAAATGAAAAGAATTTTTTGTTACCTCATAAATTGCATCTTGGCAGCTGGTAAATTTTTCATATCTTCTTTTAGAAGAGTCGTTTTAGCAGAAATTAAACATTGTCTGTAAATTAAAATAGATAAGTGTTAAATAAATAATGAAATATTATCGTTAAAATTAATTAAAGAAACAGTTTTATTGTACATAATATTTATAAACATACCGGAAATAAAGATTCATATCAAAATTTGCGTAACTAAATCCAAAACTTTCTGAATCACCAGGTAAAAGATCTTTATCTAATAAATCCATCATTTTGTCATTTTTAAACTTCCATTCATGAAGTAAAAAATATGCAATAGCATTATTGGCAATAAAAACTTTTCGATGTAATCTTAGAAGCCTAAAGAAAAAAAAAAAAATGTACAAAAAATTTTATGTGAAAAAAAAATTACCATTGGTCCTCGAAATAAATAATTTAATAAACAACTTGCATTGGTGGCCTTCCGCTGAGTTTCAGTATCATGTCTAGGAATAGTGATGGCAATACGTGCCATATTAGCACAAGAATATTAAACATAAATCTGTTTGTAGTATGCATAGTTGATGGACGCCATATTATTCCCTCCAATGGAAATTCTGGAAGCCAACGAAATCCTAAATCCGTCACTTCTCTCGCTGATACACTTTTAACATCTGCCGAACAACAATTGTAAACGTGGATCGATGGATTTTTAGTAATTCTGAAAATAAAATTCACAAAAAAAAAAAACAATTCTTGATATTAATTTTTTTTTTTTTGGCCATTTTATGCAGAGAATTATTTGAAAATTTTCTCTAAACAATGAAGAAACTTAGGAAAATATATTATTATCCATAGCTAAAAATTTATAATTAACAAAAATATTGTTTTATTAAATATAAAAAATTGATCAAGATTAAATCAATTTAATTTTTTTGTAAATAATTAAATTAAAATTAATTAAACTCTTGGATTATTTATATTTATGATACTTCTAATTACTTATGTGATTATGCGTGAAAAAATAAGTGCGATAAATATTGTAAATTAAATTATAAATAATTAATGAATGAGATAATCGAAAAATAGTTTGAAAGTTAATTACGTTTCAATCCCACGTTTCCAACTGGCAATTATCATTCCCTTTATTGCAACATCAACTGGAATGAAATCTGAGCTGACTTTAGGATTTGAAAGTACAATTCTCAATACACCTTTTCCACCACCAATCAGCAATCCAGTAGGACCATTAAAATTATCTATCCATCCAGGCATAGGTTCGCTCACTGCAGAAACCACTGTAAAAAAATTTTTTTTCCAACATTTTATTCATAATATTTATCAACAAAAATATTAATCAATTGACTTACCTATTGATGGCCGATATATAACAGCAGGAATCACATGAGAATAATCATTCACCACTTGCTCTGCCAATCGTTTAGAGAAAGTATATGTATTAGGAAATTTACCTAAATATCTAATTGAAAAAAAAAAAAAGAATTAATCAATTCAATGATAAATTAATATTTTAATAAATTAATCACAAATAATTAACAATATTAACTTTACTTTGGAGTTAGAGTTTTTAATAAGTCAACATCAATAGTCTCAACAACTTTAATTGTTTTTTTCCAATCAACCTCAGCTGGATATACTTTTTCTTCAACAAATGGCTTATCAGCTTGAGTATAAGCTGTACTTACATGCGTAAAAACCTATATCGAATGTATTAATGATTAATTAATTTATTTAACTTTTTATTGTGTGATTATTCATTTATTCTGTTATTCATGAACTAAATGACTTTTACTCATTTATATAGCACGCGGCACACATAATAATTTTAATATCCTTTACTGTTTTACTTTTTCTTAACTTACAATAAGATTTTTCATTTGTGCTGCAAGTATGCATATGTCTCTAGTGGATCTGGTATTCATAAAAATAGCTTGCCTTAAATCATCATCAAATCTAACACTTGCTGCAACGTGAAATATTATTGACACACGTTCAATCAAAACTCGTCGTTCTACATCAGGCAAAGCCAAACCCTCTTCGGTAGTATTTCCTATTATAGGAATGAGTTTAGCAAATGTTGAAGGTTTTGTTTCTCTCAATCTATTGAACATCTGTCCGGTAATAAATTAAAATGAAAATTTATTAATTGAGGTGAAATCTTTTGAATAATATGCAGATATATAATTTTTATTCCACCATCAGGATAGAAATAATGTAGAATTTTAACTTTTTTTAAATTAGCTTTTATCAAAATTATTTTATTAATAATAAACTTTGTATATTTATTTTAATATTATTCACCAATTAATCAGTTTAATAGTTTGATAAGTAATTCGATAAATAATAATTATTATTGCTGAGAAATTTAAATATTTTATTCAACATTAATTTTTTATTATCGAAAATTTATTATTGAATATTTTTTATATATATTTGAAAAATTATTATGTAATTGGTATTGAAAACTTACTGGTTTTGCCAACATATCATAAAGTCTTTCATCGACTGATCTTCCTTTTTTTGGTCGTACAATAATAAAAATTTCACGTACATCTGGACAAGACCAAAGTAATTTTTCAACAAGAGCTTTTCCCATAAATCCAGTTGCGCCTGTTATTAAAACACTTCGCCCTGCATAAAATTCGGGAATCGATAATGATGGATCTGATTTACCCATCTGAATAAAAATAAATTTATAATAAAACTAAAACAAAATTATAGTAAAAACAAAATGAAAAATAATTAATAAATAGTTGGTGAAAAACTTACAATGAAAATTTTTATAACGTATCGATGGATAAATATAAAATTATTGTGCGCACACGACAGTAAAGTGAACAACTGAATACAGTTCACAGTTTGTTGGAGTTAAAAAGTTCATCGGGTGAGCCGGATATGATGCGACTCAAAAATTTAATTATATTCACAGCGGATCAAAATGTTAAAAATAATTAATATTTATAAATTCGTTCATTCTTCGTTATATATTATTTCGGTGGCCATAAATAACGATTACTATAATTAAATAAACAAATGAAATTGTCAAATAATTTATCAAATTTTCGAATAATATTAAAAAAGTAATTTATAAATCGTTTATGAATTTTTATTTAATTAATTAAATAATTGATTTGTTTTCAGGTTTCAGTGGGAATGAATTTGTGTGGATTCATTAGCGGATTCAATAACATAATAAATGAGACTTCAACAATGCTAGTTCATGGTACTTATATAAGAAGAAGAAAAAAAAATTCGTTATGAAGTTGTGCAGCAAAGATTTATTATAAATAATTTACACAAAGGACAATGAAATTATTTGGCGGTTAAATGGACTAGGTTAGTTCACTATTTCTGATCATTAATATCATAAGTATCATATTGACACTTAATATTAATTTAATTAACGATTTTTTTTCGTCACTTTTTTAACGTAATTAATTTAGAAAAATTCATTATTTTAATACAATTTAAAATTATGTGAATATCATATTGATTATTTATACAAATGGTGGTTTAATTAATTGACGCTTGTTGTTTTATTTATACCATTAATTAATTTTAATTTCGTTTCATATTAATTAGTAGTTATTTATTTAATTTTTACCAACAAAATATTATATTTATTACCAGGAGACAAATCGCAATTTTTTTTTCTTGTCTTTTCAATTAATTTTGTATTATATTTATTTTTCACTATCTCTAATAAATTATTGTTATCGCTGAATTATTATTTAATATTCAACTACTTATTGTGCTGTTGTTGACGAGATAGTGTGTATTTTAATTTACATTTACATTTTATTTGACATAAATATTATTTTTCACTCATTAAAAGTTTCTACACTCAAATAATATTGAGAATTAATTTGCGTTTAATTTGATTCCACTTGTTTTCTTTTTTCTTGCTATGATCCCAGATGTCCTAAATACATTTGAATCAAAATGGAACTCAGTGATGTAATTGAAAATATTGAGGGCGATGAATTATCCATAGAAATTCCCAGTCCAATAATTTCCTACGATGAATATGAATCTGACACTGATGCAAAAATCATTTCATCGATGCCCAAAATGTCTTCTCCTCTATCGCAACTTGTATATCCATCACTATTTCATCCATGTTAATCAATATTAAATATTAAATATCTAATCATAAATAAAAAAATTGTTTTCAGCTACAAAATTGGGAGGAACTTGAGGTTTTTCATTGAATCAATTTTTTATTATAAACATTTTTTTTTTTTCCATTCATCTATGTATTCATTTATTTATTTATTCGTTTATATTTATTCCCAGTCGACAACGGTTAACGTGAAGGGAAAGAAAAAGAAGAAAAAAAAGAAGAAGAAGAAGAAAAAAAAAATGAAAGAGCAAGAAAAATCTCGAGTTGCTGCTGCTACTGCAGAAGCAGAAAAGCAAAAGTAAGAAACCATATACAAAAATATATACATCGTGCAATAAACTGATAAATGAATTGGTATATCACAATGCAAAAGCTTTTTCGGCAGAGAAAAGTTTAGTAATTGACTTTTGAGAAGTTTCACGTTGAAATCTAGATCACGTACCTTCGTGTCTGCCTCGTACACGTTAGCACACTTCTATCACTACTATTTTCACCCCCCATTTCACTCTTCTTCCACCTATTTTAGTCTATATCGAGGGTGAATTTACCACTACGTCAGTAGATTGTGGTCGTTAAATAGTAAATCCTTCACCCGTGAACTGAAACATCATCTATTACTCACTCTTAATCGCAAATAAATAAATATTTTCTTTGGATTTATTTGATATAAAATTCTAAATTATTTATATTATAAAGTAAATTTAATTATAAATATGTATACGGATCCATTAGCGACGATAACATTTTTTCGAAGTTATGCAGAGACAACAAAAGAAAAAGTTAAACGAATTGAAGAACGGTAAAGTTGTGCGGGGAAAATTATAAAATAGTAACAAGAAAAATAATGATTTTTTGTTTTCTTGATATTTAATTTGTTTAGTTTATTTTTCCAATGGAATTTATATTGTAATGTTTTTGATAGAAATGTGATGATCAAGGAAATGCTTGAAGAAATCCGATTGGAAAATTATAGAGCTGAAAAACAAGCAACTATTGAAGAAGAGGAAGCCAACAAGAGAAAAATTCAATTGGAAAATACTTGGAGTTTGATACAAGAGAATGAAAAAAAATCTATGGATGATGCTCTAAATAGTCAGGAAGACGATGAGGTAAATTACAAATTACAATTAAAAATATACTGAATAAAAAAATTAATATTAATATTGTTAAAAGTTGGAAATTAATTAAAATTTATCATTTCGATGAGTTACAGTGGATACAATATTTAATTTGTGATGGTTTGCCAAATCCATTAATTCTAGCGGAATTAAATACATTTATATTTCATTGGAATCATGAAGACGAGGAAGCATCAATGGAAAACATGACACAAAAATGTGAAATAGTTACTTACGTAAGAAATACATATCACTGAAAAAATAAAACTAAATAATTTTACTTTTATCAAAAAATAAGAAACAAACCAAATTTTATTTCTAGTTGTTATCAAAGCTCGACAATATAATTGATTTTTCAATTTTGACATCACATAAATATATTGAAGAGTGTCGAAAAATTCGTCAGGAATTTCGTAATAAATTAAAATATTGGATAGACTTGGCGAGTTATCGTTTATTGCGTCAGATTGAACGCGATATGATTAGAGAAGATTTGAAAAATGCTCATTATGTAAAAAAAGCAAATGAAATTATTTGTTGCATTTGGGCTCTGATAAGATTACCGATAAGCATCAAACAAATTCCTGAACGTGATAGGTATTTATTTCAATTATAATTATCAATCCTTGAGTGAGATTCTTAACGTTAAATGCATTCAAATAACCAAAATAAAATTAAAATATTTTCAAACAGAAAACCAATAGAAATAATTTTTAAAGAGCTAGAATTGACATTGAAGATGCCCGTTGATCTTGACTGTTATTCAATGGCAATACGCGGTTTATGGCTTCTCTATGATCATTATTCCGATCAAGGTTCATCATTTCTTATGCCAGATATACCAGCGGAATATAAAATCAACACAGGTTTTATTCTGTGGATACAACTTATAAATTATGTAAAAGAAAAAAACATGAATAAATGTTAAAATCTGTCTGCTTTATTATTTTTTTATTAGATCTCTTAACATTTTGCCAAAATGAACATGAAAAAAAAACAAAAATTCGTGAGGATCAAGCTGAGGGTCGAAAATTAAGATTAGATGAAAAAAAAGCTATGGTTGATCGTTTAGCACATCCGGCGCAGCCAATTCAAGCTAAACCTGATAAAAAATCTAAGCAATTGAAATCAAAACAATTATCTCAACAGTCGGGCGGACGTGGTAAAAAAATTGAGCCTGAACCCGAGCCTGTGCCACTTCCATATCTGCCAACACCTGATGAAATAATTCTACAAAAGGAAGGTATAAATTATAAAGCAAAATGAACAGTTTGTTTGATAAATAGAAATATAAAATTGATTATTAATTGCTTTGTAGGGAAAATCATCTTTTATTCATATTCCATATATGTATACTTGTGTTTTAGATGATAGCAGGAAAGAATTGAGGAAATTATTATTCACACGTTGTGAGAAAACTGAAATCAATTTACGAAAGTATAAAATACTTGGAGGCGTTTATCACATTGATTTAATTTATCAGCCACCACAACCAAAAGACATGCGTGGAAATATATTTTTAACAACACGTATGTATTGTTTTAAACCAATATCAATAATCAAATTGAAACAAAAAATTAAAAAAAATTTTATTTCATGAATTTAATTGAAAAAAATTTCAGTTCAACTCCCAAAGGAACTTCAATTTGTTGCATTTTCAAGGCCTTATAAAGCTCCACCATCGGCACCAGACTCCGAACGTACACCGGAAGTAATTGAAGCTGAAATAAAAGCACTCGAGGCAGCAATGGAAAAACTCGCCCTTGTTACACTCAAGTAAAAATAAACATTGAAAGATTTATAAAGAAAATTTATTAATGAATTGTTTTATCGAATGAAACGCAATATAACGTAATAGACTTCCGGAGTCGGTTCTATGGTTTGAGCCACCGCTAGTTGCACATTGGATACCAGAACGGAAAATATGGTCAACGCAGGATGTGCACGATATTAAATACAATGAGGAAAAACAGATAATAACATTTAGAACTGGTAGACTTGGCATTCATGGTTTAGCAGCATTTAAATTTGTCAATATTCCATTTCAAAGTTGGGAATTGAAACCAGAAAATAGTAAATCTGGTGGTGTGACATTGAATATCTCTGCTGCAATTGTTCAAGTTGAATTTATGATTCGAGTATGCAAAAATAAAATAACAAAATATTTCTTTTTATTCAAATAATGAAAAAAAAATTTTATCATACTAAAATTTATTTATTTTTTCCATTTTCAACAGGAAAATTTAGTTTGCTTGAATTCTTTAATTGGAGGAACAACAAGAGCTTTACAAGATCTCATTGGAAAATTCATGAAACTTCATCTTTTAATTAGAGTAATGATTAAATAAATTAATATATTTAATATTAATGCATAATTGCTAAAGGAAAACAATATTTAAACAAGTTATTTACTTTATTGATTTGCTTATTTATTATTTGTATTGTTTAATAGAAAATGCAAACCGGTGGATGTGATTTATTTCCTGAACGTGATGCATTTAGTTATATCAAAGGTCTTCCATTAAAACATTCAATTGCTGAACAACATCTTCAAGTGTGCATGGGATTATTAGCAACTGCTTATATGTTTGCGTGGTCACGTTGGAATGGTACATTGACAGCTCGACAAATTGTTATGCAAATTAAAGAAATGCATGGCTGTGTGGCAAAAGAACAAACAAATATGATGTTAATGGTAACGCCTTTACGAACAATGCTCATTAAATGTACTGAGGTTGGTGCAGAATTTAGTGATAAATCATTAAATAATGATGATTCAAAAGTGAGTAAAATATTATTTATATTTTTGATAACTATTTTATAAAATTGGTGAATCAAATTCATTTGAAATAAGTTATTATTTCAGTTTTACGCTGATGTTTATCATTTAGCTTTGGATACAGCCGGTATAAAAAGTCGACTATTAATGAAAGCAATTTCATTTAAACTTGCAACAACTGTTACAAAATTATTGCAAGCTACAAATATTATTAGCATGTCTTCGTAATTTATTAATATATATTTATTTTATTATTTAATCAAATTATTTATCGTGTATTTCAACAATACAACGCAGTATTTAATTAGATTATATATACATTTTAAATTATAAAATAAAATAATAAATTTTTTATATATATATTTACTAACTTTATTGCTGCCAGTTTGATCAATTGTTAATATATTACCAGCTGTTGATATAATATAATGAATAATTATTAATACTCACCAGTTGGCGCTTTTTCCATTTAACTTGAAAAATAAAATTTTTTATACCAATACAAATTCATTTTTTATATAAAAAATACTAAAAATCATAAATAATTATACATGATTTCACTACACTTCCGGATTATTTATCCAAATATTATAAATAACATTTATCACAGTCCCATTTTGTATTTATTACTTTTTATTCATCATATAACAACATTATATTTAATAAAACGTTCAGAGAAAATTTTTTTACCACTGTAAAACATTACTAAATAACATTTAAAATGTAATTAAATTTTCCATTACACAACACAATAATAATAACAATTTAAATGATTATTAATACAATTACGTTAATTTTTGAAAATAAAAAAAAATGATTTAAAATCCTGCAAAACAAAAAAGTAAATATCGCAATTTTATTTTTTTCTTAAATACTTTTTGTCATAAACATTACAGCCTGCTGTTTCGTGATGTTAATATCCACACTGCCTTATACACATCCGGTATCACATCCTCTATTCCATTCTTCACCTTGTGGTTTCGTTTGGAAACAAAAAAAGAAAAATCAAAAACTGTTGGACTGTAAGTAACTGCTATAAAATTTTTATTTATTTATTATTACATCAACCAACTTTATTTATCCACTCTCATAAATAATAAATAAATAAATACATATATACATAAATATCTACATAAAAATTCACACATCCTTGACAAATAATACTTATAATAATAAGCAAAAAAAAAAAAAAATTCCCCGCTCGTAATTTTCAATTCTGCACACAAATGCATTTTACCTGCATAACTATACACGCGTCACCTTATTTTAATAGACAATTATGTATACATACATATCACTCCACATATCTCTTATATCCGAAAATATATTTATAATATTTATTTGTACATACCTGTTCTCTCAACACACTCGGAAGCCCACAAATACCAACGAAAAATCCTTTCAAGGTATTCGGGCGCCTTCATCCTCTTTCTATCTCTCTTAAATCTTTTTCAACGCCATTCACTACCTATATATATACCATATACCATGTATCCTATATACTACATGTCTACAATACACACATGCACGTGCATTCATTTATACACCTACACAAATACAATAGCAAATGCGCATATATTTTATATATACTACTCCAAACTATACTCGACTTTATATACTTACTCTACCTACCTACTATAATACCTCCCGGCACCTTTGGATATCAGACATCACGTGTGTACATGTATACAATTTATACTACCACTACCACTACTACTACTACTACTACCATTACATTGATTTGAGTCATATAGACGGGAGAATACACACGATTGGTTGGGTATATTGTGGGTACCTCTCTCGTTTTGTGGCGCGCATAAACGCCGGACTCTCGTTCACAAACTGTTGAACGCGCGCGGCGCCGCTATGAATGTTTGTACGATGAAAGTTTTTTCATATTTTTCGTCATCATAATTATTTAAACCGTGAGAGATCTGTATATATTCCAACACAATAAAACATCCACAATAATAATAATAATATTAATAATATTAATAATAGAAAGAAAAAGAAAGAGAAGAATTAAAAAATTTTTTAATTAATATATAATAATTGATTTTATTGTTTTAATTTTATTTGTGAAGTTAAATGTTGATTGGTGTTAATGTGTATGTGTGGGGTGTATGAATATAAATTATATAAATCATTGGGAATTGTTTGTGGATTGTTAGTTTATTTTTATTTATTATTTATTTTTTCTTTTTGGGAAATACTGTAATATTATAAAAACACGACACTAGTGACCTGTTTTGCGTTGCGATTGTCGAGAGGGGAATTTTTTTTTTTTTCCGGTCCCTGTCGGCCTTGCACCTGCCTTGCGCATTGGACTCATCCCCACACACGCGCGCTTTCAGTCTTTAATAAATGTATATCAAGTTTAAACACTGGAAAGCGGATTTTTAATTCAGAATTAAATTGCATCGTGAGATATTCATCGTAATCTATCATGATATCTTGTGATGTATATTGAGGAGATTGGTATTTTTGTGGAGGCGATTAGAAAGTTTTGATTGGGGTTATACATAATTATACATTCCATTGGAGTCAATTGTAAAGACGAAGACGAAAGAGAAAAAAAAAAATTATTAAAAGAAGAATATTTTTGCATGGATATACGCAATATTTTCTTCTTCAGTTGTGCAAATATTGGCTGGATATAATTAAACACTTGTGCGGGCGTAAAATTAATATATAATTCTTTTTTTTTTTTTTCGTTTACATACATTTATATTCTATATATGATACGTACTTTTGAAATTAAATACGATAAGTTGTGTGTGCTAAAGTGAATATAGTGAGTCAGAAAAATGATTATGTGATTAAATTATTTATTACAATTTTTTCTTTTTTTCACTGAGTTATTTTTTTTGATTCGTTTGTTTTTTTATTGGGATTTCTTAAACGTGAAGTGTAGAAATATAATGACGAGACAATGAATGTTCCGATAGTGGCAGGTGATATTTTACCGGATGATGAAGGTTTTCGACCACGTTTTGTGCGGGTGAGTTCGCATCCACGTCCTTGATATTGTCTAAATTACTTTATTATAATCGTATATCATATTTATCAGTAGCTCAAATAGATATGTGTAAATATATCTAGGTGTAAGATACATGTATAAACTCTATGACATGCACGATAGCACATACGATGCAGTCATTGTTGGATAATTATAATGTGAAACTTCAGAAATTTATAATATATAATAAATCGGTCAATTTCTTTACACTTGAAAAAATAATTAATGATGAAAATATTTTATTTATTATATATTATTTTTCTTCAATGAGTTTTTATTAATTTATTCTGCATTTGATGAAATTGTTTAGTAGGAAATATTTATTACACAATGTCTTATGTTGTATCCTGTTTGATTGGAATTTATTAAGAAATAATATTCCAGAAAATAATTCTGCAAAATTAATTTTAGTACAAACTATTTTATGATATAAACAGATTTTTATATTATTTATTTATTTATTCATTATTTCTGTGTGGGTATTTAAATTTATTTCATGCCTTGTAATTTATATTGCAATACAATAATTGTTATTTAAATATAAATATGCAAAACATTTAATAGAAATAAAAAAATAGTAGAAATAAAAATTTTATTTATCTTTTTCATCATGTAAATGAATATTTATTTTATCTACATATACACAATGTTTATATATAAATAAACAAACAAATTAAGATTATAATTCTTATTGTTTTTTGCAAAACATTCACAGAACAGACTGGATTTAGTTTATTCATATAAATAAATTTCTCAATGGTTGAATGGACGCTTATCATTGTCATCAAACATATTTATTAAAAAAAAAAAAAAAATATATAAATATAATAAAAAAACGAATGATCTACCGAAGATCATGATAGATATAAAGAGATAAATTGTTCGTCATTTATTGCACAAATTCTCAGAAACAATAAACAAATATAAAATATAAAAACGCTGCACATTAAAAAATATATAAAATTATTCACTTCTTTATTTTTGCTTCCACAAACAATACGACTAATAATAAAAGAGAAAAAAAAAAACAAACGGAACATCAGCGATAATTCAATAAAAAAAAAAAATAATGAATAACAACAATAATAAATTAATCGATATGGCAATGAAATATTGCCATCATTTGAAAACAATGATTGAGAAAATTTACGAGTATAAATTGTTTTATGTATTTATCATGATATATATTCCAAAGACGGTTATTTTTTAAATTATGTTCATTATTGTTGTTCAAATGTTAAATGAGATTTTCTCAAGGCTGTTATATACAACATCCATATATATACCAATACAATTTTACTGTTTATATAAAAATATAATACAATAATATTTTCCAACATTGAAAGAAAAATTAAACACAATTTTTTTTATAATTTTTTTTCGTTAAAAATTGCACATGTGGACATTTAAATCAAGATATAATTCTCTCGTGTATATTTATACAACATATATACATGTATATATGTATAAAATATATTTATATTCATGTATATATATGGATAAATATATATATATTTATAAATAAAATCGAGATTCGTTGCGGTTTCGCGGGAAAAGATAATATACAATTCACAATAGTCTTTAGAAACTTACCTCTCTCACACTTATAACGCAATGAAAACTATTCCACGTCAGAGACTATTGTTTGAAACATAAACTCACACACGTATATATACTGCATATACATGTATATAAATAGATAAGTAAATTATACATACATAAATACCGTCGTTGATATTATTACGAAGTATATTCGCGCAAAATGTATCTCTTCAACGCGCACAAATAAAATAATAAATAAATTTATTTAGATAATTAGTTAATGTCTGCATTGTGTGAGTGTCACTCGCATAGATTTCACCATTGCAGTATCTTTACTGTATCCCCTGCATATCAACAAATGAGAATTATATACATGAGTTTGTATAAATTAAGAAAATTAAACGAACAAAGTTTAACAATGAATAAATGAATAAAAATTATATTACATTGTTTAATATTTTATTATTCATTTATTTATTATATTACTCATATGTAGGTTTGATATTACATCGGGTATTTGATTAATTTGTTTGGAAAACAACAAAAAAAAATAATGAATGATGCTGAAGAGAAAAAAAAAACGTTATTTTTTCTTTCTCTTCATTTTAATAAATATCTAGACATTTATATACTTGAATGTTCGCGTTTGGTATCTGCAACGTGATGACTAATAGCATGACTGCTATCGATCGGTGTATGGAGACAGGTGTTATGCAGACCAACCACTTCCGGTTGTAATATATAGTCCAATTCCGTCCGGTGATAAATTAAAAAAATAAATAAATATATTATACTGCGCACGAATTAAAAATTTATTTTCTTTTATAATTAGAGTGATTAATTTTTGTTTTTTAGGGAGGTGAAAGTTTATATTTACCTCAATGAGAAAGTAAACTCCTCTGTATGACCTTGAAGAATTAGATGTACACATAATCCTTTAAAAAAAAATTAATTATCAAGTGAAATTATATACAAAATATGATTTATTAATACGTACAGAAAAATATGAAATAAATTTGTTTTTAATTTTTTTATTTATGTATTTATTAATGTGTATAGATAATAATTATGAATGTGTTTATATATTTGATGTGTGTATATGTATATTAGAGAGATATTGTACAATATATAACTGGTAAAGTCTGCAGTGATGCTTGGTTTACCACCAAGTTCAAGGTGGCTCATCAGATTCCACCCTGAGGCCATCGCGTGTCTACCTTTCAAATCTTCGTTTCCCTGTCTCGGCGGTTAATTTAAAAAATAATAAATTTCAAGGATAACATTATAGAATATTTAGTCTCGATGTCAAGTTCGAATACGTTTATTATTATTATCTAAAACCGTGTGCGTCACATTCGTAATTATTATTAATCATAAGTTTAACAAATTGCTCACTCAATAAAAATTTTTTATTCATTTATTTTTTTTTTTTTGTAGGTTTAATTTTTATTTTATCTACGTGAGATAAATTTAAATATTATGTGTATGTTTGGATGATTCATACAACAATTGTTGTGTGTGTATGTGTAGGTTTTTTGTTGACCATTTGACAGGAAAAGTGTCATTACAACACTCGAATATCAATTACGATTTGTGTATTCGACGTTTATTTTATTCAATGAAGAATAAACAGAATTTTTTTTCTAAATCTTTGCATATAATTAATTGTTTATTATGTTTATTCTTATACATACATTGACGCATTTTATTATATTGCGTAATGTGAATGTTTATGATGAATGTAAACAAATTAAATTCAAGGAAAGAAAGAAGGAAGTAATAATTAAATTAAATAAATAAATTTTATTTAAAAATAACAAGACGGAAATGCAAACTTTAAATTTATTGTCGTGTATTTAAATTGAGTTTATTATTTACTTCATTGCGATAATTTTACTTTGCGACTAAAATTTTCTACTACGTGATTTGTTTAAATAACAAATGATTATTTTGCATTTTGCGGAAACTGATTTTAATCAGGCGGAAGTTACCGATATATACATATATAGCTTTAATTATTGGTTAGCTTTTACGACGTGGACTGTGTACTGTAAAAATAATTTTTTATATGTCGAAGGAAATAAAAAAAAATTGATGATAAAAATTTGATTAAAAAATTTTTGTTGATAAATTTTTTATTCTTTCGATTGTTATTTATAATGAAATGATAAATAATAATTAATTTGATAGGTCAAAATTAATATGTGACTAATAATATGTTTATGATTTTGCTTTTAGGCAAATGATTATCAATTTGTATAAATGAATCATTAATATTTAAAAAAAAAAATATCCAAACTATGATCTTTGTATTTAATTAAATTATAGTCACTTAATATTAGTGATTATTGATTAGGATAACTTTTTTAATATTCAATGTCAAATAATATTTATCCAGTTGAACTTGATACATCAAGGAAATAAATTTTGATTATTCATAAAATTATATATCCGTATTGCATTAATTAAAAATGAACTTTAAAACTGTCAATAAAAATAAATGACAAATATTATTAATTTAAAATAAATTTTTATATACATTAATATAATTAATATTATATAAAACTTTAACTAAATAATTTTCCTCTCGCTTTGCCCTAAATTATTATAACCTAAAAATATTTACTGCACAATTTAATATACACAGTAAAAAATATTTTATGTAAAAATAGTATAATGAAAATTTGCAACAACTGTTTTTAATGCAAATTTTGTATTAAATCATAAACTAAGAATTTATATGAAAGTAAAAAAGTCATTCTGCATAAATTTAATAATATTTTAAATAAAATCTAATACAAAAATTTCATCCATCAAACTATAAATATTTTCCAAATCTTCACAAGAAATTCATCTTAAATTAAACATAACATAAATATCGTATTAATTTATCCAAAAACTCCCAAATAAAAATTATATAAAAAAAAAAAAATATCAACATTGAAAATCTGATAATTTATACAAAAAAAAAAATATCCATAAATTCTAATTCAAAGAAAATTTTTTTGTCAATTATAATTAACTTTCACCTTTTCAGCTCCACAACTCAAAAACCATTAGTCGGAGACTAATTTGCAGTTAACAACTTTTTCATAGTAAATTTAATGCCCTACAAAAGCAATATATTAATTTTTCTCAAAAAAAATTTTTCATCCCCAAAAAAAACGAGTTAAAGTCAAAAAAAAAAAATTCTCAAGTTCTTTATATGGAAAATTGAATTTTTGAATTCACTAAACCTCTAATTAACTCGAAAATTTCACTTTAAACACGAGAATATAATTTTTTTTTTATAAATCATCAGATTTTCAGTGTTTACAAACAAAAAAAAAATATATCGCTTAAAAATAAAACATCCTACACTATATCCACATTCAAAACAATACATATTCATTAATTCAAGACACAAAAAAAATAAAAAAAAAAAAAACCATTTCCCATCGTGTCTTCTCACATTTCCATATACCTATCTAACAAACATTAAACACATTATACATATACACAATCTGCATATATATATATATATATATATATATTTATCCAAGTGAAAGGTGAAGACTGCTGCATGTGCACAAAAGTTTTGTCTTTCAACAAAACGCCATGGCGCTTATGGGAACACCAACACCATTAACAATATATTATACCCACCACTATTATTACATCAACATCATTCTCATAGGCTCCAGCTATAGTCTATAAAACATCTGTACTAAACTCTAAACCATCCCCCATCTAGACAAGAATATTATAACTTATATTATCTCCCTCCCTATATATACTTTTACTAACCTGTCTCCCATCATTCTTTCTCGCTCGCTCCCCCTGCAAATGTTTATCTGCACATTTTACCCATACCATCATCTGTAGTTCACCTCCTTCTTCTTTGCTACCATTGTAAGATCGTCTCAACCGTCTTCACCAACATCGTACATACATATACATACATATATATCCAGTGTTTCTTCTCCCCACTTTATACACTTGCTGGTTGCTCGTTGGTTCTTTCTTCTTTTTTTTTTATTTACTTCACTGTTCATTTTTTTTTTTTTTTGTTACCTGTCTTTTTCTTCCTTTCTATATACACTTACCGCTCATATACCTTCCTTCCTTTGCACTCTTGGGATATATTGTATATATGATACTTCTGAGAGAGCATCGTTGCGAGTAGTGGCTCTCTCTGCTATATACACGATCGAATATATACAGGCTTGAGTCCAATTCGAGGCATCGTCGGTACACAACCGGTTGTTGTTGTGTTGTTTAACTCGCAAGCGAATTTTCTTGCTCTCTAATATCATTAATATATAATATAGAAATATTTTCTATTTTTTTTTTTGTGTTTAAAATTCTGATATCATTTTGAAATGATTTTTATGTTTGAAAATATTTTTTTTGTTTAATTGTGTTTGTTGTGTTTTATGTTAATCAATTTTTGATTATCTAATTTGGTTTATTTTATGATATTAGAAGTGTGATTGTAATTTTATTTATTTATTTTTTATTTTTTTATCCACACTGTGAACGTGTGTAGATAATAATTCAGGTTTATGATTTGAAACATTGGTGATAAGTGTATTTTTTTTGTTTGTTACAAGTGTTTTGTGGAGGAAGTTTATTTATTTCTTTTTTTTTTCTTTTTTGAAAAGTAAAAGAGAAATATATATTTTTATATATTTGTATATAATATATTGTAAAATATTTTCGAAGACGCCTCTTACAGCAGTCATGTTGATACTACCAGACATAAAGCTTCAGGTAAAACCTCGCCATAATTACAACTTCCGGTTCATTGCCTTCTTGAAGGAAAAAAAAAAAAAAAAAAGAATTTTATTTTTTTATCTTCTTTTTTATTGTTCCCTGTTTATAATTTTTTTCACACGTCATTTTTTTAAGTTCACAAATTTTCCCTGTGAAATATAAAAAATAATTTCCCCCTCAATTTTTTATTTCTCTCATTGCAAACAAATACAAACATTTATTTTTCTATTTCCCACATTTACATTAATATTATAAAAATATTAATGGCGTTTTCTTTTTTCTAATTCTCATAATCTTTCTCTTCAAAATTTTCTCTTCTCAAACCATTTCTCTCTTCTATATATTTCTTCTTATAAATATATATATTGCTGCCCTGTTGTATATAAATTCCTTGCTCGGCGCGTCAGCCGTTACGCCGCTGATTACGCGAGTTCGCTGACTAGCCTTTGAGCATCTATGTATTTACGAGAGCTCTGCACACCCGCGTACATACAAATACATATACACATTATATATCTATACTAACGATATCTATAGATGTATATATATATGAAATAAAGTGTTAAGCCTGTGCAAAAGCGGACGCGCAACACGCACATTATACGCCAACCTGAATGCGCGGTTGAAGTCGCTTCGTAACTATGCAATTTAAATCGTTTCATAATAACGACCACGACTCCTATAAATGTCCTGCGCGATCCTTAATTAGCGATCATTCGTACGTAACGTATACACATATACATGTATAAATAAATAAATAAATGATTAAATAAATATATTAGTAATACGAAATAAAAATTATATTTGTGACATATGCTTTGCAACTTTTATGCAATCGCGTCAATTGTGTTTATGTATACATAAATACTAATATGTACTTCTTTGTATTTTATTGCTTGATAAATACGAAAATTAACACATATGTAATTGTTATGTAAAAACAAAAATTTCATTTACATTATTATTTATTATATATTTTTAATTTATAAGTATATTGGAAAGAAGAATTTTTTTTTTTTTTCTTTTTGTTTGTGATTAAAAACAAAAGATTGCGGGGAATTAATTAAATTATTTAATGGCTAGATGATTTACTTTTGATATATAATGTATATTATATGTATATATTTATGTGTATACTTATGTTTAATAGTTATTATAAATTTTATAATGTGTTTCGCGCATCAGCACTGATTGCGTGATGTATTATTCAAGGTCGAGGAACTTGGAGGGTTCACGGTGATTACGGTATATAGTGCTGTTTAACTATACACCTTTGTATATATTTTTTTAAATATATTCTTATATATATATGTATATATATATATATAAAAATATTTAAAAATTTTAATTTATATTTTTTTTCTTATTTTTTTTATTTTTAATTTATAATTTAATTTACATTATAAAATTAAAAAAAAATATTTATATTTATGTATATTTGTGTTACGAATTTTATTTTATATTACACGGTGGACGCGCCCGTGTAAGTTCACTTTATATATTTATATTAATGTTAATTATTATATTATATGATTGAACTTCCGTTTAAATTTAAACTTTTGCGGTGAAGTATAATAATACTTACTCAATTGTACATCAGGTATATAAAATTATAAGTTAAAGATAGCATGAAAACGACACGATATATAAGTATTATTGTATTATATACACGATGCAATTGGTGGATGAATGAGTTTATGATATTTATATGGCTTTATTTCGTCGTGCGTATATATATTTCAAATTTAATTAAAGTTCAACAAATCTACCGTGTCATTTGTTGCATGATCATTTTAGTAATAAAATCTATATTTATTGTTCGTGTTATTGTTATTATTGTTAGATGTGGTGTGTATATATGTGTATAATTGCAATTTTATAAAGTTTTTTAATATATAAAACAGGTATTTTCATGGTTTACAAAAGAAAAATATACTTTATTTTATCGTTTCAATTATAAAGAAATTGATTTTCATTTAGTTTACAATTTTTTTTTTTTTTTTGTATTAATTCTCTTTCGAAGAAAATTTCTACACTTCCGTAAATTTATATATCTCTGAGAGGTCACTGAGCTCTTGAGTGTACTGCAATTATTTACTTTACTATTGTTCCAGTATTCTTTATAGTATAAAATAATTTATAATTTCACTTTTTTTATATATTCATATTTATTTCTTTAGAAATTAATTCCTTATTATTTTCTTCTAATTCTTTTATTTTTTGAACTTTGAACAACACTTGCACATAAACGACATCATCTTTGACATCAGTATGATATGTATGAATGGTTGCATTAGTTATAGTAATTGTAATGCAAAATTACAGTGTGTGTCAATGCAATAAAAGATTCATTGCTGTGTGTAAAATTCTTGTAGTATAATTGTTGCTGTATATTTCTCATCAGATACGAACAAGTAAACGTTCACTTTCCAACTTGACCCTATACAAAAAAATAATAATAATCATTATTATTATTATCCTAGTATTGTTATTATGGCCAGAGACTTTTACGTTACTTTCATTGTTGTTAAATATAAATTAGCAGCTATTTTTCATTTGTATATATACTTGATGATATTTTTTCTTATTCATTGAAGAATAATTTTTATAAAATGGTCGACTGCACCTTTCAAAAATCCCGGAAGTTATTTCTTTTTATGTCTATTATTATTCTTTTTTTTTTTTTTTTATTATATTTATCTATATTTATAGATATATATTTGATTTTAATTTTATCTAATTTTCTTTTTTAAACTATTTTCTTCCTCTTTACAATCAATTTTCTCTTATTTTTATTTTTCTTTTTTTTTTATACGCATACACAAATATATATTTATATTCGCGTTTGAGTGTTAAATTATTTATGTAAAACTTTGATATATGTTTCGCATCAATGAACCAAAATGAAAATACTTTTTATGTTACTTGGAAAGAAATGAAAGTGAAGTTAACGCGAATTATAAGTATATATATATTTTTTTTTTTATTTTCGAATTATATACGTGGCAATCTCATAAATCATTTTACGACTACCATATTATAATCGTGTTATCATCAGAGAGATATATAATTTTCTTGTTTATAACCGTGCATGATTCGTTCGATTTCATTTAATTTTATTTCACTTCAATTTATTATATTTTCTCATTTTAATTCTACTGACAATTCTCTCGTGAAAAAAAAAAAGATTAAATGCAAATAAAAATAAGAACAATAATAGCAATAATAGTTAATAATATGAGAACGTTATATATATATATTTCACGTTCTCGTAAATTTTATTCATTGACAATAATGTTTGAAACGTTGTGCTACAAAACAATTTTTTTTTCTCACATAAATGATATGGGAATGCAGGATATATAATTATATAATCTCAACCACTGTGCGTATGACCCGGTAGTGTATATAACACATACATATATGTATATATGTCGTTGCATATATATAATGCACTTACTGTAATAAATAAATATATACACAGAGACACTGCACGCATGTACGCACATTTAGCCCAGAAATAAATTATTAAAATTCATTTGCACATATTCTATTTTGCAACACAGAATCTATTGTCACAATTCTACATAATAATATTATTTATTATTCGTGTAATAATTTTTTATTTCCTCTTCTTTTAATAAAATATAATAATTCAGTTATGTTTTTATGCAATGAATTTATTAGCAATTCAAAAAGAGAATTATTTTAATTTATTATTAAATATATAAACATGAAAAATTCATCAACTCTCTCAATTTTATCATCAGATTTTTTAAATAATAAATAAATAAATAAATAAATAAATGAATAATATTCAGAGAGAGATTGTGGTGACAGTTGTTGGAAAGACTTTCATTTAATAATTTTTCTTATTTCATGTGCAGATATATTTATAAATATATTTATGTATATATTTATTTATTTATTTATTTATTTGTGTATATACATATATAATTTTGTTTCTTGTCATTTCCATCAGCATGTGACAACTCGAATGAATAAAAATGTACGTTAATCATTTCAGGAATGACTCGTGCGTTTTCCATTCTCCTTTTCTCTTTCTATATTATTTCTCTGCAGTTGTCGTCATCACCTTCAATAGTTTATAGAACCTAACCTGCCATACGTTCGTGACGGGATGGCAAGTAGTACACATGACGAATACAAAATAGCTTACAGAGCATTCATGATTAAATGTACAATTTATAAACGTGAAGAAAAGAAAAATAAAAATGCCATAAAGTTATATTTTCTTTTATCTTTTTTTTTTTTCTCTTCCTTTTTTGATAAATTATAATTAAATAAATGGTATGATATCTATTTATTTTATTACTTTTTATACTTATATATGTATATGTGCAGTATATATAGTTGGATAAATTTATGGATAATCAACTAGGAGTGGTTATTATAATTTAATATATGCACAATTCAAAAGAGATTTCTTTTCTCTGAATGCTCTCTCACGCACATATGTGTGTTGCGCGTTCTTGTTTGTGCTTTTCCTACACATCGTGGCCGCATTCCATGTCAAAATTTGCCTTCAGGGACAACTTTACCATATGCACAAATATATCTATATATGAAAAAGTGACAGCAGAGAAAAGGAGAAAGATAAAGAGAAAAATTCTTTTAATTTTTTTTTTTTTTTCGTATGTAGAAATTTTGCAATCACTAAAGTGCAAACAAGTGTCAATATTTAATGGTGAAAACCTTCATAAAAATAGTTAAACACAATATTACACATTCTTCAAAAGTAATAAATTTATGGCGAAATTCAGACGTTAAAAAAAAAATAGTAAAATAAAAATTTAAAAACTATCTAAATAAAATAATTTTACAATTTTCACTCAGCAAAAAATTCTGGTCATGGTAACTATAAAAATAAAAATACAATAATACAATGCAGTACTTGAACATTTTTTTATTTCTCCAAACAATGATATATAATTACTAGAAAATTAATTACAAACATATTAATCATAAATAAATAATTATGACAGCTGAATAATATTCCATCTCCAATGTCATATCAAAAAAAAAGTTTGTTTTAAACCAAACTTAATCAACAAATATTTTCTTCAACCATTCAATTATCAATTGAATAATCATTAAAAAAAAAAAAAAAAAAATGCAGCAAGAAATAAAATATCTATAGATATCACTAATTATTTTTATTATAAATTATTAGTCGACCGAGGAATGTCCTCGTTGATTTGAGGACAACCTTGCAGCACTTTCCAATCTTAATCTCATTTAGTTCAACAGCCTTGACACCTCATGGCCACGTCGTCCAAATAAATAAAATATTTTTAAATACATAAAAAAAAACTTGTGCTTGCAACATTAAACATTTATGGTTGATGTATTTATATACATATAAAATAAAAAAATATTATACCTTATAAGCAATTTAGCTACAATTATTTATGTATGTATAATGTATATAATACTATAATATGTACATTACAATTATAGACATTAGACTTATATTGAAATATATTTGTAGAGAGAACTATAATATTATGATCGTGATAAAGTGAATATTTTTATATGGACCAAGGCGACCATTTCAGGAGAATGATTTCAAAGATGAAATGATGAGACACACTAGTACACGCAGAGAAAAGTTGTTGGAGAAGAGGGCCACTAACGGGTGTTATACACCATCTTACAATCGCGTTTAACAGAACTCCATTTCTTTCATTTTTTATTTCTACATTTATTTTTATTCCTGGTCGATAGGTAAATAACTAACGGACAGGGTGTGGTACCAATTTTTTTTTATATTTAAACTATATCTGTATAGGTATGTTATACTTACATATGAATATAAATGTATTTTGTTATCAATACACCTGAATTATGATTTGGAAGTGATAAATAAAATGTTTGTTTAGAAATATATTAAAATGAAATATTAAGACCGGTTTTAAAAATTAAATTAATATTCAGATTTTACTTGAATATTTTTAATTATTTATTTATTTATTTTGTACATTTAACAGTAACATTAATATATGTGTATATTAAATTATGAATAATTAATATACATGATTTATTTATTTATATTATTGAATTTATGAGAGTGTATTTAATTGCAATCGCAGAAATTTAATAAAGTGTTATAATTCGAAAATTTTTTATTTTTATCTTAAAAAACAAGTTGAATTTTTATATATAATATTAATATAAATATTTATAATATAATGATTATAAATATTGCTTATCGAATCACTTAATCATTATCATTTATTATTAATAATTTTTTTTTTGTATTTTATATTTGTTTTTCTTCTTGACAGAGAAAATTAATTTGTTTATCAATCGTATCTCGACTTAAATATAACGGAGAATATTAATTTATTTAAATTTCAATAAAGAATACATATATTCTTCACTCATTAATAATATTAATGATCAGTTGATTACAAAAAAAAAAAATAAAGTATAATTTTTTTTTACCGCTATTGAAATTGAATGATAAATTAACAAAATTTAATAACGAAATAATTATATCTATTGTTCTGAACCATCTCAATTATGTTTGTAAGACATAAACGGTATTTAAATAGCAAATATATTTTTTAACGTAACTAAATAATTTTAAAAACAATCTCTATATACCATCTCTCTACACCATTGTCTTATTTATACATAATAAAATAAACTTTAAAGGTGAGGAGAATTATCAATTGCGAAATTATAAATTGAAATCTGTGATTGTCATCAATTAATTATTTATACACATTGAAATATATACCAAACATCAGAGCTAACTATCTAAATAACAAGAATACAAATAGAAAAAAATAAATAAATAAATAAATAAATAAATAAATATTAAACTCCGATGAGTTCTCAATCGTGAATAAATTCTTAGCATACATATATAAATGCAATCTACATATTGGTCTATAAATGTATATATATATTTGTGTATATTATATTAACTGCATCAGGGTGATGGGTTATAGTACTGTGAACTGCATTTTCCATGAGCTCACAAACGTGTACACGCGTATATGCATCAGTATATATATTTATAATACTCTCTCAGTGTTCCTTTCACCAAAGCACTGTTGCATCGACAAACGGGGCCTTACTACTGCTTGCTTGGTATTGCTACAGAACTTGTAATACTCACACGAGGCCCCCCTGCATGGGGTCCTACGATATACAGCTTGTGCTGACCGCTACCAACCACGAGTCAGTTACCACCGTGGTCCAGCAGCTGACGGTTCAGTTTGTCTCGCAATAAATTTTGCTAAACTTGAAGAAGAAAAAAAAAATTTGATATATTTTTATTTTCATTCATTCAATAAACCTTAATTAAAACGCGATGGCATTGTTAATTTATTATTACAGCTGATATTATTGTATGTGTAGAATGTACATGGATTAATAATTGTTGTTGTTGTTGTTGTTA
Organism: Microctonus brassicae; assembly: GCA_918226075.1. Lineage (NCBI taxonomy): Eukaryota > Metazoa > Arthropoda > Insecta > Hymenoptera > Braconidae > Microctonus > Microctonus brassicae. Next base: position 8,870,111 of record OW445483.1, read on the forward strand.
ACAGGAGAGGATTTAAAATTTGAATGATTTTATTTTGGAATTAATTTAATTATTCAATTTATTTTTATAATTTGTGGATTGTGACTTTGACGTCTATAAATGTTGTCTTGTTGCAACCGGTTACCTACTTTCTTGCTCATTCGTGCGCGAGTTCATTTGTATTTATATGTATATGTGTGTAAATGGAATATATGTATAGGTGTTTATATGTATAGTTAAACCGGAAGCTAACTCACGCAGCTGTCAACTTGATAGGATATTGTATCTTTTAAAGGAGTCCAAAGACGACATTGAATACCGTTATGCGATATAAAACCAAGCGATTGATTGTCTTTTATACTTAGACAAAAAATAATAAACTAAAAATAAATCAAGTGAAAAATCGATAAATTTAATTTTAAAGCTCATTTTATATTTCTAATCGTTTGTATAATTTTATTTGCATGCAGTTGTTTTTATATATCCGATGAGTAAAATATGGCGATTGGATTTTAAATGTAATTTAAATATGTGAAGTAATTTAAAAATAATTAAATGATAAATAAAATTATGTGGAGAGTGCTCGTGATTTTATTTCAATTATTATTTAGATCAGCGAAAGAAATACGTTTCACCCTCAATAATTTAAATATTTCATATAGAAAAAATAATTATTATTAATCGGTAAAAATAAACGAAATAAAAAATATAATTTAATATTCATAATTTAAATCGCTAATAATAATTTATTTTATTGGCTATAATAATTTTGTCAATTGATTACGACAAATTCTTCCTCTCATTGATGCGAATTCACATGCGGTTGACCTAATAAAATATAAAAGAATAGATTTGGATGAGCGTGAAATCGAGTTGCAAATCACATTATTGTTATTCTAACTGCATCATCAAATAAACAAGAATAGGGAAAGAGCGGAATAGAAAATGAGAGAGAAAGAGAGAGAACTTTATATTTTAATTTAATCCGTGTGCGAGCAATAAGGTACGGTTTCCTGTGTGTAGAAAGCGTGGCAAGAGACACAAACACAACTGAGACCATCCGCTAAAATGTAAAACCCATTAATGTCTACCGCTGCGTGCGATATATATTTATTTCCATCGATCTTTTGTAACATTTTACCGCCCCGTCTTTAAATCATCCATCGACATAATCGCAATTTATTATCTCACGAAGAAGCAATATTGCACGTGTCATAAGCCCTCCCAAGTGGGTGCAACCCACAATTATATATAAGTAGCATCAGATAATTAGAAAAATAAAAGAATAATATATAAAATTAATTTTTAAAAAATTATAATACTCAAGAGAAAAAAAATTTTTTTTTTTTCTATTCTCTATTGTTTTATCTTTAAATATTTTTTATTTAATTTCATTTTATTACGTTGTAATTATGTATACATTCTACACATACAAATAAACTATCACTTATTTATTTTGATTACATCAATTATTTTGTAGTTTATATTCTATTGTTGTTATCTTTTTGTAGATAAGGTGTGTGCGGTTGTCATGAATTTTTATTGAAATAAAAGTGTGTATGACGTGTTTACGGAAAATAAAAAATGCCAGACCGTTGAGTAATACCACGATATCACAATGTAATAATTATATCAGTATTAATATGACATTTTGGGAAGTAACAATGTAATGAGAAAAACATTTATACATTTGGAAATACTATTATTATATTTATCTTTATGTAAAAAAATATTTTTGAGAAAGTGAACGATTATAATAACCGTGAAATGATAATTTAATTATTATGTAGTGACGCGCGGCCATGTTGAAGTGGGTTCATCACTCGCCATTGTCAAAAAATAATAATGCAACGTCAGTGGAGAAAATTAATAATAATAAATCGCAAATTGAAATTGATAATAATCCAATGACAAAATTAGTGATTGATAATGAAACGAATAATAAATTTTTGGATGGAAGTTGTCAAAATGAAATTAATTTATTAACTGAACATTATACGGATAACAATTGTGATAAACAAAAAGAAGAAATTGTGGATGAAGAAAATATTTTAGTTGATATGACGTCAAGAAGACGTTTAGGGGTAAGCGATATTGAAATATTTCAATGAGATTTAATAATTAATTAATTTAATTTTTTATTTTTATTTTATTGCTTTGATTTTTTTTTGCGTTGAGAATTAATGAAAGTTCAAACACATTTATTTGTTTGAATTTCGTCATATTTAATAAATATACAATTTAATATATGTAATAAATTTAAAAAACAAAAAAAAAAATATATATATTTGAATATTATTTCTCGGATCAATAATTATTAAATTAATGTATAATGTCATTACATTAAACAAATTACTAATTTTATTATTTTTTATTTATTTTTCTTCTCATTTATATTTATTATTATTATTATTACTATTTATTTATTTTTTTTTTTTATTTAAATGGTGAATGTATTTCTCTCCCTTCACTTTTATTATAATTTACAAGTCGAGACACGTTATGCACCTGTGCACGACATGATATTATTGCGTTGACCCTAATATTTATTGCTTATATTATTAATTATATTACGCTATAAAAAAAAAATTTTTTTTATTTTGTCTTGTCATTGTTTTTGTTTCAATTTTGTAATTTGTAGGATTATAAATTTTTTTTTTTATAGATTATAGAATTTTTTTTTATTTATTTATCTGATTTGTTTCATCGTTTTAATCATCAATAACAGGAATTTTCTTTATAATTATATTTATAATTGGAATCACAACAATGATTAATGAAAAATAAATACACGTAATTATATTGATCATTTTTTTTTTCACATCAATACGTTATAATTATAACGAATGTAATAAACCAGTAATTATTTTTTATATTTTTAAACTTTATCTACAAAGTCCAGTATATTTTTTTCAGTTTTATTACTTAAATGGACATGTTGTTATATAAAAAAAAAACAATATTTATATATATATATCAAATTGAGACAAAAATGTCGTTTTTTATAGACAGAAATGAAATACCAGTTTGTTATTCAATCAACAAAATACTACACTCAAACACTCGGTACATTCTACAAAATAATATCCATATACATACATAAATAAAATATAAATTATAAAAATAAATTAGTGCGAGTGAAAAATGGATAAAATTTATATCATTGACCATTCACTCGCAATAAATTTATAATAATTTCCAATATAAATTTATATCAATGTATTTAAAATACAACTCAAGAATTTTTTCTACAGCATATTATTATTTATTTATTTTTTTTTTTTTTTACATCAGCACATACTTTGTCGTTTCCGCTTTGTCAATCATGAAAAAATAATTCAGCCTATATTCATCTATAAATATACACATTGAACTTTTCAATTACAAGATAATTTTCAACAAGAAGAAAATAAAAAAAAAAACCTATAAAATAATAATAATTTTACACACAGTGTATATAATTAAAATTTTGAAATAAAATTCAATTGCTATGTACAATACTATGAATATTATTATTACTATTATTAAAATTATTACTATTATTAATAAACATTTGTTAGATGAGTTAAACCGTTATAATCATTAACGGATTAGTAATGCATAAAGTATATTTAAGTTAATAATTTGTCAAGTATTTAATAATGAGTTAATAGAGTTGCAAATGACTTTGCTTTCTATCATATACAAGAGTTTATAAATTTTTAAGTTAGATTATTATTTATATTATACCGTTAATATTTCATATTATGTATTAATGAGCAAAATGAAGATGAAGATATGCATCTTTGATGCACACGATAGAGAGCATTATGTTACATTAAAGTTGGGTAAAATTATTATAAATACATGTATTTATATTTATATGTATATGTATGTATGTATGTATGTATGTATATTTACCAACGGTATTTTAAATGTGGATATGCATTAATGAGCGTATGGATATGAGAAAAAATAATGTCTTGGTATAATACGTATACATAAACGTAAATTTTTAAATCTAAATTGAAAAGAAAAAAAATAAAAGAGGAATATATTAACACGGTTTACTTATTTTTATTATTTTTTTTTTATTGCTATTTTTTATATGTTCTTCTTCTTCTTTTTGATATGGATTATTTGTTTATTTATATATGTGTGTACTTATGTCAGTTTAATTATTTATGTTAATAGGGTTCTGATCCCAGAGTTGCGACGTGTCGTGGCAAACTTCAGAATAAAAGAAGTAAATTAAATCAAGAGATTAATAAAGAGCTGAGACTGCGAGCAGGTGCCGAAAATCTTTTTAAGTAAGTTTTTAATAAAATGATTGGTGTTTTTGTTTTTTTTGTTTTGGAGATTGGGAAGAGAGAGAATGAAAAGATTTAATTGTTTGATTATTTTTGTTTTTTATTTACAGAGCAACGACAAATCGAAAATTAAAGGAAACTGTTGCATTAGAATTGAGCTTTGTTAATTCGAATTTACAATTGTTGAAGGAACAACTTGCTGAATTAAATAGTTCAGTTGAACTTTATCAAAATGTCGATGGGTAAGTTGTGTATTGAATACAAATAATAAATAATTTTTTTTAAATATTAATATTGAAAATTTTAAATGATTAAAATATATAAATTCCATTTGTGATTAATAATAGTGCGTAAATTAAATTTAAATAATGTCCAATATAATTTTTTATTTATATATTTACTTTAGATAAATTTTTATTTCTATTAATATTTGATAATTTGACATTCTCTATTTATTTATAAATTATTCAGGGAAGAAAAAAAATAAATAACTTCATGAAAGAAAAAAAAAAAAATTTACACGCACCAAATAAATAATAATAATTTAATATTATTTTATTTAATAAATAGAATATAATTAATTAAATAAAAAAAATTAAAAAAACCAATTAAAAACACAATAAATAAATAAAATAGATATCAATTTGAATTAATATAATAAATTTATTCGCTTAATTCAATTAACTTTTTTTCTCATTAAAATAATAAAAAAAATTTTCGATTTCAAACTTTAACATGAATTCATAAATTATCAATAGCAATAAAATATTTCATATACACTTATCATAAAAATACACCTAAATAAATAGCGTGAGAAATGCAAAGCAACATCAACAAAAGTATAATAAACATATTTTTATCACGTGAATTTATAACTGGCAATTTGTAAGGAACGCAAAAATTGACGTGCGAGAAAAAAAAAAATAAATAAATAAATAAAATGAGAGCATATACAAAAAGAAGATTGGACTCTCTCAAGAAAGAAAATTCTCGTCGGTCGTTTCGGTCGCTGAATTCTTTTTCAAATTCCCGCGTGCTCATCATACACACACTTACACACACACAATGCAACCGCACACACTTAAATAAAATATATATACACAGATTCACATGATAGCCTTAGCCATAGATTGGTCAGTGGTATAATAGTTAAGTTTGCAATGTAACATGCGGATGAACGCGCGTAAATACGCACAAGATTATTTTTTTATACACATAACTCGAGCGTGATTGTATATAAAAGGCGCGAGAAATGCTCTCGCCCCAACGCACGTAATGTCTTTCATTTCCTCTTTGTATATATAATTCTCTCTTTACTTCTCTGTTATGTATATATACATATAGTATATATACTTCTTCGACAGGCTGGTGGGCATTTGCCCGGTCCATCCCGTGTGCCATGCATCGGTTCCTGGGTCACTGTCCGCCTACTATTAAATATGTATATATACATATTTACCATATACGAGCGGATGTGTTCCACAACCCGCTACACTTCAGTCTTATATACATTGTATATATGTATATGCATGTGTAGTTATGTACACTTTATGCACAATTTCTCTTTATTTTATTTATTTTTTCTTTGTTTTCCTTTTTGTTCATTTTTTTTTATTTTGTTTTTTTTTGTCTGTATATTTTTATTTTATTTTATTCATTTTTTATATATATTTATTATTATATATTTATGATTTATAGTGGGAAGAAGAAATTATTTATAAGTAGTTAATAAATTATATTTGTTTAGAATGGATATTAATTAATTGTTTGGGGAATATAATTTATAAATATTTGATTTGATTAATTTTTTCTTTTCTCAGTGTTATGAATATTTTTTTATTATTTGTTTATTAATTGGAATTCAATTTTTTATCTATTTTTATGGGATGCCGGATGTGTTTATGAGTGCGTGCGAAATGTAGTATTGTTGAGGTTTGTTGAAATATGAGAAATGTTTTACGGATTTATTTCTTTATTTTTTTTAAATGAAAATGTATTATGGAAAATAATGTTGAGAGAGAAATAAGTGAATGTTTTTATTGATTGAAGGTATTATTTTGTGTTTTAGGTTTGTGCAATTAGGATTTTCTTATTATTTATTTTTTTATTTTTTTGAGCGCATAATTTTTTCATGATAAATAAAAATTCGACGACACAAACGTCGTATGCGCTCGTATTTTTAAATAACGGGAACTCTCGAAACATTTTTGTATGGCTGATGCATATATGGACAATGATTTATCGATCGTATAAATAAACGTTAAATACCGCAAAGAAATCGGTCACCGTTATTTTTGTATTGGACATTTGGTAGAAAAAAAAAATAAATAAATAAATAAAACGATTAAATATGTTAAAATTAAAATTTTACTACGAAATAATTTAATTTAATTTATTTATCTTATTATAATTATTCAAGTGATAAATATTCTTGTGTTCACAATGAAATTAATAGCAAAATGATGACAAAGAATGTTAAAATGAATAATGGAGTGAAAAAAAAAATTTTTTATAATTAATTTATTTTATAAATATATATGATTAATTAATTTTTGTTTTTTATTTTTATTTTACAGGCAGGAACCAATTATGCCAATGATCCCGTTGGGTTTAAAGGAGACTAAGGACATTGACTTTCGTGATCCATTCAAGGTAAAATAATTTTTTCCCATTTTTACAATTGAATTAAATAAAAAACCGAAATGAAAAAAACAAAGAAAAAATTTTTTTTATCTACTCCAATGGTGGCACTTCTGGATCATCAATAAAATCTTCTGGAATTTTTTTCTCCTTTAATTTATCCTGAACAATTTGTTCCAATTCTTTAGGAGTTTTGTAAATTTTCGAAAAATCTAAATCATCTTTAGGCGGACCAATTTCGAGTAATTCTCTCACACTTTTTACCGCACCCACTTTTACTATCATTTTCATAGGTTGCCTTGTTTGCTTTAAATTTGTCGTTACGTTTGAATGATTTTGTGGTTTTATCACTGTTTGCAGTGGATCCAAGCGTGGCATAGTGACTATTAAATTTCCTGTCACTATATTCCTACTAGCAACACTTTTGTCAGTTAATACTTCGCACGGTAACGACAATTGTAGAATTTTTTCTTTTATTGTAACCCTGACATAGTGCGGTTGCACATCAACATTTACCAATGACGTATCTAAATGTCTGTAAATTTATTTAATACACAAAACAAATTAAATTATCTTGATATTAATTATTTTATGTATTTCAATTTATTCCAATTTAAATATTAAATAAATATATAATTATTAAGCTTTTTATATTATTTATATTTATAAATTTCACCTGTAAATTGTCACATTGAGAATAATATTTTCTCTATCATCCTCATCATTTAAAGTGAATGATACTTTTGCTTGATTTAAATTATATGGTCGTCCATCTGGACTAAATAATTTTGGAATATATTTTATTTTTCCTTCATTAATTTTATTTTTGGATTTATTTTTTTTACTCTCAATTTCTATTGTTCTTTCTGCAATTTTTATTCGATCTTCTGGTGTATGACAACTCATACCATTCCAAAATTTTGTATTTTCCTCCTCGTCAATTTTATTATTTTCTATGTCAACATTTGTTACATCAACTATTTTTAATTTTTCTCTACGATCACGATCTATTTGTTTTTCTCTTATCTTTATATAATTACGGTGACCTCGTATGATATCGCCCTCTGCTTTTGCGTAATATTGTAACGCAGTAATACGATCTGATCTCTTAATTTCTTTCATATCAAGTTCTTTCAACTGTGATAATGTCGCTATCACATAATTACGATAACCCAAATAATCTGCGCACGGATTTCCAGTTAAGAAAAGTTGAGTTAAATGTTCATTACGTCTGAAAAAAAAAATAAAAAAATGAATATTATTTTTAATTTCAATCCAAATAAAACATAAAATATCAGTAAATAATTTATTTATTCATTAATTTATTTATGAAATATTTATAATACCTTAATTTTTTAATATTCTGTAAATCACCAATAAAATTAATAGTCAAATCTAATTTTTGCAAGCTCTCCAAACCTTCTAAATTTTCAATAACTTCAATATTATTTAATGCAAGATTTAAATACTCCAATTTTTTGAGCATATTAAGATTTTCAATTTTTCCAATTATATTATTTTGCAGCAATAAAATTTTTAAATTTCTACTTAACTTATCAATAAGCTCTATTTTATCAATATTCTCCTGATGAAGTGAAATCTCTTCAAGTGTTGATATTTCGCCTTCATTATGCTCTGATCGTTTACGAATAAGATCAACAGTAATTTTCACCATATTTCTTCTTAAAACTGAGGTTAAGTTTGACGTCAGTTATTCAATACATTATTCAACTAGTCCAAACAGTGCACAATCGATTTAACATCCCATCCCCCACCTATCTTCATGCCATACACTGCCATTATAATAATAACATCAGAATAATAAAGAAAAAAAAAATAATTTATCATTAATAATTTAATTTCAGGATTTTATTTTGGAGCACTACAGTGAGGATGGCGAAAATTATGAAGAGGCCATCGCTGATCTCATGGAAACAAGACAGGTAAAATATAATAAAACAAAATTTTTTTACTTTGAAATATTTATTTAAATTAATTTATTATTTTATTTATTTATTATTTCTATTATTTTTTTTTCAGGCAACGCGAACACCAACACGAGATGCAGCAGGCATTGCCCTATTACTTCGTTATTATAATCAGTTGTATTTTATCGAACGACGATTTTTTCCACCTGATCGGAGTCTCGGAATTTATTTTGAATGGTTTGATTCATTGACGGGTGTGCCGAGCTGTCAGCGTACAGTTGCATTTGAAAAAGCAAGTGTATTATTCAATGCCGGTGCATTATATACACAATTGGGTGCAAAACAGGATAGACGAAGTACAAAGGGACTTGATCAAGCTGTTGATGCATTTTTACGTGCCGCTGGTACTTTTCGATATATTCATGAAAATTTTACAAATGCACCGAGTATGGATTTAGGACCGGACATGCTGGACATGTTGGTGCAATTAATGTTGGCACAAGCACGCGAGTGTTTGTTTGAAAAGCTCGAATTACAATCGCGTGAAGCTAGAAGTATTGATATATGTTTTGATCTTGCTCAAGAAGCTGCACAGGTAATTAAAAATTTAAAAAAAAAATATTTATAATAGTTTTTGTGACGAGTCTGGATTCATTTTGACTCCTCAACGTGTTTATCAATCGAATATATAATGATATTTTATTTAGAATTAAATTTAAATATCGAGTTAATAATAAAAATTCATAAAAGTTGAAATTTTTCAATACAATTTATTTTTAAAACTTTGTTATGAGTAACGTGAAATTTTTTTTTTTTTTTTGTATTTACTAATGTGTCATTTGACCCAATTCTATCAGTCTATGACCTCACGCTTTCAAAGCTTTGTCTATTCAAATTTTTTTTTTATTATTAAACGATGAAAAGTAAAAGACAAAAAAATTTTATGAATAATTAATAATAGTATTTTTTTTATTTTTCTTTTTTCATGGATTATTTAGACCTTTTGTTTTGATTCTAATATTTGAATTGTATCATTAGGTGGCAGCAGTTTATAACGACGTTCATGCTTTAATATCTCGTGAACCAGTTCGTGATTATGTGCCAGAATCGTGGATTTCATTGGTTTTAGTTAAACGTGAACATCATTTTGCCCTTGCGCATAAGCATTGTGCTGCAGGTTTGCTTGATAAACCACTTGCCGAATTTCGTACTGAAACAAAACTTACATTGGAGCATATACAACAGAGCGATGGAAAAACTCAAATGGATAATACAATTCCTAAAGACGATAATGAACGAAAATCTTTGGGTAGGTATTTACTTTATCGATAATAAATTAATTAATAAATATTATTTATAATTTCTTTACTCATTTATTAAATCGTAGGTCGTGCTCACTTGCGAGAAGCATTAGTTTTACATGAAGAAAGCCAACGATTGCAGAGAATGTGTCGTGAATTAAAAGGAAAACAGTCGCTTGGAAAAGTTTTAAAAAAAGCTCATGATTGGACTTTAAAAGATTACAATGCAGCTGGCGATGAGGATGAATTCCGAGAGCTCCTCGATCCACCTCACATAATTGGTAAAATTAATTAACATACATATATCTAATAAATTAAAGGGAAAAAAAAAGAATAATTTTCTTAAAATAAAAAAAAAAAGAAATTTTTTTTCATTCATTTTTATTTGTTTTTCTTAAGCATCAACAAAGTTCCAATTGAGCTTAACTCACCCGGACTTTGGTCAACATGGTGTCGATGATTTATTTAGATCATTGGGACCAGTAGCAATATTTTCAGCTAAAAGACATTGGACAGCACCGCGACTTATTCAACTTCAACGTGGACCTGGTGGTGAAGGATTTGGATTTAGTGTACGTGGCGATGCACCAGTTATCATTGCTGCAGTTGATCATAATTCTCTGGCTGATGTAAGTCTTGAATTAAAGATATAAAAAAACAAACAAACTGATGATAATAATAACGAAGGAGAAAATGATTAACTTTTAAAACGAAAATATTTATTTTTATAATTTCAATTTATTTTATTAAGCTCGGCGGAATGAAGGAGGGTGATTTCATTGTCAGCATCGAAGATAAAGATGTTAAATGGGCATCGCATGAGCAAGTTGTACGTTTAATTAAACAATATGGTGACTCAATAAGTTTAAAACTCGTTACACCAATGGACAGGAATTATCTTAAGGTAAAATTCATTTGAGTTATAAGCAAATTAAATTATGATTTATTTATATTAATTTAATTATTTATAAATTGTGGTAGAAGAGATTTTGTAATAGTATAATTGCAGAAACCTGTGAAGACTAGTCATCATGACAAAGGTAGTGTATCAGCGAGCAGCTCTTCCGGGGTTTCATCGGGACAACCGAGTCCAGCTGGTTCTATGACAACTGCTCACGTTTCACGTAATAGAATTCCATGGAATCCGTTTAAAAAATCCAGTCAGAGAGACAGTCGTGATTTAACATTTGACAATGTTATTCTCAGATGATCTTATATAATTCCAATTGAAAAGAAAAAAAATTTTTTTTTTTATTGTATTAGTAATTTTTTTTTTTTTTTATTTTTTAAATGTGTGTGAGAAAAAGATTCGCCATATTGCAGGATGAAAATTTGATTTATCTTGCCGCCGTGATCCAGCAGTTGTTAATTTATGAACTTGAAAAATAAAAAATATTTTTTTCTTTTGTTCAAAGATGTAAATAATAGTTAGTTATTTTCCATTTTTTTTTTTACGTATTGAATGATGAATTGAATATGTAATATTGGCCATGTTTAAAGAAATAATTCATTGTGACACTGATGGATCACCCTAATGGCAATATGTGGTAATTTATTCGAAAAAATAATAATAATAAATAAATAAATAAAGGAAATATATGGCAATGGGTGGAGTCAAGAAGAAAAAAATTATAGAAATGAAAGATTTATTACATGTCAACTTTTATATGGATATTTGTGTAAAGTAAGAAAAAAATATCTATGTAAAATCCGCGAAATTATATTTCGTGGAATAATCATACTTGAGTCGATGTTAATATCTGTACGTGTGTGTACGCACAAAAAAAAAGTGAGAAAATAGCAAAAAAAAAAAAAAAACATGCAAGAAAATTTTCCAAATGGAAAAAATTAAAAGTATTGATATAAAAAATTGAAATTTCAACATTTATAATCCTGAAAATTGAGTGAAAATATATTTTTACTCAATCAAAAATACAATTTCATATCAATAAATTTGTGCCAATTATTTTTTGCGAAAAAAATAATAATAAATAAATAATAAAAAAAAATAAATCTCATAATTTACAAACAGGAATAAATTTATAAAATTATATATAGACATTTATAAATTCATATGTTTATAAAATTGATCCTCATTGTTTCAGACCTCTATCCAATTATCTGAACACATTTACATAATTATTCTTACAATTATTATCTTAATTATTATTATTATTTTTATTATCATCATTCGAATTGTATATATATAGAGCAAGAAGAAAAAAAAAATACAAAACAATGCAAATAATAATTAATAAATACAAAGAAATTGTTTCAATATTAAAATTATGCATTGCTGTATTATATTCACCGATCGAAGAATAATAATAAAAAATAAAATAATTAAATAAATTAAATGCCTGTGAAGTATATATCATTTCAAAAATTTATTTATTCATAACACAAATATACACATAAATATCTCGAAATAATTAATATAAATATATTCATTAAAGTTGAATAATAATAGAAAAAAAATTGTTTTTAATTATTTAATCGGATTCAACATTTCATTTTATTTTATGTTATTTCAATTTTGGTTCTTTTTTTTTTTTTTTTTGATGGATTCTCAAGAGTTCATTGAGATGCAGCGACATCTGTACAAATTATAAATAATCATCATTGAGTTTGTGTACATAAAAATAATATAAAGTGTACACAGAACGATACACTTTCTTTCCCTGTTGTCCGAATGGTTTCATTGATGTTCGCCCATCGCGTACCAGTTTTTAAGGTCATCAGAGAAAGTTCTTATTTGTTGTGCAGTTTGAAATAAAGATCGTGTAAGCAGCTAGATAATAAATAATAAAGAGAAAAAATTAAGTCAGGAAGCAGTCGAAAATTTGCCAGTGTATTTTTTTGGTTCTGGCTAAGTTCAATACAAATAATCTAAAGTAAGGTTTAGTATATTATATATTTGTTTATATGATTGTAATATTACATAATACATTTATTGAATGACGAGACAGGAAAAAATTAATTGGATAAAATAATATAGTGATTAATTTATTTTAAATAGAAAAGTGCAAATAATTCTTTTTTTTTTTTTCAAATTCTACTTGGTAAAAAATGTATTATTTTGAATTTTGATAATATATTTTCAATTCGTTCGTAAAGAAAAGGGTACACTAAATCAAATTATTTATTGGAACTCGTGATTTTATTTGATCTTTAATCTGAAAGAAATATTAAGAGCTTTTATGTTTTATTGATGAAAATAGTGGAGTATTAATACACTTTGATAACAATTTTTATATTTTTAATTCCTTTTTTGATTTATCTGAAAATAATATTATTGTTTGCATTGAACTTTGAGCAAAATTGAGAATAATAATAATCAATTGAATGGATTAATATGAAACAAAATATAAAAATTAACATCCATTTACATTCAAAAATACAATTTTAAAAAAATTTTTTGACTTGGACCAAATGCCTTAAAGTATTATTCCTCCATCAGGTCAATTTTCCGCTTGGATTTATTTGTATTGAGTTCAAATTTCAAGTCTTAGAGACTTAATTGAATCCTGTTTTTTAATGTAAAATTCAAATATAAATTAAAATTACTATTGAATATTCATAAAGCTATGAATATTTAATTATAATCTTATAATTGTATTATACATATTGTTCATAAACTCGCTTTCAAGTTTGGTTACAATTTTAATAAATATGCAATATGATGTTGCAACTATTTATTCAATCATTGATAAATTTATCCAAAAAGCTTTATTATTTTCACTGTCAAACTAATGCAAAAAATTGCGAGAAAATTATCTCTAACTATTAATAAAATAAATGAATATGTCCATTATTCAAATAATTTATTTATACTTCCTCAGTATTAAATATTAATTTCAAAATCAAATGTTTCATTTAAAATTATAATAATTAATTATCAATTATCATCAAGTATGTATATAAATAGTTACAATATCATATTGCAAAATACATAAAGGAAATAAACAAATCTTCAATCATCACCAAATTATTGTGTCGATGTTTACATGAATGAAAAGAAGAAAAAAAAAATTAAACATTTCACTATTTAATAAGACATTTATTGATCAATTGTGCAATTTTTATTAATCACGTGTCCTGTACGATCATTTACAAGTACTAAAAAATTGCAACACTGTTTTACACATTATTTTTTATTACATATATCAACTCCAAACAAATTATGATATAATTGATAGTGAAATATGATCAGAAATTTATATTTTTTTTATTTACATACTTAAAATTAATTTTATACTTCAAACCATTTAATAATTTAATAATTATAACAATTGGTACATGGAATGATAATTATTTTAGGGATTTATTCATTCGGCCAATATTTATTTCGAAATATTTTCAAGGACAATGTGCTCAACGATTACGTGACTATGTAATTAAATATATTATTTATGTCTGTAATTTAGTGAATGGGGACATGAAAAAAAAAATGACAAGTGAGAGATAAAAAGGTGGAGAGAGAGAGAGAGAGGAACGCGATCTACTGCGCATAGGATGAAAGGAATAAAATCACATTTGTGCGCATGCGTGAGAATCCCAACGCAAAAATATATTTTTAGCGCAAGGATTCATTGACGTTATATATTTTCAGTTGTGCCCAGAGTGGCGAAGAAGGAAGAAAGGATCTTCCACTAGAAATAAAAAATTCTTATTTAATTTTTTTATCTACTTAAACAACATTTTTCAAACATCTTTAAATTTTATTGGAGTATTTTTCTGGTATGTTGTAATTTTTTTTCCTTTATTTCTTTTGCATAGAAAAAAAAATTTTTTTTTTTTTTGTTACAATTTTATAATTATTTATTTTATAATTTTTAAATAATTAAACAATGCAATGGCTCTTGTAAAAAGCAGGAAAATGTTGTATAATAAATTACAAGCTTAGATATTTTTCTGTTTTAATTTCTAAATTATTTTTTTTTTTTTTTCAATTATTGATTATTATATTTGTTGCAACTGAATTTTCACCCTCAATTCAATGGTTTTTTTTTTTTTTTTCAAATACATATGTTAAAATATACACACTAGCGAAAGTGCCAAGCGTTGTGGAACCGTTTTCCCCAATTGCGCGTTCTATCGTAAAAATGAAAGCAACTTTCAAAATTAAAATAAAATTAAAAAAAAAAAAAAAACGTTGAATCATGCGACAAAAATCGATGTGATCTTTATATATAAAGAGAGAGGAGACTAAAATAATTGCTACCGGAATTATTTATACTGATCCAATGATCATTAAATTTTTATTTTTTATCTGGTTACAATAAAATAAATTATTGTATATATACTTTCTCGATTTTACTTTATTAAATCAATAACTCCTTTTTTTTTTTTCTTCATATTATTATCATGCCAATAAAATTTAACGTTTATAAATATTTATTGATATTCAATGTGAGATTTACTTGACTATTTATATAATTTTTCCATGGTTTATTTATCATTTATTAAAGCCATTTAAAATACTCATGCAAAATAATATACTTGAAATACATTCTGAGATGAGGAAGTCGCTGATGTGAGTCCCGTTATCCCGTCGACCAGAACTCAGAATGAACCTGAACCATCGCGGAAACCAGTTCACAATCACGTTTATAAATGCGCAAAAGTGACGAAAACCACTGGATATAAATATTATAAAATCAAAACAAACGAAATATGCAAATAAAAAATAAAATATTTAAGCTCGAAAAAATTTTATTGTTATATATAAATATAAATTAAATATTATCTAATAAATTTCATGTCATAATATTTTTTTATATATAACCGTGAATAATTTCAAACGGTACTAAATTAATTAACAGTTAGTATATCATGAGAATACGCAAGAAACTTGTTGTGAATATTTATTTATTTATTTATTTAATCGTTTCGTGCGTGATTTTTTTTTTTTACATAATTTTGTTTGATTTTATTGGATGTTTATAAATATTTACCGGTTAATGCACGTTTTATTTAACGTTTTTGCTGATATAATACGTATAACACGGAAGATATATATTGTGGAATTTTTCTTCTGTAAATATTGTCGTGAAGAATATAAAATAAATTTTACGTAATTTCTATAAAGGAAACGCAGTTTTTCATAAATACGAATGTGAATTCATTTGTATGAAACTGTTTTCTTGCTAGCTTGAGTGTCTGTATAACCGCGGAAATATAAATGTTTTGAATTACTAAAGACATGTGAAAAAAAAAAAAAGTAATAAGAAAAAAAAATATCATACACGAATCGTCCATAAAAATATAAAATTAAGACAAAAAAAATTTATATGACACTATATTTACATCAAAGTGCCGAAAGTAAACCCGTCTAAAAGACTAATTGATAAAATTAATTTCGTTTTTTTTCAGCTAGAAATCTTTTTCTTTTATATTTATATTTAAAGACTAAACAAAAAAAAAAAAAGCTTTTATTTCAACTATTAATTATTTAGCTTAAGGCAACGGTCTATTATTTTTTTTCTCACATTTTTATATGAATAATAATACATACAGCGTGTCAATAAACTGTGAAACACATTAAAAATATGAAATAACACACAGCTATCATTAAATAAAAAATAAAACTAAAAATCTTTCTTCAAATAAAATTTCCATCATTTTTTTCTCCCAAAATTTCATATTTGTATTTTTGGTATAATTATCACCCACACTCTGTATAATATTTATTCAGAAAGTACTTTCTCTCTGAATACAATTTATAAAAGTATAAAAAAATAAAAAAGTATTCAATACATCAAAAATAATAATCAAGGAAGAAAAAAATGAAACGTGAAAATATAATAAAGCAATAAAAAATATTTTTATTTATCATTATAATGAAACAATAAAACAAGTAGCAGGTAGTAGAATTATTGTGAAATGAAAATATAATTAAATTGTATAAATTCAAAGAACGAACAAAATTATTAAGTAAAAGTTGAAATAAATATACATAAATATTTGAATCAAGCGCAACCAGGAAAATTGCTCGAAAGAACTTGAGAGTGTCGCAGCAGTAATAGTAGTAGCAGTACGTATAGTAATCGTTGCCTTGAGTTGCTCTCACTTTAAATTGATCCAACGTCAAAGTAAACGAGTTACTTTGCCTTAAGTAACCGGCCAGTTAACATCAACCTGTGTCCAATCATCTATCTGAACATTCTCGCAACTCAAAATTCATAGTCGCGACCTCATTGTTGAATAATTTGCTCACTAGCCATGTCCATTAAAGTTATTTAATTGACAACCAATTATCACTAAAACGAAAGTGTAACACCGCGTATATAAAATAATAAATAAATAGATAAATAAATAAATAAATAAATAAAGAGTGACTATTCAACTGGAAAGGAAGAAAATAAAATAACAATTGAATTTTGGTAATTAAAAAATTTTATTAAAATTGTGAAAATAATTTTTTATTATTATTTTTTCTTTTTCATCAGTTTTATATTTTTATTCTGGTTTATTTTGGGTCATTGAATTAATTGTGAAGTGAGGATTATATATAATGGAGGATAACAGTTGAGACTGTATATTTTGAAGAAAGTGAAATAGAAAGTTTCACGTCAAGAATTGATTATGTTTACGGATCTTGTTGAAACTTTCATTTTCACTGGCAATATACACGAGGCCATTGCCAAATCGTTAGAGTGAAATGTATATATAATATTAAATCGTTCATAATAATTATATAACATAATTGCACAATATTTCCTTTTGGTTTAATATTTTTTTTTTTTTCTTTTTCAAATAAATTAATTGAATATGACAGTAAAAATTTATTTACGTGACCAATTGTCACAGGATATCTTTAATTTTATTTAAACCGCACGTGAAACTTTCTTGAAACTATTATTATTAAATCACTTGATACATAAGAAGAATTACATCATTTCATTTATTTATTTATTCACTTTTTAAAATAACGTATTATTTACTAATTTATTATTTCTGTTATTTCACAATCAAGATTTTCGGGTTATATAATTAATTCCATCTGTACCTTTCACGTATCAAGATAATAATTTTCATTCTTGCTATTTAAATGTCGACAAAAAAAAAAAAATTCTAAACCAAACCATCAATCATCTCCTGAAGTTAAAAAATTTTAAAAAAAATTAATTTCAAAGGTCTTTGGACACAATTATTCATTTGTTTATTGTCCTGTAAACATTTTGGAGTCTGATATTTATTTTTGTTTCTTGCATATTCATGAAAGAAATATCAAGATGGAGTATAAATGCCATTTGAGTGACGAAATTCAGTCAATAGCCCATGCAGAATTACGTGAAGATGAGAATACAAGAGCACAAGCATTAGAACAATTTCGTAACTGGATTTTGAAGCATCCAATGATTAAACGTTGTCGCACTGATCCAGTATTTCTATTAAGATTCCTAAGAACAAAAAAATTCAGTGTACCAATGGCACAAGAAATGCTCGAGCGTTATTTAACAATTAGACAATTATATCCCGATTGGTTTCAAACTTTAGATATAAATGACACAGATATGGAGGCAATTATTGATAGTGGATATCTCGTTCCACTTCCAGAACGCGATGAACATGGAAGACAAGTTATTATGTCATGCGCTGGTAAATAAAAATAATTAAATTAATATATTAAATATTAAATTTAATATTTTCATTATTTAGAAAAATAAAAATGTTTTCTTATGATTCAGGACGTTTTGATCCGTATAAATATACATCAACACAAATGGCTCGTGCTCACAGTATTGTTGTTGAGGCATTGTTAGATGATGAAGAAAATCAAATACGTGGTTACACTCATGTGAATGATGAATCAGGATTAACGATGGGACATGTTAGTGCTTGGTCATTGACTGACATTCGAAACATGCTTAGATGCATACAAAATAGTACACCAATGCGACACAAGGAGACACATTTTATTAATATTCCAAATTGTGCCACGAAAATCCTTGATTTTGCCCTTTCACTACTCTCTGAAAAATTACGGTCACGAATATTGGTAAAAAAATATAATAAATCATCATTGATAATTTTATATTTATATTTATATTTATATTTATATTCATATTTATATTTATATTTATATTTATGTTTATATTTATATTTATATTTATATTTATATTTATATTTATATTTATATTTTATAATTTCTCATTGAATAAAATTATTTATTTATTTGTTAACTTTTCTTTTCCTCGTGGAAAAGGTTCATAAAAATTTGGAGGAATTGAAGGCGGCAATTGATCCAAAAATTTTACCAAGAGAATATGGTGGTGTTATACCGTTGGCTGATATGATTGGTGAGTAAATAAAATGAAAAGAATATTTTTTTTCTTAGTTATTTATTGTTGTAATTATAGTAATTAAGAGTAAGAATTTTCGTAGCTGCTTTTAAGAAAAAATTATATGCTAAACGCGCTGAGTTGATGGAACTTGACGATATGTATATTGAAATATCACCGAAGGACACGTGTTCATCATCGTCTGAAGGGCTTTGTGGTATTTCCGGATCGTTTCGTAAGCTCGAGGTCGATTAGTGTGAATAGAGATTTTTTTTTCTCTTTTTTTTTGACTTATTATAA
Organism: Microctonus brassicae; assembly: GCA_918226075.1. Taxonomy (NCBI): domain Eukaryota; kingdom Metazoa; phylum Arthropoda; class Insecta; order Hymenoptera; family Braconidae; genus Microctonus; species Microctonus brassicae. Next base: position 8,889,835 of record OW445483.1, read on the forward strand.
AAATATATATTACACAAATAGAAAGAAAAAGGGACAAATTACTCTATTTAGAATAATTATGTTATGTTTTAAAGTTGTATAATTTTTAATATAGAAAAGTTGAAATATTTTATTAATTATATTACATTAGATAATAATTTGTTGAAAAGGTACAAACTATTGCGTCGTCGGTGGTAAAAGTTACCTATGAATAAATCGAAAGAGAAAAAAAATAAAAAAAAAAACACAAACGATTATTTTTTTGCACTGTTGATTTTATAAACATAATCGACAACAACAACAAAAAAAAAAAAACGTTTATGATTATTCTTTTTCTTTGTCGTAAATATATTTACTACTTGATTTATTTTAATTACATAAATCGACATAAACAATTATATGAATTTAATATTATTTTTTTTAATTGTGATTTTCAGTACACTGAAAAAAACGCAACAAATTATAATATTTAAAAATACACAGATGCTATTAATTAATTATGCATTTTATCTTGCGAAATTTTCATATAATCAACGAATATAAATGATTAAATATTTTTTAATTAATAATCATTATGAATAATATTATTTCTGTCAATGAACTATGCAACATTGCTGCAATATTGGACATTTAAATAATAAATAATTAACTTCATTCAAGTAATAATTTAAAATTTATAAAAGCTTTATTATCTCATGAAAAAAAAAAAAATATTTTTTCAGTCTAATCGAAAAAAAAATAGCAAATAAACAATTTATTATATACAATAAATATAAAAATATTTTATATAAACACATGTATTCATAATATATAATTTTAATACATTCGATATAATTTTATATTAATTTGTAAATAATATTAAGCCACATGAAATATAAAAAAAAAAAATTAAATATATATTCAATTTTATTTCCTTCAATGACTCAAAGTAGAAATCGTCACAATCATACGCGGATAAATTTGGAGTTCGCCTGGTAAGTTGAAGAATAATTTTATTATTAAATATATATATACAAAAAAAAAGGCATTAATAATACCAACATTAGGAAAAAAATTCTGTTATTCCTAATGTTGATAATACAAAATAATTATATAAATAAAATGGATAAATTTATTTTATTAAGAATACATATTAATTCTTTCATTTATTTATTTATTTATTATTTGCTGATAAATCTATTGGTTTTATTAATTATATATTAATATAAATGTCTTAATAAAAATAATAAAAATAATGAGTAATTAAATTGTATAAAAATTATTAAATCGATGAAGATTTAATAAAATTCTAGCGAATGGCTTTGCGCCATGTACAAATGTCAATGAACACATGTCGGTAAATTTACAGGAAAAAAAATATTGAGCTCAATGAGTGATGCTAAAATAAGAAAACATGCATACATTATAAGGCACACAATGCCAACTTTTCGATTAAGACGAAATTTATTGCATGCAAATGCAATATAAAGAAGTAATAGTGTTGAAAATAATGAAACTGAACTGTATATTAATCCCTCTGAATTAATTTTTACATAAGACGTGTCAGGTATTTTTGGAAAAAATGCAGCCTTGATGAGCCATGGAAAACCAAGACACAATAAAACATCAAAAACATTGGAACCAATTGAATTACTTATTCCCATTGTACCGTGACCTTGAACATTAAAAAATCAAAGACGAAATAAGATAAGCTTTTGATTAATTGATAAGAAATTAATCAAGAAATAAAAATAAATATAATTAATATTATTTTTTTTTTGTCTGCTAATAATAATTTTATATTATTTTAATTGTTGGGTTACCCATGTTTGTTACGATTACACTTGAAACAGCTTCAGGTACACTCATACCAGCAGCTAAAAATGTCAGACCCATTACTGAATCAGGAATTTCCAGTGTGTCACCTTTGAAGATTAAAATAAATAAATAAATAATAAATTATATTATTTCTTACGATTTATAAATTTATTTTCTCTTCTTTACTCTACAAAAAAGTAGAGAAAATATCTTCAACATTAATTAATTTATTATAATATTAAAAACAATTGGGAAAAAAAAAATAAATTATTGATTTATTCTTAAAAGAAAAAAATTATAATTATTATAAAAATGAAGAAATTATATTTTTTTTTCTAATTAATTCTAAATATTTTACTCGTCTTTTCGATAAATAAAAATCATAATCAAAGTGAAATATAATAATTAAATTAATTAAATTAAATAAATTTAAAAAAAAAAAATTAGTTTTTTACCAATTATTGTTATGTCCCATGCAACAACATAAGACATTGAAGCTATCCAAACAATGCACATGATAAATGTAAGTGGATACCAAGATCTCAATGATCGTCTTCGACAATCCGGAACAGTGCACAAAAGTAATAAATTTATTGGCCACGTTAATAACCACCAAATTTTTTCCCAAATTGGTTTAGGCCAATTTTTCATATCAACAATTTCAATTGACTCATCTTCAATCATCTCATAAATATCTACAATTCTCCCCTCAATATGACCTAAAAAATCACAAAATCATTTCACATTAAATCCGAACAATATAAAATAAAAATAAAAATTAATAATTTGTAAAATAAATTAAAAATTTTATACGTTTTGATAACAAATTATTGTCATCAATATTTTTATATTCTTTTCGTCTTGATATCATCGAGCCCATGAAACGACTAATACGTTTATTAAAGCACATTGCTAAAAAAATAAAAAATATATTATACCTTGAGCAAAAATAAATTATTAATCGAGATAAATAAAATAGTAGGAACGAGAAATAAATTTAGAGAAGCTAAAGAAAGAAATATGATTAATTGATAAAATAAATAATTTATATTATTCTTGTGTCAGATATCATCCCTGGTAAAATAAAAAAAAAATAGACAATATTACCTACCTGATATGTATAAAATATAGGTTATAACAAGAATTAATGCTTCGTACCACTCGATACGACCATCTTTAAGGGTGAAAATCAGTAAAAGAACTGTAACACTATATGCAAGTGAATCACGAGTTATTGGCCACCAATCGAGATCTAAAACCTGCAAAAAAATATTTAATATTTATTTTCATATATAGATTTGTTATTTTCCTTTTATTTAAATTTTACAATTAAATCTTAACCTGATTAGCAAATAATCCACAACATGCAGGGACAGCAAGAATATTAAATACTGCTGATCCAACTATTGTACCAATTCCTAAATCGCCTTCGGTAATAAATGTTCCTACAACATTGATAAATAATTCTGGGCTTGATGTCGCAGCAGCCATGAATGTTGCTCCAGCAACATCTTCAGTTACATTTACTTCTAATAGGAGAATAAAAATAAAAAATTATACGTATCAATTGTTTCTTTAGCTATTAAATTATTAATTTATCCATCGCTGAAATGATATATATTAATTTTTATTTTTTATTTTTATTTTATTCTTTTATATTTAGGAATATTTATAAATAATAATTGAAACTTACTCTCGCATATTTTTGTTATTGATGGTACGAAAAAATCATCGCACACAATAGCTAATAGAAGAAATAAATAAATAGCAAGGATAATGTGAAATAAAATAAAACCATTGCGTCGTTCATCAGGGGTAAAACCATCAGATGGAAATTCTGTTATTGCTGGTGGTGTACAATTATTACTGATATTCAATTCCAATTCTTCAAATTGCATTAATTTGCGTAGACCTTTGTGAGATAAATGAAAGAAATAAATTAAATGGAAATTTATATTTGAAAAATTAATTTTATTACTTCATATTTATTTTTGTATAAATAATGTGATGATTAAATTTATATATTTATTTATTTATTTATTTATTTATTTATTTATTTATACATAATTCAATCTTCAAGAAGATAAATTTCTTCAATGACGTCTCAAATAAAATACAAAAACACAATCATATTCCTAATCATTTATCGAGATTGATGAATAAAAATAAAAATAAAAAAAATTTTCCACACTGTGTAAATAAAATATTATTTTTTGTCTCTTCAATTTGATAAGTATATCGAGATAAATAAACTCACGTATTGCATTTTTGCTATCATCAGTTGTTGATTGATTGGTAAATAGTCCGGTGAGGTTTACACAAATAAAATAAATTGTGGGAATGGCAATCACAAATAAAATGCGGTAGCCGATTATGTGCTTGTGGCGTTTTACCATAATTTGTGCCATTCAGAGTTGAAGAAAAAAAAAATTTTTGATTTCCTAAGGGAGTTAAATAAGAAAGAAAAAAAAATAAACGACAAGAAAAAAAAAATTGATTTTTACTTTTACTTTAACAAAATAAATTACTAAACTGTTTCAACTTTTTCTTTTTCTTTCTTCTTTTCCTGCCTTTTTTTTTTTTTTTTTTTTCTTATTTATGTACGAAGTGATCAAGTCAATGTCTCGACAGCTACTGATACAACGAAGAAAGGACCGCCATGAGTAATACTTTTGGATATTGGTTCATTTATCTTCGATGATAAGATAAAAACACATGGTAGGTGTGTGAAACAAACTATCCCTTGGTTGATTATACTGTTTCGCTTAGCTTATATAAATATATTTAATACCTTATAAAAAAACAACAAGAATTATTTATTAATAAAAACAATCCTGGCGCCAACAAACTTGGATAACGTCTCATTTATTTTTCATTTATATATATCTTTCAATCAATTTTATTTTCCTTTACATTATCAAATTTATTCAACATAATATCGATAAAAATTTCAATCACTAATGATAAATAAATATTCATTTGCAATTTTTAATACATTAAATAATATTATCTTTTATAATATTCAGTAAATTACTAGTGTAATTTTTTATTTTTATATTCATATTTATTTCTTATATTTTTTTTTCTCGTTTATTTATTTTGTTACATTTTATTTTCATGATTTTATATTATATTTTGGTGAATACCTGAGATAAATTGGGGACATTGGAAGCATGCCAAAAATCATACACAGCTGCAATGCACCAACTCTTTTATTTCACATATACATGTGCGCAAGACAATTTTCAATAATAAATTTAAAACATTAGAGTAATATTAAATTTAGATAAATATTTATTTGAAATAAATATTTCACTCAATATATTAAATTTAATATTGCTCCAATTAATTTTTTATTTTATTAATTCTTTTCACTTTTAATGTTCATTAGCTAACATATCGTGTATAATTTATTTTATTTTTTATATATACATATACCTACACATGCATGTTTAACATTTGAATGGGGAATTGTGAATGAAAAGACTGTCAAATAATCTCGAGGATTCAATAATTGAATCGGTCAATGGCCCCTGCCAATTACATGAAAGCATCATGTGTCTCACTGTCCATCACCATCAAGTTTTATTTAGTAGTATAGTGTTGAGTGAGCTTTTTCATTTTCATTATTCTTTCCATTATCAAAACGTTCATCTCGTTATTTCTGAATGGATTAAATCTTTACCATTACACGTTTAAATGCAAGTGTAAATTAATATATCACAATAATACAAATGAATGAATGTAAATTTATTTACATTAACTTTAGATTTAAAAATTATTATTCATTATCGAGGATAAAATTATTTTATTTTTATAAATTGAATTACAATTATGATAATATGTAATTTAAATCGATAGTTTGATTTTGATAATATTTATAATATATATGAAATAATTAAAATATTTAAAGATTCAAAATATAAATGGATATTTATTTATTATATATTTATCGGTGTTTTTAATCAATCGTTTAATTGATAAGAGAATAATAAAATATCATTACTGTCATAGCTGAATAAATAAACTATATAAAATAATAATTGTGTTTATATTTGTAGATTGTATTAGCAGTAAATTTCCCAAGAATTAAAATTTTTCCACACAAAATCCATGGAAAATTTATTAAATAAATAAATAAATAAATTTTTTTTTATTTACCAATACAATTTAGTGTGTACAGAGTATTAGAAAAAAAAAGACATATGTTTATAAATAATGTTTAAATATAGTTAAACAAATAATACAAACATAAAAAAATATTCATTATCAATAAATATAAATAAATTTAAATATAAATAATAAAGAAAATATAAATACAAATAAAAATAATATAAATATAAAACATGGATGAATCTAAAAAAATATAAATAAATAAATAAATGAATAAATAAATAAATAACAAATGTGAATAAAAAAAAAATTTTTTTTTTCTCTTAAATTAAATAATTAATATTAAGTTAAAATTAATTATTTCAATTTTATTAATTCACACTCTTTCAGAAATAGAGTAAAATATTTTTTTTTAAATATAATTTTAATATACTCACAAAATAAACAAATAATACAAACATAAAAAAATATTCATCATCAATAAATATAAATAAATTTGAATATAAACAATAAATAAATATAAATACAAACAAAAATAATATAAATATAAAACATGGATGAATTTAAAAAAATACAAATAAATAAATAAATAAATAAATAACAAATATAAATAAAAAAAAATTTTTTTTTTCTCAAATTAAATAATTAATATTAAGTTAAAATTAATTAATTCAATTTCATTAATTCACCCTCTATCAAAAAATAGGGTAAAATTTTTTTTTTTCAATGATAAAATAATTCGAAAAAAAAAAAAAAAATTTATATTGTATGTATAAATAGTTTACGATGATTATTGCACACTATATACAAAATTTAACAATAATAATACATCCAATGATGAATATGTCTACTACACACACTCATTATATCCCACACACACACACACACATTCACAATACAAGCATTGTATTATTATTCTATAGCAAACACACGCAATGGAGAGAATAAAATTGGAGGGTAAATTGTCAAAGTGGTATGGTCAAAGTTAACTGGGTTCGGCTGAAAGCAACTAGATGAACATTACATCTACCAATTCGTATATGTATATATAATCATATATTATATTTATACATATACATACATATATATCTATATCACTGACAATATAGTACTCTCAGTACTCAGTAAATCCATCTCTGACAGTTGATCGTTCGCCACACTCGGTTGTCTCGTCGTGACTTTACAACAACTCATATCTCCAAAAAAAAAACAATAAATAAATAAATATTTCTCATATAATATTTAATATTAATACCTGATATTTGTGAGTATATAAAACAAAAAAAACAAAATAAATTCCAGGATTAAGGTACAGAGGAAAATAAAATTTCAATTTTTATTTTAAATTAAGTTTAGAATTTTTGTTATCAATTATTTTTTTTTCTTCTCTATTTATTTATTTCTTTATCTCTCCATCGTTCTGATCTAGGGTTTGATCGATCATGTGATATACAGAGACGTATTTATATTTATATGTATATGTGTTTGTATGTATTATAGATTGATATAGATGAATTATATACATATGTGTATATGTGTAAGATAGACAGGAAACGCGAGAATCGCGCGCGCGGTGCTAAAAGTTTTTCGTCGTGTGTGCAATCTAAATCGTTTCTCAACACTTCTGTACCACAATCACACAAGGGAGGGGCATGCGATTTAACAAACGATGTCGGACTTCGGAGTAGTTGTTAATGTAGTATGTGTGTGACAACGAGATTGACAACATGGATACGTCCGACGTAGGAGGAGGTTGGTTGTATTTTTATTATTCAGTTTAATAATATAATTTAATTTATTTTATTTTATTTCATTTTTTTTTTTTTAATTTTTCACCTGTCTTCAATTAAATGTGTGAATAATTGCCAAGTTTTGATTGTAATTATGACGATAATAATTTTAATGATTTAATAATTTTAATTTTGTTGATTAATGAAGAATTATTTATTTGGAATTTTTATTTAATTCATGGAATTTTTTTGATAAATTAATTATGAAATGGAATTATTGCTGGGTAAAAAGTCATTGTAATTATTGTATGTAATCATCAAAATGATTTATGTATATTTAAATATGTTTAAATGTGTATATTAATATGAATAATTTTCTTTGATTATTGCAATTTATATATTTTTTGCGCATTAAAAATAATACACGAAAATGTACAAGCACGTATACAATTTTATTTACATTAATATGTAGATTATATTGAGTTGATAGATTGATTAAAGAATATCTGATTATGATTTAAAATAATTAATTTGAAATATTTATTATAAAGATTAATTTCTTTTATTCAAGATTATATATTTTCATTTTATTTTATTTCTTCTGTTTTTGTTCAATTAAAAATAAAAAATAATGAAACAAAGGTTTCATAATCATGATATACTATTATTTTCATTGAATTTATCACGTATAAAATTAACCATTTCGTGACTAATGGCGGTTGATTTCAAACGAGGGAAATGGATTATAATTAATTGAGACCACAAGATAAACTTGTCGGTATTAAATGTCAAAGAAGAGAAAAATATTAATTTAACAGCGACACTTGCAGCAAGAAATAATAAAGAATTAAGTTACAAATTATTCGACAATGAGATAATATAATTAATTAATTAATTAATTAATTAATTAATTAATAATATAACTCACATTAAATATAATAAAAATGAATATTATTTTTTTTTCTTATCATTATTTCAAATAAAACTTGTCTGAAAAGTTTTAAAGATTCTACTTTTTCTTCATCACAATATTTCTTTTGAATTGGAATGGGATATTCTTTATCCCATTATTTCTCTTTAGGTTTGACAACTGTTTTATGTGCCTTCATTGTTGTTCACGTCCTCGTCCTCGTCGTCGTCGTCGTCGTCGTCATCGACGTCGGTCGATCGCCCGTAGTTGTTGAGTCGTGTTATACTCAGTTTATACGACGTACATTAGGCATGAATGGCATCTGCTCTGTTCAGTTGAATGAGAGCAATTTAACTTCTTTAGGTTACTTAATCGGTAGGAAGTCACATCAAGTCACACATAGGTATATAAACTCACCAAACCACCTTCATATCGCTGTCACTATGTTGTATATCAATGCCATAAGAATCACGATGACAATAGATAAAGAATAAAATTTTTAAATGACATAAAATAACAGAGACATTTAAATAATAAACGAAAAAAATTTTTTTTTATTTCTAATTTTTATTTTTCTTTTTATTTGCAAATAAACAATTGAATAAATTATTAATACACAAAAGTATTCTAGTTACATGTGTATAGTAATATATTATTAATAGTTTGGATTTTTTTTTTTTTAAATTTAATATTTAATATTTAATATTCTAAAAATATTATAAAAAAAATTTTTCTTATTTTTAATTTCTATTTTTTTTTTGCAAATAAAAAATTGAATAAATTATTAATATACAAAAGTATTTTAGTTACATGTATATAGTAATATATTATTAATAGTTTGGATTTTTTTTTTAATATTTAATATTTAATATTTAATATTCAAAAAAATATTATAAAAAAATTTTTTCTAATTTTTAATTTTTATTTTTTTTTGCAAATAAAAAATTGAACAAATTATTAATACAAAAGTATTTTAGTTACATGTGTGTAGTAATATATTATAAATAGTTTGGATTTTTTTTTTAATATTTAATATTTAATATTTCATTGACATTTTTTTTTCTTTTTTTTTTTTTTTGCATTTATTTATTTATTATTATGATTTTTTTTTCCTTTCGTGTTGCACAGGTAGTCGCTCAAGTCATTTGCGATTTTCTGGGTCACCACAAACTCGTTGGAAAATTATTAGTACGCCTTGCGCCTTCGGGTTATGCGTCAACTTATTAAAAATGCATATTAGTGCACTCTTTTTCTTCGTCACTCTCAACTTCTCTCCCTCTTTTTTTTTTTTTTGCTCATTTTCCTCCTACTTGCTCTATCGTTTCCTACTCCTCCATTATTCATTTAAAATAAAATAAAACTTATACAGCTTTCAATTGCACTAAAAAATAAAACAAAAAAAAAAATCATATTTTTTTTCTTATAAATTTTTTTCAACATTAAAATAAAAATTCAATGTACTTACCCTACACAAATTTTTAATAATACATACGCAAATACATACAAATATACATATATACATGTGTACATATTTTGCACTTTGCGTGGTAATTACACGAAAAAGAAAATAATTATTTCACTAATTAATTGAGATAGAAAAAAAAAAAAAAAACATAATAAAATTGAAGTAATCACGCAGCACTATAACGACTCGTTTCCTACTTGACCTTTTTATTACATATAATCAACGTCTAACTCAAAGAATAAATAATGACAAGAAACTCTATTACAAAAAAAAATTTTTTCTCCACTTTCATGAAAAGAAAAAAAAAAAATTCTTTTTTATTTCTTTTCATCACTTTAATTTACAAAAGAAGTGGTTGGGTTTTGAATCACTTCAATTGAGCGGGCCAGCACTTGACTCCCTGTCATATCAGCTCAATGCAAGTTTTGAAAGAGAGGGCACGCAAGAATTACACATACATACATACATACATATAAATATGTATATTGGAAGGAATGAAAGATAGAGGAAGAGATGATGATGATGATGATAATGATATAGATGAGAATAAAAAGAAGAGACGAACTAGAAGACACGTTTAAATCTCTCTTACATATGAATACATATTTATATATATGTATTTACATATGTATATACATATGTATGTATATATATTCAACTGTGCTCACTGAAAATTACGTAAAACGAAGCATTCCACGACTTCCGCTTCTGGGAGTGGAGCATCCGCGGCCACAAAATTGAATAGCTGTCAACCATAATAATTATCTGGCGCTCGTAGAATTTTATGTGTGATAAATACGTACATCATCACGATTTCTGATCGTTCATCGCGATCGATTTGACCCGATTTTATATGTATATAATCTCACGACTATAAATGTGTTTAATTAATTTAAACTTGCTTTGAACACATTATATTTATATAAATAACGATTATATTTATATTCAAACTATAAAAGAAACAATACATCAATTAATTAATACGATAATTGTTACATATTTAATATACAAACAATTTAATTATAATTTATGATAATTTTTATTAGTTTTTATAATTATAATACATTTTTTAGTGAAAGAATTTATAATAATTTTTACTCTTTATTCAGATTTTATATTTAAACAATAAAATAAACAATACATCAATTAATTAAAACGATAATTGTTACATATTTAATATACAAACAATTTAATTATAATTTATGATAATTTTTATTAGTTTTTATAATTATAATACATTTTTTAGTGAAAGAATTTATAATAATTTTTACTCTTTATTCAGATTTTATATTTAAACAATAAAATAAACAATACATCAATTAATTAAAACGATAATTGTTACATATTTAATATACAAACAATTTAATTATAATTTTTGATAATTTTTATTACTTTTTATAATTATAATACATTTTTTAGTGAAAGAATTTATAATAATTTTTATTCTTTATTCAGATTTTATATTTAAACAATAAAATAAACAATACATCAATTAATTAAAACGATAATTGTTACATATTTAATATACAAACGATTTAATTATAAATTATGATAATTTTTATTCTTAGATTTTTATGACAGGGTTGAGAGAAATTAAATTCTTTATAAAATTTATTATTAAGTAAGGATTGGAATTAATTGCTTCATCAATGTTAATAGATTGATATTTTATATTATATTCTTTTTTATTTATATTTATCTATCACTGGGAAAATATTAATTGGTGATAGTGTCATTTTTAATATCAGTATTAAATTAATATAATGAAAGAAAAATATTATATTTATAATGAATGTGTGGATGGTTGCTATTATTGTAAACATGTGTTACTTATATGCTTTAGGGGTTAATTGTACACCGCCGGCAATCGAGGACTTTCCACATGACCTGTTTGATGAGAAACAACGACAAGAGGGTGCCGTTGTTGTTCACGTTATCGTCTCACTATACCTCTTTATCGCTTTAGCAGTAGTATGCGACAAATTCTTTGTACCTGCTGTAGAAAAAATATGTCACGGTAAAAATTATAATTCAATTATTTATTAAGCCAATAACCAGTAGTATAGAATTTATTATTATCAAATTTTTTATTTTATTTTCATAGAAAGAAAATTAAAATAAATTCAAGTTTTTTAATAGTAAAAAAATATTATAAATATTACTTGGAGTGTAATAAATATTTTTTGATTGTAATGTTTATATTTTTATTTATTTTTTTTTTTATGTGTTATGTGGCAGCATTGTCAATGTCGAAGGACGTAGCAGGCGCAACATTTATGGCAGCTGCAACATCAGCGCCAGAATTATTTGTCAATGCAATTGGTACATTCATCACCGAAGGTGATATTGGCGTTGGAACTATTGTAGGTTCTGCAGTTTTTAATATTCTAGCAGTGCCTGCATGCTGTGGAATTGGCGCGGGAATGGTGAGTTTATATAACAATATAATAAAATATTTATACTATTAAAAATGATAATTAATTCATCGCAACAAAAAATAAATGAAAAAAAAATTCCACTGTGTTTATATAAATTAATTGCTTTACTTGTATATCAACAAATTAAATTCGATTTTAAATAAATTACACTTAAACATTTGGGCGATTTATTAATTTGAAAATAAATTAATTGCCAAGTAGAGATTTTAATTAATTACAGTGGAATATATATTTGTAAAATTGAATAGAAATAAAAAATAACAAATGACTTGTTTAGTATTTTATAATATCAATTTTAAAAAATAATCACTTTATACTTGTAACAGGATTATAAAGTAATGTTATATTCACTTGGCTATGATGGATTAACAATAGTCCTTTTAAATTAAATTATAATAAGTCATGCACAAAACTTTAATCGACATCTGCATATAACTTCACATCAATAATTAAAATTGTAATCTTCATTTTCTCTTTTGTTCTTGTTCTACATCAACTAATCTTGAATTTATCCTCTTAAAACATCCCTTATACTTCTTAATATCATGTCGATATTACATAATTTAATACATTATTCAACTATATTATTATATAAATTCGTAAAACAATGCAACAAGAAATATTCTCTGGTATTTTGAATATTGTTCAAAGAACTACTAAATTCTTCATCCCTCTAACTCTACCTCGTCATTTTCTCAAGTGCTTAACACGTCACACTGTATATATATACTTACTCTTTAACCTCAGCTATTGTAATATTGCGCCTGATGAGAGTGGAAAAGAGAGTCAAAATACTTGAGTAGCATTAACTTCAAGGGGTTCATAATGCGCTTTAACTTGACGCTCATTTAAGGTTTCATTTCCCCATGAAATTAAAACCACCCCTTGAGTAAATGCATTTTAACCTTTTTCCATAAATAAAATCACATAAAAAATTAGATAAAAATTCAAATTTATGAATACAAATATTTAAAAAATTTATTTGAATTAATCATTTAAATTGATTAATTATAATTTAAATTATAATTAATCCATATTCAAGAGATTAAAATTTTCTTCAAGTAGTAGTAGTAGTAGTATGCAAGCTGATGGAAATTTATTTATTATTATTTTTGTATCTAAAAGTTTGAATATAAAAATAATTTTTCTTTTTTTTTCTTTATTTTACATTTTATTTTTTCATATTCTTTTCAAGGTAGTGCCATTGGATTGGTGGCCAGTGAGCAGAGATTGCTTGGCATATGGCGTCACCGTTGCCATCTTAATATGCATCATTCATGATGAAAGAGTTGAGTGGTATGAGGCGTTGACCCTTGTTCTTCTTTACATCGTTTACATTGCTGTTATGTATTGGGATAAATCATTTCAACGCTGCACGCGATTTAGAACGAAGAATAGTGTTTCGTCATCTGAAGCCGATCATATTGGGCCAGGTAAGTAGAAAAATCATTAAGTTTAATAGTGAATATTAAATAATGATAAAAGAATCAATAATTATTTATTTTATAAAAATAAATCCGAAATTATCTTTCTTAAATTTGAATATAATATTAATTTATTTAATACCAAATTGTAATACATTTTTTAATTAATTAATTTAAGGGTAAATGGACTTATCTTAATATTGTGGATTAGGAAGAAAATAAATATTTAAAAAAATTATTAATAAATAGATAGGATTAAAAGGATCAATAAATTAAAAATAATTGATGATTATAATTTGTTTATATTTTAATTGGTTATTAAAGTGAAACGTCGATCAATTTTTTTTATTTATATTATTATATGGTTTGTTAATTTGTAGAAAAAAATATAAAAAAATATTTTTTACTACAAATTAATAATTCATAAAATTAAAATAAATCAAAGAAAAAAAAATTTTGAGAAGTAATGAAAGTTATAAAACTATGCATTAGTGTGATTAATTTTATCGGTTTATGTAGATTTATATGTGAACTGTAATTACTTTAACGAAATGGATTACATTGTCTGGGACAGTTAACAAGAATATACGATAATAAAAAAAATATATTTTAATATTTTAATATTCATAGTATTCTATATTTACTTTAAACTTTGTGTCATTATCTCGAGATGTGATTGATTTCTTCTTGCATGACCTGGTCGAATGAAATGAAGCTTATATCGATCGCACTTCAAAGTTCATGTTAACTTACACTATTATATGTGTGTATATGTATACAGAATATATAGAGTAAAGGGATGATTGAATAATACAAGAGAGGAAATGTATAGACACAAGAGATTTTTTTTTTAAAACAGAAATAAAAATATTTACATTTTTTTTTTCTTCTATTATTTATTGTCCCTCGGGTCAACATAAGTTTATAATAATATATTTTATTTTTATATTTCTCATACTCATTTTTAATCAATCATTTTTTTTTTTTTCTAACGGTTCATTTGATTATTTAATTTTTTATTCAGTTTCTTTTTTGATTTTTTTTTTTTTATCGTTAACGTCTCTCACTAATTTTCAATGCCACAGGAGACGCTGGTGAAATTCACTTATCACGATCCGATAAATTGCAATCGTCTGGCGAGAGAGTTGAGCAAATTGCGACAATCGATGTGCCATTGCAGAATGGCGGCACAAAAAATCAGGAAGAAAATCATGAGCCTGGTAAATAATATTTTTTTCTTACTTCCAATGAATGTATATACATATATATATATATAAATATTCATACATATATATTATATATGCATTACAATACATAAAAACATGTATATAAATATAAAACAAAGTACATGATTTATAAGAATTTTTTATGTATTTAAAAATCACATTTTCATTGTGATTTATACAAAAAATTTTTTTCTTTTTTATTTTTTGTTAATTTCTCATACAAATGTTGGTCATGAACATTGATCCATTGATTAAATATTTGTACAGTTGATAAATTATTTGTTTAAAAAATAAAAAAATTATTGGATTTATTTTAATATTTAACAATTTAATTAATAATTAATTAATATAAATACACTGTATTCCATGCAGTGTTATAATAAAGATTATTTTATTTTTGTTTATTTTCCATGTTCATTTTATTATTTTGTTATTTTTTTTTTTTTTTTCTTTCATGTAGAATACGAGTATGAATTGTTAGTTTGGCCAGCGCGAGGTGGATGGATACGAAAAACTGCATGGATACTAACATGGCCCATTCATTTAGTATTCATGTGCACAATACCAGATTGTGAAAAGCCACGATTTAAAAAGTGGTTTCCCGTCACATTTCTCATGTGTATTATATGGATTGGCTCGCTTAGTTATGTCGTCGCATGGATGATAACAATTATCGGTATGTATTAAAAATAAATTTTATTTTACAACAAAGTAATCAAAGTCAAATTATTTAATTAATAAATATCATTGAAAAAATTCTATTTATTTAATTGCAATTTTTTTTTATGCATTTTTTAAGGTGATACTTTGAAAATACCTGACTCGGTTATGGGGATTACATTTTTAGCAGCTGGAACAAGTGTACCCGAAGCGGTATCTAGTGTAATTGTTGCTAAACAAGGTATGTAAAATTGTCAATGGAAAGGATTAATATTTTTATTTATTTTATGATTTTAATATTGAGAAAAATATTTTTTTCTTCGTCTGTTTTATTTAAAGGACACGGATCAATGGGCATAAGTAATTCAATTGGTTCCAATACATTTGATATTTTATTGTGTCTGGGTTTGCCATGGTTAATTAAATCATCATTTTCACCAACGCAACCTGGTCGTCATTATATCAGTATAAATTCAGGTGGTTTAGAATACAGTGCGATATCATTATTATCAACATTAATGCTACTTTATATTGCATTTGCCTCGAACAAATTTCAACTTGATCGAAAAGTTGGACGTGCTTGTTTATGTATGTACGCTGTATTTCTTATTCTTGCCTCATTAATTGAACTCAATGTATTCTTTAGGGTTAATCTTCCCACCTGTCAGAGGACGGTGAAATGATGAAAGTGAAAAAAAAAAAAAGAAAAGAAAAATAATTGAAAATTATTATCAAAAAAAAAAAAAAAATTTTTTTTTTTTCAATTTTTTTTTTATCGCTTTTTTTTCGGGTATAAGTAATAATTTGTTTGTTTATTTGTTTGCCAAAATGCATAATTGAATCTCTTTTCACCACCACACTTTGTATTATTATTAATATTATTTTTTTTTTTAGAATTGATTTCATGAAGAATTTATAAATGATTTGTAAACTTTATCGTTTTTTTTTTTGATATGTACATTTTTTTTCAATTCATGACACAGTTTTTCTTCCGAGTTTTAATTTGTTTTTTACTGTTTTTCTGAAGTGAATAATAATATCAATTAATATTAATAAATAAATAAACATTCGCTCTCTATTTTTCATATGATGAAAATCGCGTTGTTTAGTTTATTATTATTGTCGCATTAATTAAGTTTTTGAAAAATTAGTATTTAGTAATCTATTTGATTAATAATTATTCACTTACATTTATATAATTTGTATTGAAAAAAATTTTGTTTGAGTATTAATTTTTTAATCTCTTCATCTAATTATTGTTTCACATTCTCAATCTGTTTTTATTTCATTGTTCTTTTAATTTCATTTATTATTATATTATTTTATTTTATTTTTTTTTTTTTTTTGATGAATTGTTTTAGTTTTAAGAATGAAGAACAAAAATAAATAAATTTATTAATGTGTGCGTTGAACAACCAACAGAATAAACTGAATGAAAACAGTGTGGAAAAAAAAAATGAATAATTTTAAGATAAAAAAAAAAATAAAAAATTTCTGACTTTGAAAAAAATAAATAAATAAATAAATAAATAAATGAATAAATTTATACAATTAATATTAATGTGCACGTGATGCAAAAAAAAAAAAAAAAATAACAATAGCAGAATAAAAAATTACATAACCATTATTTATACTACTTAAAATAAATTGCAGATGTAAATTATTATTTAAAAAAAAAATGTATGTATACATTCTCATACATATATCGTTAAAAAAAAAAAAAAAATGTGAAGATAGCAATACGTAAGAGGGTGAAATTTGAACCAGTGAAGCAAAAAAAAAAATCCTTTCACAAATTTACATATTTTTTTTTTGGCCCATTTTGATTTTGAATCACTCTCACGTCTATACCTTTCATAAATCGATATATATACATATGAATAAAATTATTCATCAGATTTTGGCGCACAAAAAAAGCACAAATACATATAAATTAAAAAAATCCTCTAATGAATAATTAACAATCATAATAAACCATAATTTTCACTGTCTCAATTTCAATTATAATAAAAAATAAAATTTAAATTTATAAAAATTCAAAGAAGGTACCATTTTATCCAAACAACTCACCCTTATATTATTTCATATATAAACCACATGCTCCAATTCGAATCGATCGACGCAGTCGAGCTTGCGACCTTGGCGCAAAAATTCAACCTCGATAAGAGAACGAGCAAAAGAGAGCTGGGCGTCTCTATAATCTCAGTTGCTTCATGTTTACCCAAGAGAGCGGAAGGGAAGGAATAAAAAAAAATAAAAAAAAAAAATAAACAAACACATATATAACATAAAAAAAAAAAAAAAAAAGCCAGCTAGCAAATAAAAAAAAATCTTGAATATATAAAAAGTCTATCGAAGCCACTCACATTTATTTTATTTATTAATTTCTCACACAAATATTTATTCAAATTAAAAAATTAAAAGTAGGTACCATAATAATATCCTATTTCTTTCCTTAATATTATTCTCCTCCACTATTATCAAACAATCCAACAATACCCACTGTCCATTAAATTAAATTTCAACTCTGCAAACATAAATAATAAATGTCATGAAATAAATTCACAACATTACAAATAATACCCAGGAAACATAAAAGAAAATTGCAATAATGTTCAACAACAAAAGCTAGATAGCATAAAAAAAAAAAGCAATTACATTTGGCAAACACACCGACCTTGGCGCACGTTGATCTTCAACAGTCTCAAGAACATATTCAAATACTGCACATGGATATATTTAAACAATAGTGCATATACCTTATATATGTATAACACATGTACATATATAACCCATTGACTCTTTCCGACTTTGCGTTATCCCAACTGTGAGTTTCTCCAACCCCACCTAAACCTAGTTGGATTGTAGTCGACCCGGAAAAGCGTCTCATCATCGTGCCAGACAGCTTGGAGCCAACAGGCTCTCTATATACTCATCATTCCCATCTATATAATAGATAAAGAGAATTACATTCCATCTCACATTCTCTCATACTTAAATACCCATCCTTCTATATCCATATATGTATAGGTATATTCATCTCACTTCTTTATATGTATATATACATTTATGTAATACCAAGGAATTCATTCTATCCACCAGCCCGACCGCATCACACAACCAACAAACTGGAATTTCGCTCACTGAAACTCTCGCAAAGTCGGTCTATAGGTCATTGAAGTGGAAATATTTATACCGTATAAAAAAAAATACTCTCTTACAAATACTTACATATAACACATTCATATATTAATTATTATATAAAAATTATATTTAATTATCCAACCAATTTGCATACGTCATAATAAAAAATCATTAAAAAAAAAATAATTTGATAATTATTAAACTCAAAATAAAATTAAATTACAATAAAAATTAATCGATAAATATATTTACAAAGTGTGAAATAAAAAATAGAAAAATAATAATAAAACAGTTGATTACTTGCATTATATATATATACATTTACATATATACATATTATATACATATGTATAATAATGATAGAAGAAAGAGAAAGATAGTAAAAAAAGAAGGGCAAACGTGTGATAGTCGTGTGTATATGCGACAGTGGCACGCGCGTCAGCGTTTGGATCTGCAATGCGGCGTTGCCGTTGAGTCCGTTGGTTCGTCGAGCATACTCTCTAACCCTCTCTCTTACTCATTCTCCTCTTTATCCACCCCCTCTGCCAATGGTTCATCATATATATATATACATATAATAAGGTAGTGCAAGCTTCGTTTATGTGAGCCTGCCCCAACACGTCTGCAATTCTTGCAAACTTGAACGGCCAACCCTGTACCCATATATTTAAGTGTTTGTATATGTATATGTAATATATACATTGCGGATTTGTATTATATATACATATATGTATGTATATGCAATGATATGTGTGTATTTTAGTAGGAAAAAGTGTAAGAGAGAGAGAGAGAGAGAGAGGAACCGTGTCGATCCATGCGCTGGATGCAGAGGCGTCATGCGCCCTCGCTAGAAGCCCCCCCCTTCCTTTACTTTTGCCCTCTCTGCTTGTTCTCTTGTCGGTATTCCCCTTCTCTTTTCATTCACTCTCTCGCTTTATCTCACTCTACTTTGGCCACGACAACGAACAAACCGACCACCCCCTGATACGGTACCTGAGAACCGCGCAGTGTTGCCTACCGCGGCAGGGAGAACAACACTTGCCATTTAAAAATAATTATTTTTCACCTAATAAATATTTCCGTTTTAAAAAATTTTTGTGTGTGTATTTATTTATAAATATTATATATTATTTTTTTATAAATAATGTGATATTTAATTATATTTATTGTGTGTTATTATTAATTAATGTTGAATTATTTTTATTTATAGTTTATTATTATTGTGTGTGTGTGTGTGTGTGTGTGTGATGTTTAAATTTATTCGAATATAATAATATAAATAATTATTATATGATAATAATGTGAAATAAATAAATGGGAATTTTTAATAAGTTGATTGATATATAAATTAACGAGAAATAATTATTGGAATTATTTATTGTAATATTTATTATCAATTGTTAAATATCAATTGAGGATTATTATAATTAGATAAAAAAAAAAAAAAATTAAATAAAAGAAGAATATGATAAATTGAGTGTGGCAACTGTGAAGAGAATTAAGAGTTATAAAGGGGGTGTATAAGTTTCAAATTGGTAGAATGACGCACGATACGTGACGCACGGCGGGGTGTCTAACCGCAGTGGTACACTTACTACTATATCTGCAATTACAATTTATTCCATCACTTCAAATAGATATATATATGTATATATTTTTTAATTCAAACATTTGAATAATATTTCATTTTAATTATTTATTTTATTTCTCGTTTGAATTTTTGTCGTTTGTGAAAGACAATGAAATATTTTATTAACGACAGATATTTTTAGTGTTTTATTTATGTGTGTCAGTACATACCACTGTAATATTCATATATATGACTAGATAAATCTATACATATAAAGTCAGTGATAGTATTGTTATTATATAATTATTACAAATTTATTTTCATTGTCATTGGCAAATTTTCAAATACATCTTGTCACATATCGACCTCTCATATCGAATCAATTTTTTGTGTAATTATAAATTAAATATAAAATATATATTGTAGTGGAAATTTGTTGGAAAAAAAAAAATTATATTATATATTAATATATAATAAAAGGATAAATAATAAATTAATAAAAAGGGAAAGGAAAAGTGAACGTTAAATAGTTATCAAAAAATAAAAGAACATTATAAAAATTAATAAAATGAAGCGAATAAATTTATGGGTGCCTAAAAATTATTTCAATAAAATTAGTGCCTAATATAAAAAAGTACGTGAAATAATTGCTGATAAGGAAATTAATAATAATCATTCGAGGATAATTACGTGTATGTTATTGGATTAATTTATTTAATGGAAATTTAATAGTTAAAATTTTATTTTGTATTCTATTTATTTTATTGTTGATTATTTAAATATAATTTCATGGCTGTTGTGAGTTTGGTTTTTTTTTTTATTATTTTATTTTTGTTTTGTTTGACGGAATTGTGTTGGGAAATTACTGATTTTATTTATGTATATCCAGGGCCAAGTTTGACCAGACAACAAAAAAGTAATAACGACGAATGTACACACGAATAAATTGTGGCTCTACGCTGCCTCATATTTGCGGTTGTATTGTCACCGCAAAAATTAGTTATGTCACAATTAATGCTATGCAACTTGGCAAATACTTCGAATGCAGGAAATGATACTAACAATAACGCAAACACAAATAGCAGTATGGAGGATGATGATTCTTACGTGCTGCCCACAATTTATCGGTGAGTTTTTTATTAATTTTTTTTTCTAAATTTATATTTTCAATAATATTAAAATTCATTATTTTATCAAATGTAAATTGGATTGCTTTATCATTCTTATTTTAATCTATTCTAAAAAACTAACTACATTACCTAAAAATAAATCAATAAATAAATTAAAAATATATTCACAATAAAAATTTGAATTTACAAACAAAAAAAAAAAGAAAATAATTTAAATATTCAAATGTAGTCTAATTTAATTTCTCACAAATTCTAATTGTCTTTCATCTCAGCTCTATTAATATTCCACTTAATAAAACATGAAATACAATTCTATTATAATTATAATAACATAAAAAAAAAAAAAAAAAAAAAAGTAAAAGTATATAAATTGATATGGTTTCACGTAACATCAACAAAACAACACCTCTCAAGAGAATTCATTATGAATGAAAGAGTACCCCCGACAGTGATACCCAGCCAATGAAATAAAAAATAAAATGACAAAAAAAAAAAAAAAACATCTGGAAATAAGAAAAAAAAAAAATATTTTCACGCCCGCACTGAATATACAAATAACAATAAGCATTGTTTCACAAACTGCAGAGATGGCATTGACAAAAGATGCAAACATATACATATACATAATAGAATAAAATAAAACACATAACAAACGACCGTTAGCAATATCAAACGTGTATAAACCCGTTCATAAAAATAAATAAAAAAAAATACAAAACACTTTAACATTTTTTTCTTCTTGGACACATTTTTCAACTGGTTTTATTTGCTCAATGCTTATATAATCCATGCAAAAAGTGCTAGACATACATTATACATGTGTATATAAACATACATGAATATATATAGGTACATATATATCTGTAGGTATATAATGTAAAAGTACATGCTGTATGTGTGTCGAAGTCGTGTCAACGACGCGCAAAGCAAATGAGGTCTCGTATACTATTACTGAAGCCCTGAAGGTAATACAACACGTGTAAATGATGAAATCTACATAGGGTAAAAAACCAGCGTGACAATTGGTATTAAGAGAGAATGCAATATTATATATACATGTATGTAAATATGTATATGAGATAGATGTAATTTAAGAGAAGAAAAGAAGGTCAGAAAATTTAATTGGAAAACTTCAAACAAATTGTTGAGTTAGTCAGTCAATCTCTTGGGCATTCTCAAGCCAAGCACCTTGAGTATTTTAGGTCGTTATCAAAGCCATAGAATATAGTAGTAATTTTCCACGAATAATTAAAATACATATGTATATGTATATAAATTTAAAATAATAATTTAGTATTATTTTTTAATATAATATAAATCGATTTAGTGTTGAATAGTATATTGAAAGTTAATAGAGAATTTTTTTTTGAGCTCTTAACGAGTATGCCTTCCGGTATTTTTAGCTTGGCATCAAAGCTTCAAAGACACCACAAAAGCTTTTGTGTTTATATATATAAAGTATATGTGTATTTAATGACGAGAAAAAAAAATTTTATTACAGATGAGATTATTTAATTTTTTTTGAATTAGTGGGAGCTTTTTTCTTTTTGCGGTGTGATGAAACTTATCCTTGAGCTTTTTTAACCTTTGATTGAAGTTGAGAGATATTATTAAATAAAGAAAAAAAAATAAATTTGTAGTTAATTAAAAGTAAAATTTAATAATTAAATGTGTACTATAAACACAAAATTATCGTGTTTTCTTTGATATTTTTTTATTTTAAAATTAGTTGAAAATTTTTCTCCATTCACTTGAGTATGTCTCGAGTACTCCAAGTTATCAGCTGATAATTAGGAAAAAAAATATTTAACATAAAAAAAAAAAAAAAAAAAAGAAATTTAATTTTAATTCTCATAAATTTTATTTTTTCTTTCTTATTCAAGCATTCAAAGTTTGTATTAAATGTTTATTTATTTTTATTTTGTAAATGTATACAGGTGTCGTGCTCCTATAGCAAGTTTGGATTGTATGGAAGAGTTCAATGGAGGAAGCGGTGGTATGGACAGCGGTGTTCATTGTAGCACAACCCATCAAGGAACGAAAGAGCAATTGTTGACGAGTTGTATTGGAAGCCAAAGCCAACGTTCTCAACATCCATCGCCAGGTATTCGATACCGTAACTTGGGTAAAAGTGGTCTACGTGTATCCAATGTTGGATTAGGTATGCACAATCAAACTATTTATATTTATTTTTTATTCATTTTTCCATTGATATTAATTTTTTTTTTTCTCGACTTTTTTTCATTTAATATTTTCTATCATTTCTTCTATTGTTCATTTTTTTTTTCTACTCTTTTTCATTTACTTATCATAAATACAAAGTAAAATAAATGATTATCAAGACAGTTATAAAATTTCTTGTGCTGACTTGAAATAAAAAATAAATAAAAGAACTAAAGGTGAATACGCAAGAGACGTGTTCTTTCTATATACTTTTCTACTTCACAAATGTATTTTCTATTTGAAGCACACATTTTCTAGAAAATCAAACTGTCGATATATATATATATTTGTGTATCGATTTAAAGTTGTACGAAAGCGTAAAGTCACTTCCAATTTAAAACATCCATCAGTTCAATTTATTTTTCTATTTGTTCTTCCAATTTTTTTGTTTTCATTCTTTAACTTTATTTTTTAGTTTATCTTTTATGAATTGAACGTTATCATTATTGATATTATACCTTTGTACATGTGAATGATCATTCATTTATTCATTATGAAAGTTAATAATAGAATATTCACAGCAAGTTTTATAGAATAAAAAAAAAAACAAGAATAATATATTGTTGTGCTCTATTGAAAACTTTGCATTGTGTCTGGGCATTTATGTGTGTTATTTAATTATCAATTCAACAATTGTTAGTGTATTTGTATAAATGATTTTACCACTATTGTTTAATATTGCAACAAAACAATTGAGATATGTATACGCATGTATACAAATAATATTTTGTGAAATTATATGGATATAATTTGATAAAAAGTTTTTGCCAACTTCTTTATTAACTTTTTATATTCAAATGCAGAATAAATTTTTTATTATATTATTAAAAATAATTTTTTTATAAACTTTCATGAGTGCAAATGACTGGATAAAATCGGGAACTTTCAGTGCAATTAATTGCAAATGTATATAAAAATTTATTTGCGATTTAAAAAATAATAATATCGTTACTGGTGAACAAATTTATTTTTAGATTTATTCAGGTTTATTTTATAATGCAACAAACATTTCATTGGAACACTTGTTTGTTTACCAACAAGTGAATAATACTCAACAAAGTTCAAGTGAATATACAAACTAATTGACAATATTTTATGTTTTTTAATTAATATAATTTATTTACACTTGAGATTCAAGTTGAACTGTTATTTAACATTTATAAATTATGAATTAGTTTGTGAATTAACTTGTTGAAGAAAAAGAAAAAATATTAGTCTGTTAAATAAAAAATTTTATTTTATTTAATTACCTCATTTAATTGAAAATAAATTTTAAAAATTTCTACTTATTTTAAAGAACATTATAAACAAAAAATTAATATATATTTATTGAAATAAACGAAATTATTTGTTTTAAATTCAGTTGAATTAAATTAAATTTATTTAAAAGTGTATTTTTTTTTATTTATTTTTTTTCTCAGTAAATCTTTAATTAGAATTTTCTACATTTTTTTTTTTTCCGCATAACATAATGAGAACAAGGCCTCTTTTTTTTTCTTATTTCAATGTAACACAACAACATAATTTAATGAAAAGCTGTGCATTTGTGAATATAATCGAGAATTTTTTTTTTTTCTTTTATTTCTCTTTCATTTCCCTCATTATATTTCATTCTAAAATATATCATTACTGCCACTGTAATCACATTGAAATCCTTATTCAATGAAAAATAAATAAATAAATAAATAAACACAATATTAGAATTATATAATTAAAATAATATAAATAATAATACTCATGAAAATTTCATGAATTGTATCATAATAGAATGTATTAATAATTTGTTTAATTATACATATAATATGATATAATAGCAATTTCATTCAATCAATATTTCAATTGGCAATTAAATATTATTTCAATAATCATCAATCAAATAATGATAGCGATGACTCTATGACCTTTATGATTAATCAAAATTTGAGGAGAGAGCAAGAGAAGCGGCGAAAATGCAGACACAAGTTTAATAGAACACTCTCAAATATATCTACAAGAGCACAGAGACATATATAAATCGATACACACCACAGCTGCATGAGCATTATATCACACAGCAATCGTCAATCATCATCTTCACAATCAAAATCCAATTTACTAAATAAATAATTTATCCATTCTCTCCTTAACATTATTTATTTTATTTTATTTCATTTCATTCATCAATTTTTTTCACAATTAAATCCAACAAAAACTGAACGTATTTTTTCATTCCAATTTAATTTCCATATTTAAATTCGAAAGTAAAAAAAAAAACGTTCCAAATAAAATCAGTCTTTAAAAATACATTTCTACTATAAACAAAAAAAAATAAATTAAAATCACTGAGTACTATTTAAAAAATCAACATTTATTCCAACTAAAAATAATATTCACATGCATTATTGAAAATGATTTAACATCATGTATTAATTTAAAATACCATCAACGTAATTTTCAATTTAAACAAAACTTGAAGTTGCTAGAAGAATACGTAATTCGATAAAATTAAAACTTTAATATATATTCATACATCACGTAACAAAGTATTATGAAAAACCAATTGATAAATATTTATTAAAAAATTAATATAGAGAAAAATAAAAAATGCTAAACAACTTTATCACTTTATACTTCATATATAAATAATATTATATGTATATTTGCTTAATATTAATTGAATAAATATATATTCTAGTATATATTAATATAAATTGTGTACATATATTAGGTACATGGACAACGTTTGGTGGCATGGGCGGTTGCAGTAGTGAGGAAACGGCCGAAGCTGTGGTGGCCTTGGCCTACGACAGTGGTATCAACGTGTTCGACCTCAGTGAAGCACATAGCGGTCATCGGGCCGAGACACAACTCGGTCGTATACTATTGCGACGCGGCTGGAATCGCACTAGCTACATTGTCACCACTAAAATCTACTGGAATACCAAGTATGTCTTATGCAATAATTATAAATATCAATGAGACATATTATTTATTTCACTTTTTCTCAGGGATGTAAAAATTCAATTTTATCATAAATGAAATAATTTTTTTTTTTCATCTTCTAAATAAACATAAAAAAATAATTCATTAATTTACGTTCAACCTTCATGAAAAACTCTAAAAATATAATTTAATTGCACAATATTTTTTTTTTTTTTTTTTTGATGAAAAAAAAAAATTAATAAATTAAATAGTTTTGGATAGTAAATTTTTTTTTTTTTTTACTTTATCTAATTTCAGTGACATCAATTCGTGAGAAAAAATAAATAAAAGCTTCATCTAATTTATATATATAAATATATCTGTGTATATAAATTAATTTTGATATGCTTTGCACATTAGATTCTATTTTTGTAAATATGTTTTGAATATATTTATATATGTATAAATACGTCAATGTGCCAGAATATATAGGTTTGTATGTATGTATGTATATGAAAGACAGTCATCGAATAAATTTGTGTTAAATTTAGAATATTATGTCTCTGATGTGCCAATTTAATCACGATTATTTCCATATAATTTATAGATTTAATTTATAAAATAAAATTGTGTCATTGATTTCTATATAGAATGTTCAATTAATTTTATTTATATTTATGTGCAATACAGTACGCATATTTAATTGAATGAATATTTTAATCAAACAATTCATTCACTATTAATACTAAAATAATAAATAAATAAAGAAAAAAATGAAAATCGTTATATCATAAAATTTTTTTTAAAGTAATATATAAATTATTATTATTAGAATCATTATTATTAATTTATTTATTTATTTATTTATTCATTTTTAAACATATAAATTATTTCTATAAATATAAATATAATTATAAATTATTTTATCTATCATTGTGTTCAGTTTATATTTAATATATATTTAATTTGCCAGTTGAATATTATATTTATTCAAGACCTTGATCCCATTTTCATACATCAACAAATATAAAAATATATTATTCTATATTTTATCCAATCTTCGTAATTGATTTAATTGATAATTTCCACGTGTTGATAACATAATCAAAAAATAATTGATAAAAATAAACAAGTGGAAATAAATTGTAATACTTTGATAAAATTGAATGAAGTGGAAATTTTTTTTTTTTACCATTTTTTTTTCTCTTATTTTTATGATGAATAAAAAAATTTTTTTTTTTATATGTACATAGACATATGTATGTATATGGTATTTATATTGATGTTTACAGGAGCGAGAGTCGTGGTCTGTCCAGGAAACATATTATCGAGTCTGTTCAGGCATCTCTAGCGAGGTTACAACTGTCATATATTGACATTGTCATGATTCACAAGGTTGATCCAATGTGTCCAATGGAAGGTGAGTAAAATTATATTTTTTTTCATGACACATATCATCCAACAAACATTTTATATTTCAATCAAACAATCGATAGTATAAAATTTAATCTTGGCAGTAGTATCTGTTGATATTAAGTCAGACATAAAATATAACAGAATTTTTATACATACTTAAATATTGATTTATTTATTTATTGGATTATTTTATTTCTCATGTGTTGATTTGACATGAAGAGAAATGAAATTTCCGATAGTCCAATAATGAAAATTGATTTTTTATCTCAAATTTATTAAAAGCTTTAAATAAATATTAAATTAAATGTCAAATTTATTTTTATAGTAAAATTATTTTTTATATTTTTTCATATGAAATATTTTTAATTTATAAAAAAAATTATGATATTATTTCATCTTATTTTAATATACAAAATTAATTTTATTGAAAAATTCATAAAATATTTAATTGAATATTTAATCAATTTTTTTAATAAAACATATTATTTATTTTTTCTATTATCAAAAATTATTTTATTTCACTTACAGAGGTTGTTCGTGCGATGAATTATGTAATAAGCAAAGGTTGGGTGATGTATTGGGGCACATCAAGATGGACACCAGTTGAAATAATGGAGGCATATACAAATTGTCGACAATTCAATTGTGTTACACCAATTGTCGAACAAGCAGAGTATCATTTGTTTTATCGAGACAAACCAGAACTCTATATGCCTGAATTATACAATAAAATAGGTAATTATTTCTTCAATAAATTAAATATCTAACTCTTATTTAAAATAATCAAACCCATAAATAAATAAATAAATAAATAAATAAATAAATAAATGAATAAATAATCCAGATAATAATTAATACTGCTTCAAATAAATAGTTGAATTTTGTTTCGTAATTTTATTATTTTTTTATTTTCTTATTTCTTTTTGTTCGATTGACTTTTTTTTTTTCCCCCTTTTTGCAGGCGTGGGATTGATGGCATGGTCGACTGTGACAATCGGTATGGTTTCCAAGCCAGACGATTGTGGCGTATCCTTCCTCTCTCGATCCTCATACAAGGTATATAAATCTATACATGTACATGTCTACATAAAAATATAAAATATATAAAATATAAAACTTTATTTACGTGATCCAATCGTCTCAAGCAAAAACTTTTTCTTCCTTTTGTTTTATCCCATTGCACAGGAAATTGCCTTAGCTCCCACGGGCAATTGAGTTGAATTATTTCATTGCTCTTATTTTTTTTTTTTTATTTGTATAAAAGTATTTATTATTATATTTGAGTTAGTGCATATAAATATATTTGTCTACAATTTTTATTTATTTACAGAATAAATACTCGTCATTCAGTTGGACCGAAGATGAAACCCAATCATTGTATAAAGATGTGAGTAATAATTTCAATAGATTAAAATTTTTCGTTTATTTCCAATATTTTTAATTAAATTTTATTTTTTCTTTTTTCTTTATTGTTTGATATTGGGAATATTTAATTTAAATGGAATATAGAGTCGACGTGATACTCTAACACAGGAGTTGAAGGAGAAACCACCACTAGAAGATGAGGCACGAAAATATTCTGATAAATTACGTGATGTTTGTGCACTTGCCGATCGTTTAGGATGTTCATTTGGACAATTGGCAATTGCGTGGTCTCTAAAGAATGAAAGTGTCCAGTGCCTTCTTCTCGGAGCGTCTAACATAGAACAACTTTATGAAAGTCTCCAGAGCTTACAAGTAATTAAACAAATAATTATAATTATGAACATTATCATAAAATAAAATAAAATAAATCCAAATTATATTTTTATTTAATTTTTATATTATTTTCAAATTCATTTTACTCTTGATTTAGATTAAAATATGCTTTTATATTTAATATAGCTTATACCCAAACTTAATACCAATATGATGAATGAAATCGAGAGAATACTCGATAATAAACCGTCCCGGCCACCAATGGTTTCTACACTGGCACTTAGATGACAATCGATCTGCCCCCATGGCAGTACTGGGGGCAGTATGGATGATGGTGCTGGTAGTCCAAAGAGCGAGGGTGGCCAAAGCCATGATCAACAGACGTCTAAAGAGATGACCAATAAATTACCTTTTTGTGAGATACAATGAGCCACGAGAGCTCATGTGGTTCAATTCACTGAGCTCTTTAATCCCCACATGCAATTATAAAATTTTCCAATGATCCGATTATTCTGGTGGTTTA
Source organism: Microctonus brassicae (assembly GCA_918226075.1). Classification (NCBI taxonomy): domain Eukaryota; kingdom Metazoa; phylum Arthropoda; class Insecta; order Hymenoptera; family Braconidae; genus Microctonus; species Microctonus brassicae. The sequence goes on from OW445483.1 coordinate 8,920,182, forward strand.
TCTCGGATAAGAATATCGGAATGATTATTTAACGACAATGAAGATAAATAAAAGTTAAATAAATATGCAAATATTTGATGAATAAATTTAAAACATAATAACCGTTTAATGACAATATGTAATTAATATGTTTTGAGTGATTTGCAATTAATGTGGAATATTGAAATATGTGGTGGAGTACTGGAAAATATTCATGATGAGAATATTTGATGGTATAGAGTAATGATACGTTGAAAAATTAATTATTTTTATTTTTGACTTGGAAATAAATTTTTAATGATAGAAAAATGAGGCAAAAAAAAATATATGGAAAAGAAATTGATGAAATTTTTAGTGAATTAGTTGTAGGAAATATTGGAAGAATGATGAAAAAAAAAAATTTCGAGTTGAAAAAAAATAAAATTGAAAGAATTTAAAATAATTACGATTTGTCTTTTTGAAGCGAATAAACATACAATAATATATATAGATGCATTAATTATTCATTCAATTCGCTGAATATTATTCGTCGAATCATGATTAAATAGTTTCTTTAAAATTTGAGAAAAGAAAATAAATAAATAATTAAATGAATTGGAATGCAATTCGATTTTTTCGTCATTGTTATTATCTATAAAAAAAAAAAAAATTCTATCACGCATTTAAATTCTCACAATCAATTTACATATATATTAAAGAAAATTTATTGATATTATAGTTAGATATTTAATACAGTATTTGAAATAATAAATAATGTTGAAAATAAATTATTTGAAAGTTGTGTCGATAATTAAAAGAAAATAAAAGATATTGTTTTAAATATTGGCACGATAATTAATTTATTTCCTCATGAGGGAATATGTTGAAATAAATTGGAAATAATATCGCAATGTGATTGATTGAAATTTTATAAAATTTCATTGAGAAATTTAAATAAAATGAAAGTGATGATAAGAAAAGAAAAAAAATAATAAAAAGCGTATTAATAAATAATTGACGAATTAAAGTGTGTGAATAAAGAGGAAAATTGTCAGATTGATATAATTAATCTGATAATAATGAAATTGAGGAAACAATTAATTAAAAATTTGATTGATAAATCAATGAAAAAAAAAAAAATATAAAAAAAAAAAAAGGAATAAATGCTTTAAATATCGATTATTTACGATTGAAGCCATTACACACGTACGAACGTACATATATTCTCCTTCCAACGTAATTTTTAATCATTCCATTGCTCACATATAGATCGCGTAGGATTAAAAAAAAAAAATAACACAAATGCGAGTAAAAATTAATTCCTATTTAAAATTATAGATGCAAAAAAAAAACGATAAAATAAAATAATAAAATTAATAAATGAATAAAAATAATTTAAGTATAAATTTTACACGTACAAATGTGTAATATGTTGTGTCCAATTGCTTTTTACATGACAAATTTGTCCGTTCAGCAAAATAAAATAAAATCCAACCAATACATTCACACACAATACCGACAATTTATTCGAATTAATTAATAATAAAAATAAAAAATTAGGCTACACGTTAAAAATTCTATTCTCTTAATCTCTCGATATTATATAATAAGTAGATAAAATACATGAACCTAAATGATTAATAATCTCATTAATAAATAAAGAAAAAAAAAAAAAAATAAAAATCCAAAAAAAAAATAAATAAATAAATAATATTAATAATAATCAAGTCCATAACTACATTTTACATCGCACAGTGACGTTGATGAAGCAAAGTAATAAATTAATAATAAATAACAAAGTAAATTTATTTCTTCTTATAGAAGCTTATGCAGAATATTTTTTTTTCTGTTATTTTTCTTTAATTTATTGAATGCGCTTGCGAAATAATAATTAAAAAATGGAAAAAAAAAACCAAATAGACACATTGATATTTTACACGTAAAAAAAATAAATAAATGACAACAACATTAGGGCATAGGAGGATTTTCAATTTAATATAATGAATAATATTAATAATAATACTAATGGATAATAATACCGTTAGAATCGCAACCTATATATATTTTTTATTGCAAATCTAATCTACATATTGTGTATAAAACAACAGCGTAATTACATAAATACCAAAAAATGCGCCAAATTTTGCGAGACATCAATGAATCGCTTTAGAACTGCCTTACGATCTTAATGAGATGGAATAAGAAATGAAGAAATAATAAAACAAATAATTAAATAAATAAATAAATAAATAAATATGAAGAAATGGTCGATGGCGTATGTAAGAGGGTTTCATTAAATAAATTACTTATACTTTCTAATGAAAAAAAAAAATAATAACTTCATGAAAGAAGAATAAATATTCTTTTTTTAGATAACGATGAAAAAATATATTAAATGAAGAAGAAAAAAAATAAAACATTAATTGAAAAATTGTCACAGTAAAAGAAAAATATTGTCTTTCGTCTTTTGCAAAAGCTTTCAAGCCTTCATATATATATATATATATATGTATATATACTTAGATAGGAAAGTCTAAAAGTAACGAAAAAAATTGGAAAGATGTTGAAAATACAAAAAAGAAATAAAAAAACAAAAAAATTGGATAAAAGAAAAAATATCGGCAGTAGTGATTTTATTTCATCGCCAATTGAGTATTTATTGAACTAAAATAAGTTTGTTGTTTCTGAATTTTCAATAATATATATATATTAGTTAGAAAAAAAAAAAAAAAAAAATACATTTTTCATTATATCGTCTCGTTCAAAGAGAAATAAAAAATAAAATTTTTTTAATATGTATATATGAAATACCGACGTCGAATTCATAAATTCATTTAGTACATATCGAAATTAGATGTATAATCAAAACCAAAAAAGTAATAATAAAAAAATAAAAAAATTATATATATATGAAATCATGTAATTGTTATAAACATTACACATAATGACGTCAGTATCTCTATAAGCTCGTTGACATAATTCTTAAATTGCATTTTAGGAGTGAATATATAATTATAAAATAAAATATAAATAAATTTTTTTGAAACGTCCAACGCTGCGAAATTATAGAAAAAAAAATTTTTAAATTATTGCCAGAAAAATAAAATGAATATAAAAATGTGAGATGTAAACCGATGGGAGCAGTGCTCAGTTATTATTAATCGAAATAATAAATTAATAAGAACAATATGAATGAGAGAAATAAAAAATATTGGGGAAAAAAAAAATTGATTAATAAAATGATAATTATTTTCTCATGTCACTGTCGTATATCAAATCGAACAATTTAATCTGCCGATATTAAACCTTGATATTTTATCACATTCAATACACAAAATGACTTGAACTACATAAAAAAGTAGCTCATATTTTGATGGGTTCTAAAGATTTAAAAAGTAATGAAAAGAAAAAGAAAAAGGTAAAATAAATTTGAACGAAAGAAAAAAGTTAAAAATGAGAGAAAAAAATAATAAACAAATAGATATTTAATTAAATTCATTTAATATCACATGTCGCACTCGAAAAATATTTAACGAACGCATAATACATATGTGAAATGACACAAATACACACACATACAAATGTTACAAAAGCATTGCTGCGATAATCTAAAAAAAATGAATAAAAAAATTAAAACAACTGAAAGCAACAATAAAAAAAATGTAAAATTGTGTTGTAAGAATGTAATAATTTTTTTACCAACGTCGATAATTCGCAAATTATTGTATGTGTTCATTGGTTAAAAAAAAAAAAAAAAAATCATGTGATAATGTGGATTCACGTCAAAAAAACGTACGCGAGTGAAAAAGTTTATGAATACTTGAACATTTTTATTTTCTTTTTCTAAAATCAAATAAACGTTTGTAATGCACAAATTGGCAAGTACTGCAGTGGCAGATGATATTTAATACTGGATGGGTGAAAAAAAATAAATAAATAAACATTAAGAAAATAAAAGAAAAATCAGAGAAAACACGAGATATGAAAAAAGAAAAAAAAAAAAGAAAATATAAAATAAAAACAAAACATTGTTTTTAAAAGTTTGTTACGTCAATCATGACACAAATTATTTAATAAAGTGATTCCAACTACGGCGAAATAATAGTGCGAATTAATATTCTGTCTTATTAATTTATAATTAATAATTCACACACAAATTGTCCTAATCATACCTTTATTATTTGCCCTTAATTATTTCAGTGACGTGAAATCTACATATATCGATAAAAAATTTTAATCAATTAATAATAATATGTGATTCAATAATAGTCTCTGCAATTTTGTTTTCTAATTCTCAAAATTATATTATCATTTATATATTTCCATCACTCAATAATAATATAATATATTATTCATAATATCGATCGCATATTTTTCATTTTATACAAAGGAAGAAAAAACAAATAGAATATAATTTCATACTAAAATTAATAGTGTATAAAACTATAACATAATACAATCGCAATTCACATATACATGTAAAAATAGTGATAGCATAAACATATATAAACCAACAATATTTAATTTGTACTAATATTAAATTTAGTGACTAGCAAGTCTCTTTCAAACCCACAAAATTGTCCACACAATAGTATTTATTTTTTAATTTTATTTATATCTTTAATTTTTCGCTTTTTGTTTCATTTCTTTTTATATATCCTCAACACAATAACACAATAATTCACACGAACAATACACCGCACATTTAAAATCACCGTCACTTGCTCGATGAAAAGTGATAAACACCTTTAATTTTTTTATTCACATTCTGCAATGTTTTTATTTTTAATTAAACACTTAACACGTTCATATTAAAATATATTCAATAAAAAATAAAAAATAAATATAGAAATATTAATTAATCATCGCACATTTCTAAATTAACCGGAAAGAAAACATTCAATTCCAACATAATAGCAAAAGTTAAAAATAAAAGGTACATTATTAAACATGCAATACCAACATGACGATTTAATTGATATTTATAATAAGCAGTTACACCGTAAAAACCAATTACACATAAAATAATTGACATTACGCTGTATGCAAGTGCACCAGACTCAATTAGAACATCATTTTTCGTCATTAATGATTTAATTGCCCATGGAAGACCAAGACACATCAGGACATCAAGTGTATTGGCTCCTAATGTATTACTCATAGCCATGTCACCATTTCCTAAATAATGAAAACATACAGAAAAATAACAAATATACTTCAAAGCGAATTTCTTTTTGATTATCTACTGAATATTGAACTATGGAATACAATTATAAGTATTCATATAATATTTATCAATGATTAAAATTTATCTTTCTTCATAAACTTTAATTATTGATAAATAATATATGAATACTTATAATTACTGATAAATGATTAATATTTATATGAGAATAATCGCGGGAATTCCTGAATTAGATTGAGAACTCAATATATAATAAAAAATATTATATTACCCATGAAACGTGTATCAGAACAAAAATCTTGAGATTAAAATCATTTGATAGAGTTGAAGAAAAAAATTGTTATATATGACAATTTTTCTTATCAAAATTGATTATTTTTTTTTTTTCTTATTAATGATAAATTGTGCTTATCATACATTATTGTATGAGGAAATTAATGAATATATAAATTTTTTACCTTGACGTGATAGAATAACTATTGAAACAAGCTCTGGCATATTTCCGCCAGCGGATAAAAATGTTATTCCCATAACTGAATCAGAAATACCAAGCGTATCGCCAACTACTGTCATCATCCAACTGACCAAGTATGATGAAATAGCAATCCACATTACACACATTATAAATGTTATTGGATACCAACTGTGCAATCGTTTAAATCGGGTGTCCGGAATTGTTATAAAGAGAACAAATTTAATTGGCCATGTGAAAAAAAACATGAGTATGTTTCCAAAATGTCCCGTTGGCCAATTGAATGGTGTGTCTAGATAAATAAATTAATAAATAAATTATTTCGTAGTGTTTAACAGCAGTGAATGAATTTTTTTATTTGCAATTTTCGTACCAGGCTCAACATATTTTTCAAAATTTTCTGGTTTCTCTGGATAACATTGTCCATTTTCAACCTCTTTTCTTTTTGCACTTTGAATACTGTTTCGATATTCAACTCGCAACTCACCATGAACAAATGGTCTATAAAATCCAATTGGCATTTCATCTTTGTGACTTTCTGTTACTAGAAAAAAAATATCAGCATATAATAAAACAAAAATATTAAGAATTTTATTAATTGGTCATTAATTAATGACAAAAAATTATAAATAAAATAAAATGAAATCAATTTACCTTTTTCGACTGTGAGTTTAGATTTATTGCAGATAAATGTCTTAATTTTATTTGTAAAATTATAAAGATATTTATTGAGAAATAAAATGGTAAAATATCCAGCGAATAATATCATCAATATCATCGATTCATACCAAGTAATTCTGCCATCCCACATAAATATTACCAGTACACCCACTGATATAATATAAATAATACAATCACGTGATAATATCCATGAATCCAATTGTATACCCTGTTTAAAATAATTATCAAATGGAATTTTAATAATATTAAAATATAAAACATAAAAAATATTTTACACTGAGGAAAAATTATTTGACGGCTTTTTCAAATACATCAGTTACCTACTTAGATAACATCATTTCTTAATCACCTGTAATATGACATTGTCGTGAACAATAAAACCACAATAAATGAAAGCATGAAATACCATTAAAATAATGAAAATGATAATATATCATTTATATAAAAAAATAAATTAATGATAAAATTTACCTGAGCAGCAGACAATGCGCCAAATGCTGGTGTTGCAAATGTATTAAATACAGCACCACCAACAACAGTACCAATACCAAGATCAGATTCCGTAACAAATGTACCAACTACATTTACAAATAATTCTGGAAAACAGCTAGCAGTTGCTAAAAATGTTGCACCAGCAACATCAGCACTAATATTCAAATCAGCACAAATAATATCTAATGCTGGCAATAAATAATCATTGCAAACGTATGCAGTCAATAAGAAACAATAAAATCCAAATAGTGCATGTAAAATAACAACGCCATGTTGACGTTGTGTTTTAGTAAATAAGTCTTTGGGAAATTCCTCCATCGAATGAGGTGCACAGTTGACCGGTGGTGTTTCATCGTCAATTGAAGTATTTTTTCTTTTTGATCGATAAGATAAACTCTCGTGAAATTTCGTAATCTCAGGTGAAGTTGAAATAGACTGTTGTTGTTGTTGTTGTTGTTGTTGTTGCGACACATCAATTAATGAATCTAAATCATAAAAAATATTTTAATGAACTTTTGTAATTTTTTTTTTTTTTATTAAATAAATATATTAGAAATTTTTTTTCAATTACAATCTTACCTTCAATTCCACTTGATGTTGAACAAATAAATATTATTATTACAACTGTTGCGCATAGTGTATGATTTTTAATACTCATATTTAATTCAATTTTATTGTTAAATAAAATTATTGAATGTCATTAAGATTCAGGAGAGTGTAAATTAACTCTCTCTTTTTGTTTTTTATGTTAATAATCTGAATATATATCCATATAATTTTTTACTTGTAATACAAGTTGGGCGTTTATGAGTACTTTTTAAATGACTAGTTGTCAATGTGGATAAAGACTGAAATACCTCATCGACATCAGTTCTAACGTATCTTTGAAATTATAACTGATTGCAGTCCCTCCTACCTCGACATTTTATCCATACGTTTATATATATATATATATATATACATATATTTATACACACACAAATGTTTATTATCACTTGTGTTCAACTGATGAGTTACTGCAGAAAATGATAAATGATCCGTGTGCGGTTAAGGTGATACTGATAATGATTGTTAATAGGTCTCGGGCACGTTAACGAATCGTGTGTGATGTTTAAATTAATTAAATTACATACAACTTTTTTTTTTTATTATTATTTTTTTTCCAGATAAAAAGGCTTAAAAAAAATTCTCAATCTTTTTTTTTATTGTTTATGATATAGTATCTCATTTAATTGGAACAAATCGGTATTTTGAAATATATATTTCTTATATTTTATTGTGATGATTGTAATGTTTATTTATGCTTATAATTGATTATAATAATGAAATTATTTATTGAGATTATGTCTGAATAATTCAATTTGTTTTATTTTATTTTTGTATTCATTTTTACTGCAGCGTGGCAAGCATATAATTTAATTTATTATTTTCTCTCGTCAAAATCGAAGAAAAAATAAATATTTATACGAAAGCAAGAAAATGTCAATTGCCACATAAATCAAGAAAAAATGAAAGAATAATTATTTACAAATACTCGTATATATATGTAATGGAAGATAAGAATGAATTAAATCCCAGGAAAAAAAAAAATTCACTTGACAGTTTCTTTTTTAACGCTTTGAGTTTTGCCATAAGCAGCGTCCAAAAATAATCCAGAAAATACTATAAATGTTCCTAACCATTGTCTAATTAATAATGTATTACCAAATAATAATACTGAAGCAAGTACAGTGAAGAATTTTCTTGTTGTTGTAATTATCGAACATGGCAATGGACCAAATTCTGCTACAGTTAAAAATATGAAAAATTGACCTAATGCACCAGCCATTGAAAATGTTGATATATGCCACAATGATGTTGGATGTCGTTGTAAGAATTTAATAAATTCTAAAAGCTCGCCCGAAAGTGCAATGACAATTCCACTAAATATCATTGACCAAAAATTCATATTAAGCATCATATGACCAGATTTTGATTTATGTTCAGCTCTCATTCGCTCTTGAACAGCACTTGTTAAACCATCCATTATCAATGACAATATTAATAATAATTCACCAAATCCCATTTGCTCAGATTGTTTCGTTGATGTTTTTCCATCTTTAAACATGAATGTAACGACACCCAATACAATTAGGAAGACGAAGAAATATTTTCTCATTGGATATGACTAGAAAAAAAGAAAAATAATACATAACAATATTTAATTAATAATTATTACTGTTATTGATATAAAATATTAACATCTTAGATATAGATTATTTATTTAATCTCTTATTTTTTGAGGTTATTTACCTTTTTACCGAGTAAAACACCCAGTAACATTACTGGTATTGGTTTACCAGCTTTTCCCACAACTTGTGTAGGATAACTGACAAATTGTAATGCCATATTGCTACATACCATCCCCAATAAATATGTAAATGCTGATGTAGCATAATAAATTGTTTTAGTTGTATCTTCATTCTCTTTCATAATTGTCAGTAATAAAAGTTTTGCAAAAAAATAATTTATAACACATTGAAAGAAAACCAATGCGAACATATACGTAAATTTTTCTTTATTATTTTCATCATCACCATAAACACCACGAGTTATTTTTTCTTGTAACATGGCAAAATAAAAATAACAAAAAAATATACCCGCCGCACATACCAATAACTTTGTATTATTATTACTAGACATAATTGAATTATTTGTTTATTAACTAATTATTAATATATAAATATATATGTGATGTTAATGATGATAATAATAATGATACATAAAATGTTTATTATGTATAAAATATGTTTTTTTCTTTATTAAGAAATTATTATTGTAACCGCGCGCGCAAGTCGCCGGCAAAAATAATAAAAACGTATGCGTGGCCGTCAGGGATTTGTAGACATTTGTACGTGGCTTCTTCTAAACATTAAACTCAAATACAAACAGCTGTTTTACAGATGATGACGTTCAATCAACAAATTGACAATGAATTTTAGTTCTATTATTTATAGTTAGATGGTATTAAATTCAAAACTTATCATTTGATGATAAGTATATTAGTTCAGTTTGTCACCACGAAAAATTTACACAAAATGGCGTTATTATAGTTTTTTCTCATATTAATGAATTACTTTTGTTGGATATAATTATAATTGTTTATTATTTGTTTCATTGAGATTGAATAGAAAAATGGTTGATAAATTTAGTATTTCATTTGATTATAAATTAATCGAATGAATTAAGCATGCGGGATTTTTTTTGTTTGTCGGGAATATATTATGATTTAATTTGGAGGTTATAATTTTATTTATTTTGGATTATTTTATGAAATGATATTTTATTTTCTAATTTTGAGATCCTTGTAAATGAGTTTTCAGGTGTGAATTAATTTTTATATAAACGCTGGAAGCTAATGATTAAATTATATATGTCGTAGGTGTTTCAATTACCAAGTGAAATCACTTTGGCTTCAGTGTGAGCCACGCCGTGGAATTTTGTGATAAATTTTAGGCCGACTCTAACTCAAAGATTTGTTGAATTTTTTATTATCTCAAGGCTATTGTAATGTTTATATTGAAAGAACAATGCGATTTTCTGATATAATTTCAACATTCAATTATAAAGAGAATTTGCTACTCGCTAAAATTATCTAAGCCATATTTAATAAGTTTTTTACTAGAACATAATTTCATTATATTGTAAAAATTACTAGTAATATATTTTTTTTAATACCTATGTAAAAAAGTTATTATACCTATAATTTAATGGCTTGTTTTAGTGTCACATAAAAATAAAATGGGACGAGTATGTGAAAAAAAAAAACATGAAAATATTATTCATTACTTGTATAATCATAATATTTATACATTTTATTTATAATTTTTCGCACACCTGAAACCCAAATTGCTGGCAGATGTATCAGGAGTATTTGGACGACGTGCAGCACATCTGTATCTAAAACAATACGTTTTGTGACAGAGATATGATCCGCCTTTTGTTACCTTATCAGTTCCAGAAAGGGGTCCAACCTTAAAAATAAAATAAATTGGTAATATATTGAATTTACATTATATGAAATTAAATATAGAAATTTTTCGATTTTAGCATACTGGATCCGTGATTAATTCAGTTGAGTGATCTACAGACCACCAATCATCTGTCCATTCCCATACGTTTCCAACAATATTATAAATCCCATAATTATTAGGTGGATATTCTGTAACAGGAGCTGTTCCTATGTAACCATCATCCCCAGTATTTTTATGTGGAAATTCTCCCTGCCAGATATTCATTCTATACAAACAGTGAAGAACATCCATTTATTTATTCCATTAAATTATAATAACCGTTTATTATCATTTAAATTGGTAATTAATTTATTTTTTATATACATTACTCATTTTATATTTCACCTATGCTTATTATTTGGCGTCAATTTATTACCCCAAGGATAAAGTCGATCTTTACGACCATCTCGACATGCTATCTCAAATTCAGCCTCAGTTGGCAAACGTTTTCCCAACCATTTGCAATATGATGTTGCATCATTCCACGATACATGAACAACTGGATGATCCATTCGATCTACAATAAATAAATAAAATGAAAATTCATAGAAATTTAATTTGATCTATTGAATTATTAACATTAAATACTGTGTTAATAAAGCAAAGAATAAATTCGAGTATGTGCGATTGTCGAAAAATATAAAAAAATCATCTCTATAATTCACTAATTCAAATTATAACTTATCTCATGGCATAATTAACAAAGTCAGAGAAGTCATATGTCTCTGATAAATAGCATTTGTATTTATTTTTGAAATAATTATCAATTGTTGATTTGATACAATTAAATGTTTTTCCAGAATTTCAAATAACTTATCAACAATTATTGGTACATAGGTCCATAAGTCCAATAATATTTTTGGAATTTACTTCATATATTATTGCAAAGATATTAGTTATGTTAGCGACGAATAATATTTCAAAATTGTTTGTACATTGACGATATAATCGTGTAATTGATGATAAAAATTTAATCTCAACAATTTTATGAAATAAAATAATTGAAACGATCCTAGTAATTTTTTTTTTTTTAATAAATTGGGTGACGTTTCAAATCTCGTTCATTATTATTTATCATCATCATTATTTATCATTATATCCATGATTATATAATTAAAAATCTCCATATAGATGCAATATAGTGTGTTGTTTTATTAAATTAGTGAAATAAGAATTGAATTAAATTCGTCAGGATGAAATATTAAAAAATGAATTAAAAAATTTTTAATTTTTATTTTGATTGCTCAACGTACCAGTGATATTTGAATCAGGTCCTTCTGGCTGAAACCACGTTGCAAAATTCACCGGCAACCACCAGGGTGCTTGAGCAACAGCTTCTTTTATTTCCAATTTTATTTCATCACTCAACAAACCCTCAAATACAAATGAATTACCAAATTTCTCTGCTTCAGTTTTAAAATTCGTTGCTTTAACAAATTTATCAAAATAAAAATTGCTCACTTCATATTTATCTATATAAAAATTGTTCAATTTAACATTCCTTTTTGGACCTTCACCATCACCAACAAATACTGGATTATTTGTTCCAATTTCATAAATTCCACCTTCAATCAAAACCATTTCATTTGGTGTATTGTAAAATATTTTTTTAATAATCTCTTTATCATCATTAATCAAACAATAATTATCATCAATATTATTTTTTATTCTTTTGGTTCTTTTGATATTTTTTCCACATGAACAATCATTTTCAATGTTCTCTGTAGCATTACAATCAGAACATAAAAATACTGTTAAAATAACTAACAATATACAATAGAAAATATTCAAAAACATATTGTATTAATCAAAATTCAACAATAATATATTTAAATTCTATTAAATAACATATTTTTATTATTTTTTTTTTTTGTTCTTTGTTAATAGTTAATATATATACGCAATATATTTTTCGAAGTTCTATGTATTCTATACATTAGGTATTACAGCTGTAGTAATAAACTTTTAAATGCTGGACAAAGTAATGATAAAAACCTGAAAATACCGGCACAATAAAAACCAAACACATTGTCCATATATCAATTTGTATTTATTTTATTTCTTTTAGTCTACTACTGATATATACCTATTTATTCCAACACGCTGAATATTTTCAAGGCAACTTATATACATTTATCATGATAATATACATGCAATTGTCGCTAGCATTATGTCGTACAGTGAAAAAGAACCGTGTTCGTTCATGTCCCGCCTAAAATTCGAAAGCCATCAAATAATAAATCATTATTGAATTCACAAAACATATTCCAACGGCTTTTTTTTTCTTCTTTCATTTTTCATTTTTATTATGCAAACAATTTCATACCGTTAATTGGAAAAAAGAAAAGAAATAAAAAATAACAAATAAAAATCGCTAATGTATGTCATTAAATATAGGGATTTTATTGTCAAATAATGGTATCTTTGATTCCAATATTTAATGTAGAATTTTTTAATAGCGCTTATGAGAATATTTTCTTAATTGCAAATAGAACATGGGCATGTGATAAAGACGATCCATATCGAAAATTGAATGAACACTTGTGGGTTCAGGTGATACATTTGTCATTCATAAAATAGAAATAAAAAAAAAGAACTTTTTATTTTCTTTCTTTTTTACTATTTAGAAAGATAAATATTGAATTGTGTGTGGTATTTTCTTCATGATAGAATTTCAAATGTGGAGAAAAATTACACGGTAAATGTATTAATAGCACTAACTCGAACGAAATAATTCCCAATTCATGGATTGAAAATAATCAATATGATGATAATAACCAAAGCGACAAAAAATATAAAAATTGTGACAAACAAAATAATTATTTCTCATCAACGCCTCACAATACATCAAATGTACAATTAAATAAAGCCATATTAGAACCATGGATGCTCGATGAAGTCGAAGAATATTTTACTCAATTGACCTCTAACATGTGGGTATACACATCAGTAAAAAAAAAAAAAAAGATATTTAATTTCATCTATTTAATTGTTTTATATTATATACATATGATGAACACGAAAACAAAAATTGTAATAATGAATAAAGTCCACCGATGAAGGAGTCACATTGTCCCATATTAAATGATGAATTATCGCCGGGATTAATTGGGTCATCATCAGACAATGATTATGATAAATATTGTCCTTTACCATACAAAATTGACAATGCTGCAGAATTACAATTACAAATGCGCATTTCACATGAGAATATACGACATATTTGGGACACTAATGAAGTAATCCAACCACTACTATCATCGTCATCATTGTCTTCATTATCATCATCATCATCATCATCATTGTTATCATTATCATCATCTTTATCATCATCATTGTCTTCATTGTCATCATCATCGTCATTGAAAAATAAAAAACGCGAATGTTATATTAATAATTCACGTCGTAAATTAAAATTAAATGACAAACAAAAAGTTTTACATTGTAACCATGAGGACATTTGCCATCCCAAACATCCTCAAATTATTATCGCAAAAGGTCGACATCACCCTCGCATCACAAAAGGCCAAAAAAAATCAACAGCTGTGCCATTATTGAGCGCTGAAGTGCCTGAATTTTTTCCTAAACGTCCTGAATTAATTCACGATATTAATAACGATTATAATTATTCATCGAAAAATTTACCATTTATTGTAACAGAGAAAATTAGTGAAGAACAAATTTTTCGATTCAACAGACCACCTTTATCAAATGTCAATGCAATATTTCAAGTAATTGTACACAAGCTTTTAGTTATACATAATATAGATGAATTTATTGAATAATAAGATGAGAATGAATTAATATTTTTTGACAATCATTACAGAGACCAAACACCCCGTTACTTCCAACTCCAATTATGACAACACCGCTAATGAGACCGTCATATCATCATTGGATACCGCAATTATCTCCACCCATACAAATTCAATTTCCTGGTTATCCATTAACGTCACAATCATCGACGTCATTACAATCAATTGCCCCAATGAACAATCGTCCAATTCAAGTAACTGAAAAATTAATCATACAACCTGGACAAATAAATAATTCTTTAGCTGCGCCAATTCCTGTTTATCAACGTCCACCAGAATTATATCCAGATCAAAAACAACGTAATAAAAATCAGGGTGTTGATTTTAATAATTTAATATTATTAACAAAAAATGCTATGAAAGCACGACGCAATCAATCAAAAAATCCGCAGCACAGTTCGAGTTTTATTTTAGAATCACGTCAACCAAATTTAAAATCCGAAAATGATGTTTTACGATGGTTAAATAAGGGCTATCCAAAGCGAGCAAAAGAATTTTCAACAATTAATTCACTTGTATCTGATTTACATGATTGTGAGGATAAATTCATGAATAATATTAAAGATAAATCACAAAAATTTAATTTACCTCAAGCTACTATTGTTCAAAATGCAAATCATTTTAATCATAATAAATATTCCCATTGATAATTACAATAATATGTCGATAAAACGCTTTTAGATAAGGATCGATTGTAAATTATAATTATTCATTTTTTGATTTAATTTCCATGATAAAAAATTGAACAAATATAAACAATCCATAAAAAAAAATTATTATCTGCAATTTCATTTACAATTTTGTGCCTAAATAAATACAATTTCCTAAAACTATTTCATGAATAATATCGATAATTCTACTGTTTATATTTCGACATCAAGAATCAATTTCATCATGATTAAATGCCTAAAAAATTGCAAATATAGAAAATAAAAAATTCATTCTAACCTCAATTTCATATAAAAAATGAATATTTAATTTAACTTATCGCAACGCGAGGATAACAATAAAAGAAATGGAGCTGAAATATAATTCATATAGTTATAACAAAAGAATATGATATAGTGATAAATAAAAAAATTGAACCTTGAACTGATGATTTTTTTCAACCGCGCCGACTGAATTTAGATAAAGTACCAACATTGGCAACGTCGCAACAGCTCGAGTTCAGCCAACACGAATCTGTTGCCTAGTAACAATAATCCAAGTCTGGGTGAGGTCAGCATAATAATATGTAACAGTCACCATACTCCAAGTTTCTGATGTAGAGAATACATATATGTATGTATATAATATATACATTCATTGCAAGTGACACAAAGACTTGAGTCGATTCAATACGTGATTATGTATACATATACTATTATGTATAATGCATGGTTATAGATATACATAATATAGACTGTTCATAAAAATACATATACATCTGTTGGTTTATATTATTAATGTAAATATATAAACCACGTTCAAAATAATTTTTCTTATTTCGAATCACATCCATTTAAAAATAATTACTATGGAATTATTTATTTGCAGATTATTGTGGAAAAAAATTTCTCTAATTTTATTATTGAATAGTTAATGGATATATGATTATAATGTTAATAGTTGTATTGATAAATATTGCTCATAGTTAATGGAGATAATTCACGAATGGAAGTTATTTTAATGTTTTAAAAGTCGAGTATTCATTTAACGCGGCTGATTCATTAATAGTTAGCAGTAATCTAATAGATTATATGATGTTAATTATCTGATTCAATTAACAGTTGTGTTATTTAATTGCGTATTTTATTATAATCAAATAAGATATACTAATTGTTCATTTGTTTGAAATGGTAATTATTGGTAAAGAAGAAATTTATATTATAAATATGCCATTAATAATAGTTAAAGTCATAGTGTTCTAGAGAAGAATATATTTTCTTCTATAACGCTTATTTTCTTGACCTAGAAGTTAAGAATATTCTAATTTATGGTAGAAAATATATATATTATTCTTTGGTGAGTATAAACGTGGCAACGCTGCAATATTTTTAACTCATGACTCAGATGCCAGAAACTTGAGATAATAACTATCTACGCGATTAAAGCTCGCTTCGTCTCATTTTTACATATACTATAGAGGATTTTGCTGATAGTTCTGTTTATACCATTTATCTGATTCCGGTGTTGCCACGTTTCTAAGCGGTCCATTAACTATATTGATACAACAGAATTTTCAGAATTTTCATCACTTTTCTTAGAAGAATATAATCTAAACTATAATTCTATAAACTTAAATAAATTTTCCTTTAATTAAAACAAATTATACGGAACAAAAATTTGCAAAGATTGAGATTATTTCTCTAATATTATTCTAAGCTATATAGATAAATTGAATTCAAATAGTTGTCAAGTCTCAATAGTTGACAATTAATTTTAGAATTTAGGGCAAAGTTTTATCTGTTAAAGTAATGGATTGATATTGATGTTTAGTGGGTAAACATAACAAAAGATTTGAAGAATTATGGTACGCGAGGAAATATTTCTTCTCTGAGTCTCAGCACTTGACAGACAAAGAGAAATCATACTATGATAGCATTTAATGATGAGGGCGTGGCAAGGGATGCTACGTTTTCGTAAATTCTAGGGTATATGACCATGTGGGTACATTTAGAACGATGAGAAACTGAAATGTGAGCATCCAGCGTTGCCACATTTTCAACTCTCTCTCATCAGCCATAAATTCCATTTGCGATATCTGCACTGTGAATATCATGTGGACTAGAAAATAGCAACTGTCGTTAAACTGAAATAACGAGCGTGGTTATAAATTTCCATTATCCACAGTCATAAAAAATAAAAAAATTAATGGCGCACTTACTGACGCCAAATGATAAAGCTTTATTACTGTAGAATATGAAGGCTATTCATAAATGTCAATTCTGTAAAATTTCATTTTCCAATACATAAATATCTGAATATATTCGCTCAATGATTCTAAAAATAAAATAGTTTCTGTAAATAATATATAAATGAAATAAAAAAACTTTCATAAAAGTTTTTTTATTTCATTAATGAACTATTATATTATATGTATGTATAAAATTTTGTATCTGTAAATGATGTTCTGAGGATTCAACTTTTGTGTTCGTAGCATATATTATAGTACTTTTAACAAAAGAAACAAAAGATGAACCGAATGAATAGTACTTTATTCAACATGGTAGATATAATGGTTCAGAAGAAAAGTGAAGTATAAACTGGGGAAAAATTGTAGAAGGGATGAGCCATTCGCCAGTAAGAAACGAGAGAATCAAGCAGCCATTATATTTACACTTTCCAGTTTCCCTTCTCTTCTTTCTCTTTTGCTTACATTTTTTCTCGCTCTCACACGTCATTTAGCTCACCCCACCGCATAGTAATTCCTGAAAGTTTTGTTCGCTGTTGTGTGGTTCCAGCAATTCCTCCCCGCTCCCTCACTCACATATACCACCATACTATGTATTCAAACTGCCATATACATATATATAATTGTGAGCATTGGATAGTTTTACTGCAATGAAAACTCGGATCGATACTTGATGGGATCTGGTGAGAGCACTGGCTCAAAGCTATTAAGCTCGGTTGGAGCACTCAGCATACTATACTATTATGCTATAGTACGTTCAAATGTGGTTGGAACAACATGAATATTTATGTTGGAATATATTAATGTGAATTACGAGAAAGGCCATAACGGAAAATATAGAACCACAGTTGGTATATTCATAAATATTTATTACAGTGGTTTCAGGATAAATTATTTATTTGTAATTTTATTATTTTATCATATTATAAATATATTTGAAATTTAACTCCAATAAAACATAATTTATCCATAGTGTATATTTTATGGTTATACATTTATAAGTTGGTAAAATATTTTTCTAATCAATATAATGTCAGATCAAGTTAGTATCAATTGATTTCACCAAACTCAATTACTATATTTGCAGCGTTTCGTACGTATCACAACTATACATCAACGTCATTATGCATGAGTGAACGTTGAATGTTGAAATACTGTAATACATCACTGTTGTCATGTTTCAAAATTCGATTTCGTATATTTATTTAGCGTAAATTAAAAAACAAAAAGTCCAACGGATCACATAAATTATAATTAAATAACAGTCATGATATATTATTGATTCATGTCATAATTGTAAGCTTGCAATCTTTGAATAATGGACGCGCCCTGTAATGAAAGTGGGGAAAGACAGTTGATTAATGGTTATAATACTCGTAATAGTTGGCATGGTATTCGCATATACTATAGTGATGAATACAGATTATAATTGTATACAGATATATATAATTCCTGGGTATATTTCACATACAACATTGTATATGTATAGAATTATAAAAAATCTACCACGTCATAGATAGTCATAAGGGTGGGAGAATTGAAATAATCTAAAGTGCAGTAAATCCAATGACTCGATGTGCGCATGCGCTAAACAAATTTTCTCCATTATGATTGGTCCCCCACTCCTAATGTATGTTTATTCACGTTAGGTTATTCGAGATTGAGCTCGCATATGTTGTTCTACTCTTCCCCCACCAATGCAAAACTATACGCTGACGGTCAATTTTTTTATCCCTACCTTTTTAGATTTTGTGTACATTTTGTATTTGTGTGACACGTCTAGATGTAGAATATATCAAAAGGGCCTAATACAATCTTCACATAGTGTGTGCATGCACGTACTAATATAAACGTAACAGTACGGAATACGGATAGTAGTTTGACAATCCAAGATTATATTGACAGTGACACACGGCAGGGGGAAGTTTGTGCGGGGTGGGAGCGAAGTAAAATTTAATCTTTCTCTCTTCAATTATATCTATCTCTTTTGCTCTCTCACCGTTATACCACCACACAATGTTTCACCACGATCGGCGCATGCCACCAACCGCCGCGCGCGTTCTTAGAGAATATAACATACCAACGAGTTGGAACAGGTTCCTGAACCTCTGATCGTGGCGCATCATACGTTCATCTTTACCCACCACGCGAAAATTTTACACTTTACGTCTTGTCGCCATATTGGCAGACATTGCAAAATATAATCGCAACTATATAATTGGTACGAGATTTATTTTTGTTATCATAGATAATAGAATTAATATAATTATGAAATATTCAATGAATTTAAAAAAATTTTTTTCTTGAATTCTTGGGTTAATTATTATTTGTGTGTTATTATATCAATTCACAACAATGTAATTATTATTCAGTGATTATGTTTTTGTTTTCATAGTCTTTTTTTATTTATTTTTTATTTTTTTATCTTTGTTTGATATGTTGGCCAGTGCTTTTCAATGAGCTATTACAAAGTTTTGAGCAGTTATTATTTATGAACAATTAAAAAGTAAGAATATCACTAGATGGTATATCAATTTAGTGATATTTTGTGTACTCAAACGTATTTACCATGTGATTTAAAGCGATTTTATATAATGAGTTGATATAAAGTATGTATTTCAGATTATTATTTTGATTTGAATGTAAAGAATTTATCAATCGATAATATAGTAAATAGTGACAAATAAAACTTGTTGCACTTATATTTTATATTCTAAAAATAACATGTGTATCTTGTAATAATAAATTGAATACATATGAATTATTGTATATGTGTTACGTTACATTTTCAAAAATTATTTATTTCACATTTTGTAAATTTAAAATAAATTTATATTTATTTTAATAAATTTTTACTTAATTCAATTGATATAATATATTAATACATTGCAGTGAATATAATATCTCATTGAAAAGAAATAAAAATGAATAACGAAAAGAAATAACCTACTAACTGAGGCTGTGTTTGTTTGATTTCATCAATGTTGACAATGAATGTAAGTATTTGTGTGAAAATAATATAATTATCATACATAACATTACTATAATATTTTCAAGAAATATGTATTGAAATTATAAAAAGCAATAGAAGTTAATCTTTATGTTGTGTTTATTATTTACAGTGTGGAAATGAATAGTCCATTGAAGCAACATTTTGATGGCTTTGAAGAAACTGAAACAAATATCAGCGAAAACATATCAGAAAGAGGATCACCGATATCTGGTACGCTAAATAATTCTTTGTGAATATATATTCATTTGCATATTATCACTGCATGACTATATTGTCATTAGTCCTAAAATTATGGTTTTATAATATATAATTATAAACAAATAAAATAACATTTCGAAATGTAATGTTGTGATATAAAAAATATGTGAACATTTTTCATCGATTTAATTGTATAAAAATAATAATGTACAATATTTTTTCTTCTCTATTTTATGCTTAATTATTATCAATTAAAATTTTCATATGAATTGATGTATTATTGGGCTAGATTCTGTTAAAAAAAAAAAAGTCAAATTTCATCATAGACACACATACACACATTCAATGCCTTTATCATCATATTATATCCAGACTTTTTCATAGATATATTATTATACGCGAAACATAACCTCAAAGTTCGTTCGGATTGTGTGGCTGTAAAAATCAAATTATAAAACTTTCTACTGATGCATTCACACATACGAAAAATAATTCTATTGATTTCTATTCAAAACTGACAATATATAAACTCAAAATTATTTCTGATACTCATAATGTATATATGTGTATGTACGTATTTATGTTTGATAATTTATTAGAATTTGTTTCATTACGTGATTAATTAATGTTAATTATGACGAGAATTTTTACCACGACATAGAAAAATATTTTTGCATATGTGTGCTGCCAATTGAAATCCTTTTGTGTATTGATTGAATACTTAATTAAATTTACATAATTTATAACCAATTTATATTAATGCGTAAAAATAATTATTCAGCTGAATATATTATATTATATTATTATTGAAGTAATTTAATGTTTGAATAATATTGAAAAAAATTTGAATGTAAAGATAAGTCACGTTTAATTTTCTTTTTAATGAATTCACTCGTAATTTTTATTATATGGTTTTCATTTCATTTGTATATGTACATTTTATATATAAGCAAAAAAAAAATTTGATGATCATACCGATGATTAATTGTGTTTTGTTTTACTTTCTGTTTGTTTAGAGGAACAGATAGATTTGAAGCCATTGGACTGTGTACAATCAATTAATTTACCACAGTGTGAAGTGTGTGGCGAAAAATTTCTGACAAAAAAAGAATTAAGATCACACATTACTGTACATATTGGCCAGCCAAGGATAATACTGAAACGTTGCAATACTCTTCAATTAATAAAGACAAAGGATAAATATCGTTTCAAAATACATGAAAAAAAACGATCATTAAAATTAACCTTAAAAAAACAAAATCACAGCGATTTTGCTGTTATAAATCGTGAGTTGGATTTTGATCATTGTGAAAAAGACAATTATTGTCTTGAAGAGGTGGCAGGCAATACTGATAAAAATAATGAGCGTTTATCAGAGGAAAGAGAGAGTGAGGAGCAGGAAGTTGAACAAAATCAATTTGAAAATGTGATGGTAAATGAAGACAATACAGATTATCCTGATGATAATTATAACAATAATGAAGATGATAATGATATAAATGACGACGATAATGATAATAATAATGATAATGATGATGATGATGATGGGGATGATGCCGACGACAGTTATCAACCATCAGGTGAACCAAATGAAGGTGATTCTGGAGTAGGTAGTGATATGGCAAATCCGTCAGAAAAAGAAGATTTAACTGTTGACGATTTACACAACTCTGCGGATCATTACGAATCAGAAGATATAGAAAAAAATATTGAAGATAATGATGATCCTGAGGAGTCGGACGCATTGGAAGCGACGTGTCGTGAAACAATTGAAAATTTGAAGAAATTAGGAGAAGTATCTAGGTAAAATATATAAAAAAAAAATGTGATTAAATAGAACAAACCAATTCAGTAATTGTAATAAAAATATTTGGAATTAATATACTTAATTTTTTTTTTCTTACAGTTCTCGGTCCTTGAGGGAAGTGGAGGATATGTCTCCAAGGGACGATGAAAAATTGTCTGATGACTCATCGCCTGAGCGTAGTCCCGCGCTCAATCGTAATTCAGCATTGAATTTACTTTCCAAGAATCGCGCGCTTGAAGTACATCCATCTGAACAAATATCTATAAGACTACGTAAAAATAATGATTCAACAGTCGAATCAAATTCAAATATAAATTGGAGCGAATTTCAGGATAATAATATTAGTGATAAAGATGATGACAATACATCACAAGAGAATAATCAACAACGATGTGATAATAATAAACCAGAAAGTAATACTGATACAAATAATTCAATATTACAAGAATTTCTAAATGCCCAACGGCAAAAACATAATCGTGATAGATTAACTCAAAATTCACCTATTGAAACTGAATACGTGTCATTAGAACGATTAGCCGAAACAGTAAACACATGTCGTGTTTGTAATGAAAAATTTCACGATATAACATTATTAGACGATCATAAATCAAAAGCTGGCCATTATCAGTGTAATATTCCTGATTGTTCCAATCTAGTATTTACAACTGTGATGGAAGTATCAATACACAAATCACAAGCTCATGGCACGCCATTATCTCCAAGCATAAGTATAGTGCCAGCCCAGGTAGCTCGAACGTCGCCACATGTAACTGGTCCTACTTCACCGCGGATCCGACAAAATAATTCCCCACATTTATCGAATCATTCATCACCGCATAATATGACTATTGACAACGCAAATCATCAATTAAACCGCGCATCACCGCACAGTAATTCGCCACAGCAAACATATTCACCAACATACAATGTCAATTCACATTCGCATCATCATCAACAACATCAACAACAACAACAACAACAACAACAGCAGCAGCAGCAGCAGCAGCAGCAAATGGTAGCGCCAATAAATTTTGAACAACTTCCTGCGCCGGTACAACAATTGGCTCAGCAAGTTCAACGAATGGCGTTGCCACCGATGCAATCACAAATTCCACCGTCATTACCACCAGGTGCCAATACAATGATTCACGGTGCAAATTATTTTGCTCAACCACCCGGACGCCCGCCATTATATCGAATGAGTACTCCACAATCAATGCAATATCCACAGCATATTGCACATTTATATTCCCAATATAATGCATCACCTTATGCATCACAATATCCTGGACAAATGCATCAACAAATGTCGCGTGGACGTTATGCACCAGTTGTGCCAAATGCGCGAGGTCCAAGATTACCAGGCGCCCCGGCACCCCGACATAAAATGAAAAGGCCAATTTTACCGCCTGCAGTAAATCAACAGCGGAACGTTGGTGATAGCGCACCAAAACAACGACGTATGGATTTATTATTGCCTGATAGAAATGAAGACGCTGATTGTCATGTAATTGCGCAGCAAAAACGAAATGATGGTTTACCTGTAATACAGAACGTTCAAGGGGCCACTAGTCAACAGCAAAATAATCGAAATGATTCGACAATCCATTTAACTGATTCGATAACACTAAGTGTTCGACAGCCTGGTGAGTTTTTAATATGTTTTTTGTTTTTTTTTTTTATAACTTATCTGTTAGAGATAAATAAGTATTGTAAATTTTAACGATTGAAAAATGTATTTTAGGTTGTTTTTGTTATTACCTTTTTTATTGTCGTTAATTTTTTAAGAAAAGATAGATAGAAATATTTATTTGTAAAAATGTTGAGAGGTATATTGTACTTGGTAATATCAATAAGAAAATTTACATAAATTTATTTATTCAGAGTAAATATTTTTCAATGTAGTTGAATAGAATATTATTGGAAATTTGTATTTTTACTATTATTTAATAACAGAGATATGATAATATTACTGCGTCATATTTAATTTCGTTTGCTGGCTCAGATGGAAATGACATATTGATTTTATTTTTAATTTTATTCCAAAGATTTATACTAGTAGCTATAAAAATACACGTTGTATAATATCTTGAAAGTTGCCAGGCCAAAAAAAAAAAATGAAAAGTTTTAAATGTAGTAAGTCTATATTGGGAAAACGATAAATTGTTACGTCATGGAATTCTACCACCGAGGGAAAAATAAATTGCTATGTCACATTTGGATTTGACTTCCGGTTTAGCTAAGAATTACATATTATATTTCGAACGATTTATACGATAAAAAATCCGTCGTATAAAAAGACTAGTTGCTAACATTTTTTCTATTTTTTATTCAATAGAAGTTTCGTAGATTGATTTTTTTTCCATTATTATCAAAAACATTTTTTCATATTCTTTTTTTCTTTTTCATTTTTTTTTTTTTTTTATTTTTTTGGTTAACGGTAAAATGGAAAATGTCAATAGGAAAAATATTTGTTTACTAATCAAAAGGTTCAACTCCATCAGCTCAAGTGCAGAATTCTTCGGGGAACAATGGAAAAAAGACGGATGCTAAAGCAGTCGCGAATGTTTTAGCATCGCGTGGAATAACTGTTACACCTGCTGCAAGTAAAAATAAATTGGCAGAGCAGCAAAAGCAACAGCAAGCTGCACAGCAACCACAGCAGCAGCAGCAGCAGCAACAACAACAACAACAACAATCAAGAGCTGCTCCACCAGTAAATGTTACTGCGTTGAATTTGAATTCAGCTATTTCAATAATTCCTGCGAGTACACAGAAAAAACAACAACAGCAGCAGCAGCAGCAACAGCAAACGCAGCAACAACTACCAGATCAACCATTCGTCGTGCCACAAAATAAACAGAGTAAACAAACCACATCACAAGAAGTTGATCGACCTCCCAGGCCGCCTACAGTTGACCTCACTCAGGATGTTCCACCACCACCACCACCATATCCAGCACGTAGAGGACGACCCTCACGGTAATTATTTTATTGAATTATTAATAATTGATAGGCAAAAGTACTCGATGCAATATCGTAAATATAAAATATTTTCATATTATTTTTATTTTTATGACTGCAGATCAATGTTAACCTGCCAAATATGCGATAAGTCATTTCAAAATCAAGAAATTTTAGGCCAACATATGACAACACATCGAGGAACAAATAAATTGCATCATAAGTAATTATACAATTTTTTTATTAATTTATTATAAAACATTAGCATATATTTAATTATACTTGATTTTATTTGTTTCAAGGTGTAATTTGTGTTCGGCACAGTATCCAACTGCTCAAGATTTATCGTTACATAAACAAACTTATCATAAAGAACCGCACGACACAATGTTACCAAATGGTGGAACGGAATTAGCAATACCAGTTATTGATTTGAAATCACCGCAGGCATTAAATCGATTGTCGAGTTTGGGTATACAAAGTTATATTCCATTATCGCAATTGAGTGCCCAAACTGGCGGTTATTTTGGTTTACCAATAATAACCATTGATGGTCCAAGAAATCCAAATTCATGTAATTTGGGTGCACTTGGCGCTACGTCAATTTTGAGCTTAGGTCCACTTAGAAGCCTGTTGAATAGGTAACTATAATTATTATGAAGTTTAAATATAATTGTTCAATATATAATTTCGTTAATCGTAAAGATAAAACAAAAATCTTGTTTTATTTTTATTTAATATTTTCTAAATCATGACAATTCATCATTCAATGTTGAAAATTTACTTAATACATATTTTATATGAATATCATATTTATTTTTGACAATTCATATTTAAATATATAAATATATGTGTGTGTTCAGAACAACAAATAACATTTCAAAGGTTTATTTATATAAACATCGATAAATTCTGATTCAAATTTTAATTTTTATCAACATTATTAGTATTTTGTAAATAATTTTATTTATCATCAATCAAAAATACTTTAATGTTGCCTATAAATCCATAATAAATGTAACAAAAAAAAAGAAAGATATATCACACAAAGTAATCTCTGTTGTATAAAAAGCACAAGTGAATATTTTTATTTTCTATATTTATTTTGTTGTGAAATTGAAATAATTGAAAAAAAAAAAAAGAAATATATGTTTTAATTCTACATAAAAAATATTCACGGTACTCTTATAACGTAAAGAGGATTCAGTATTTCATTATACGACAAATATTTAATGTGAATAATATAAACATTTTTTTTTAAGAAAAAGAAAAAAAAATAAGATGCTATTTTATTTGCGACGTAACTTATTTTTCCATTTTCATTGGCAATTCCAAATCATTTCATTATTGAAATGCTACATTGTAAGGCCTAAATAATTCAGTTTTCATATATACATATACACGTTTCTGATAGCCTAAATATTTATTTTTAAGTTTGATACCAGTGTTGAAGAAAATTGTTATTCTAATTTTTGAATTGTACCTTTATTTAGAGTTGAAGATTGAAAAAAAATCACATATTACCAATGAGAAATGAAGTGTGATAGTGATTGCAAGATATAAAAAAATATGAATGAAAGATAATAATGATAATGACGGGGTTGATAAAAGAAAGAAAAAAAAATTTATACTTGTGTGATACTTTATTTATTTTTTCTTTTTGGTTTTTTATTTTTCATTTTTTATTTTAACCATTCTGATTTCACAGCAATTTCGTTCATAAACAAATTGATCATAGGCTGTAAATGATCCATTGAGCTATATAATTATTTTCATAATGATAAATTATTTATTATCACTATTCAAAGCATATTTGATTATTTATCAATCATTCAGAATCAGATTATTATTTGGTGAGAATAAATTAATTCTTCCTGTTTAAACATGTAGGCCTGAACTGATTTAATATATTATTATTGTATATAATTGTAATATAAGTATTTTTACGAAATGTGGTAGTAGTATTAAACAAATTATATACAATAATTATGTGTAAAAAATTTTGAAAGAAAACGAAATAATATTGTTCAAATCTCAACGAATTCAATTTATTTTATTTACTTATAATTTTGTTATTTTCATTGTATACTTTAAATTTACGATTATTTATAATAATATTTGTTTATAATTACAAGAAATATATAATTTGAATGTTCGTTTCGATGTAATACATTTAATTGTATTAAATTCAGTATTTTGATTGAAAATGCTTATGTATGGTATGTTAAAAATGTTCTGAAGTATATTGTACATGAATATATAAAATATAATTTCATAAATAATTTGCATGTTATTGATACTTAATTTTGTCAGACCCTTTAAATAAATAAAAAATAACTTCAAATTTCGGCATATACAATATTAATTGTTTATAATTGAAAACTCATGTGACTAAAATATAACATTTCATTTTATTCACTTGCATTCTCATTTGGTTTTGAAATTCATTTATTTGCTGATATTTTTTTTTGTTCAAATAAAAGTAAAATGTTACATGAAGCTTTTATGCAATTGCAATTTCAATTAACGCGCCATGTTTTTACATACAAATAGTATGTACATGACTTTCAGTATCAGCTGACATCAGTTTACTTTTAGTTTACTATTTCTTTCCTTACTATGTATCACAAATTAGAATACAGTACAACAAAATCATTTGATAATGTAATATTTTTTTCTGTTATTTTAGCTTTATAATTTTTTACATTAAATAAAATTAATCCAAAAATCAACTGTTATATCTAAAGACAAATTATTTTATCACTAAGTAATATAATAATGATGATAGGACAGTACCATTTACTGATATTAATAATATAATATTGTGAAGTAAATTCCTAACCTCTTTAGCCATTATCCTCTGTGTTATTTTATCGATTTTAAGTTTGAAATATAATTTAATATACAGCAATTTTTATGCTGATGTGCAAAGATGTTTGGAAATTTACGAAGCAAATTCCAAACAGTTCAAGATGGCATTTCTGCTAGGTAATAAAAAATTATTTCACAATATGAATATATGAATGTAAAAATATGACGACAATGCATATATAAATGTGTTAATGAAATATGGAATGAATTTGATTTGCACAATTTTTAAGAATGTGAAAAAAAAACCATAAATTAGGTACACCACAGACAATTTAAATTATTGCTCATCTTTTTAATGTCATCAGCAAGTGTGTAACGTCATCTGTGTCTGATAAATGACATCATTTACATGTTTTTTTTAAATAAATGAATTAATTTTGTAGTGTTCGAAATTTGAAATTCATTCCATATTTTACGTTATAATTAGCACATCATCATACACTAGATAATTGTTTAAATAATAAATAAATACATAATGATTTCAGCTTGAGAGGATTGTCAATAGTTGAGAGTCCAAAAGTGAAAAAAATATCAAATGTCGATGTGGTAAATTATAATGCTGGTGCTGATGTTTTGCATCATTTTCAATTGCAATGGAATGAATTGCACGAGCTTGCTGAAGAAAATGCCATGAAAGCACACGAAGTTGATGCACTTATTGGTGGTGTTTATGAAAAATTAAATAAACAATGCAATAATATAATAATATTAAATGGAGCCTTAGCTGCTATTCCAAAAATCAATAATGCAATACAAAATTTGATGGATCAAATAGGTATAACATATTGCTAATATTATTCTTGATTTAATTAGTAAATAAATTTAGTTGATGCTGTGTATTTGTAGGTACATTGGAAGAAGCATTTGAAGAAGTGGAAGCAGCTTTATTCAGATTAGAAGACCTCAATGAAGAGTTAGAGTTACAAAATAGGCAACTAGATCATAGATTTCAATTAGCTCTGTACAAAGAAAAAAAATTAACAGAATTAGATTCTGTTAGAGGTAAAAATAAAAATTTCATTAGTAATTTTTTTTTATTCTCTAAACAAATTGATTCACTAGAAATTTTTGATTTGCATAATCAATATTAATTTATAGTAATAATTTTTGTTGTTATAGGAAAATTGGCAAACGATCATTCACAGCGAGTGTTGCAACAAGAATTAAAGCACCAGAAATTGTTGAAAGAAAGACAGGAAACTTTTGATGAAGTATTTAAAGGAGAACTTGAGAGTTATAAAGCAACAGGAGTTGTGCCAAGTAATTTAATAATATTTCTACTATATTTATTTATTAATTATTTAATGTTTATATATTTTATGTTATTTTAGAATTATCATCACCACAAAAAGGTCCAGCATTGGAGGAAATTATACTGGAAGATGATTATGCGGATTTTGATGAATTTTTGAATGGTTAAATATAATTTATTTATATATTATTTTTCATATAAATATATGTCTAGTATTTTTTCCAAATTGTATATTTATTTATTCAAAAAGTATGTTTATAAAGAGAAATATTGGATATTCTTGTATTATGCATTCTGTATGAGCATATGTATAAATATATAATATACATAAAATCTTATATGAATTTGTTTGTAAATATTATTAGAAATGGGATGTAGAAATCGATAATAGTGCCATCTGATTTTCAGAATGATCAAATTTCTTTTCTGAATATGAAAATTATATTCTTTCAGCATATCTGTGTGTTTTACGATTTGTATTATTTGTTGACTAATTCCATTAGATATAGGTTATGTTATTGTTATGTCTTGATTGTTATAATATTGTAGATGTATATGTACATATTTCTACGTTTTATTCACTTTGAGTCCTTGAAATATGTGATAATAATTGTGAATGTTTTCTTGAGTGAAATATATTATCGAAATGTTGAAGTATCAAAAACAAAATTTTTACAAATTATTTGCAAAACGTTATAAATAAATTAATCATAAATTTATAAATGCATTACATTTATTGTCTATTAAAAATTGTCCAATTTTTTATATAAATTATATTAATTGTGAATATTATGATATAAAATAATGAAGAAACATTGCTAAAAAATGTTGACCTAACCTCACTTTCAACCAAAATAATACGAAATAATTTTATTCCACGCAGTAAATTTTGTATGTGGAAAAGAGTTTAGGAATATTGTTATTTGCGTATAGTTATTAATAAAAATAATTATATATTTATATATCATATATACACAAAGTCATATTTGGTAATTGAACAATGCAAAATGGATTGGAAATATATTTATTTCTCTATCTCCATGATAATTATTGGAGCAGAGTGTACTTTAGACGATTGCAATGTATGTATTTTTCAGAATAATAACAACTTTTTGTTTTATTCAAAATTATCTTTACAAACAAAAATAACTGTTATTCAAATATTTATTCATTTAATGTATTTATGTTTGTAGTATCATTATAAATTTTCGTGTTATGATCATGAAGCACAGGAAAAAGTTATGACGATGTCTGACTCAAATCTTTTCAGTTGTAATCTCGAAAATATTCCAAATGAAGCAAAATATACATTAATATTACCTAAAAACGGATCATTTCCTCTATCGACAGGTGAATATAAATAATATAAATATTTACGAAACAATTCTACAGATTTTAAAAGAAATTGAGAGTTTAAAATTTTTTTTTCTTAAAAATTAGTTTTGTAATTGTTTGTATGTTACATTAAAAATGATATATGTTTTGCATTTTGTATATCCAGACTTATTTTTTTGTTTCTTTTCATATCAACTAAATTATTAACTTAATTCAGTATAATGATATCCATATATTAAAAATTTCAATGAATTTCTTTCAGGAATTATGAAAGTCAATGTTAATTTACCAAGTGTGGATTGCATTTACAATGTTGGTTTATTAGTTAATGATAATATTACAAATGACAATGAATGTCGACAATATGGTTTTGAAAATGAATTCAATAGAGAATTACATTCCAAGGATCAAACAATCTGTTTATTGAAAGAAAATATAATTAAAAAGCACGAAAATAATTCAGAAAAATGCAAGGTAAAAAATATATACTAAAATATTATTAATACCTAAATAAAATTAATTAATTTTCTTTTTTGTTTTTCTAGAAAGATGATGTTTTATTGTATTTCCAACATGTTTATACAGGATGTTATGCATTACGCTATACAATTGGAGGCTATGAATATGCAATACGATCAAGGAAATATATTAAAACAAATTATCAGCGTACTGAAATTAAAGAACCGAAATTTTATTGTACTTATGATGATAGAAATGACATTGATGAGAGGTAACTAAGCACGATATGCAAATAAATCTTTTGTTTTTTTTTTTTGCAGCATGATTAATTAATTCTGTGCTTCATTCTTGTTCTCTTCTCTCAAGTTGAATTAAATTTTCTTTTCATAAATAATATTATTTAATTAATAGCATGTTATAGTGTATGTTATAATATATAATTTATTTTCATTTTCAAATATTTATGCAATTTCGTATTATTATGATTTTGTTTTTGTTTTTTTTTAATTTATTTATTGGGATACTATATAGACCGAGAGAAAAAAAAACTATTCTTACAGTAGGAATCTGGTGACATTTACCTTCAGCATTTCAATATTTTCTGGTTCTTCAAATATGATTTTAAAATTGATTCCACTATCGTACAGCCACGAAAATAAAGAGGATGCCTGTATTAAGTATAGTAGAGCATCACAATATGCTTGGGAAATAATTAATGGGAAATTAAGAAATCTGGTAATGTTTTTGAAATAATTTTCTCTCTTAAATAATTTATATAAAAGAAAAAAGAAAAAAAAAAGAAGTTAAATAGAGAAGAAAAAAAGGATTTAAATCTTTTTATTTCTCTCTTTAATATATTATTTCAAATCGGATCTCTGTTTGCATCAATATTTGTTTATGCAATTTTATTTTAAATATAAATTTGATGTTTTACTTGAATGATTAAATAAATTGAATGTGCATGATCCGATTATTTATTTATTTATTTATATTTATCATTAATCAATAAAATATTGATTCGTTTAAAAATCTATAGGAAAATTTTCTTATTATCATTTCTTTTCAAGGATGGCATGAACAAACCTCATAATAACTGCAATTCTATGATGGTAAATAAATATAAATACAAGAAAAAAATCGTATAAATATATTTATATAATTAAATAATATTCATATACCGTTGAAATCTTTGATATAATTTTTTTTTTTAGGTTAATGTTGCTAATGGAACGTATACAGAAGATATAGAATGCAGTCTTGCACTACCAGTGTCATACAATGACAGTTATTGTTTTTTAATAGCATTTAATGATGAGCGATGTATGATAAATTCAGTGTGGAATCCACCGCCCCGAATTAATTCAAGTACATCTTGTACTTGGATGTCAAGTAAGTAAATAAAAATGTTGCAGAAGAAAAAGAAGAAGATAATAATATTAATGATTAAGAAATAACTATTTTTTTTTTTGCTTACTATTTAAATAGAATGTACACGAATCATAAAAGCAACAAGAGCAATTGAATATAATGGAGAGTTACAAAAAGATATAACCGTAAAAGCTGATACAACTTTACTTTTACCAATTGCCATTGGATTAATATTAATGATATTAATTATTTTTGGTGGATTAATTTGGATTAATCGTTTGCGTATGCAGAGAAATATACAGCAGGAATATTTAAACGCCAATTCACGTGATTTAAAAGTTATGAATAGTGTTGTAGAGGGTAATGGAAATGATGATCTTGAAGATGATAATGAAAAATTGGGGAAATTATTGGACGATAAAGCAATTATTCTTTTATATGCTAAAGGACCAAAAACTTATATGGAATTTATGTCAAATTTCCGAGATATCCTTGAACTCTATTGTACTTGCCATGTAATTAAAAATTAATTAATTTTATTCATTATTCAGTTCGTACATTGAGAAAAATATTTGATTAAATTTAAAGAAAATTATTTTATTTGAAATGAAAAATATTGGGTTAATTTTTTATTAGATTGAGTCAATATTTATCAACGTTATGAAATAATTAATTAATTTAATAATTACAATATTAAAATGTTTT
This sequence comes from Microctonus brassicae, assembly GCA_918226075.1. Classification (NCBI taxonomy): domain Eukaryota; kingdom Metazoa; phylum Arthropoda; class Insecta; order Hymenoptera; family Braconidae; genus Microctonus; species Microctonus brassicae. The sequence continues at coordinate 8,953,705 of OW445483.1, forward strand.
CTAATTTAATCTAATATTTTTTTTTTTTTTCAAACCATTGATTAATTATATTTATATTAATTTTGAATACTGTAATAATTATATATTTCTATTTATTTTTTCTTCTGTTTTTATCAAAGGTTTATGATTGGTATGCAGCGTGCGAGTGGGATGCTGTTGCACGCGTTAGTGCGTGTGAATGGGCAGGAGAATTATTTAAAAAAAATTATCGAACTGTTTGGATTGATACACCAACAGCTAGATCTTTAATTACTGCTTCAATAACAAATGATACGAATTTTCTACAATCAAATTTGGATAGCATAAGTGATTTTCGAGACATTGCATTTCCAGCTGTGCTCAATTGTGCCAAGCGAAGTATTGTCGATGCTAAATTGCAGTACAGCAAACATTTTATTGTTAGGTTTGTTCAATTTATTTTATTTATCAAAGAAAAAAATTGATTTCTCTTTTATAAAATTTAGAAAAAAAATTGTTTTTTCAGGCTAGAAGGTCATAATAATGAAAATTCTGCCGACGATCCATTTGCTGATCTTTCACCCCACGCCCGTTATCTTATTCCATATCATCTCAGTCAATTATGTTCGCATTTGTAAGTGTTTATAATTTTTCTTTCTAATAATTCATGAAATAACAAAATAAGAATATGTTTCTTCAACATTTTTGAATGAATTTTTGCGAATTTCGATTGCAGATCCTCAAAACGGTCTGATAATTGTGGTCATACATTAATGATCGAGGAAACTAAACTCAGGGAACAATTAATGCAATTAAAAAATGATTACTGAACTTTTTTTTTTAATTAATTTTAAGAAATTATTAAATTTTTATTATTTAATACTTATACATTCCACAAAATATTCATTAAATTATTTATTTCAGCATATAAATTACGGTTCTTCATGAGTGATAATAACAATAAATAATAAATAATAATAATAATATTATATAATTAGATGTTTTGAGATAATGTCAAATAGAAAAAAATGTTATTTTTTCTATCGATTGATATGGAAACTTTTTGTACTGTGTTTTCGTTTTCTTTACTATTTTTAATGCAAACATAAATATTATCAAAATCCATTATTTTGTTTTTATTATAAAATAAATCTCTCAAATGATCGTGGCGTTTTTTTATTTCAAGAAAATAATTTACATGTCATATAAAATGTAAATCATGAGCATTTTTATCCATCATAGTGAAGCATCTGCAAATTTAATATTCATTTATTATATTTTTTCTTCATTATATTTTTTTACAAAAATAATTTAATGAACATAAATTATTTAATTGAATTATTTCACCTGTATATTTTTTTCCCTTATTTTTGGATGAATTTTCCTTGAGTGAAATCATATTATATTTTTTCTCTAATTTCTGAACAATTGAATATATACCATATTTATGTCGCATAACAATATCATTGTTGCCATAATTTTTCATTCGGTATTGTTGACCAGCTTGCCACAATTCTTTTTGCATACTCTCAAGCCAAGATTGTTGATGACCAATAACTGATCCCGGACGACATATTCTCATCCAAGCAATTGCTTCACGCGCTGTCATTTTATAATGCTTTATCAAATAAGCACTTATTAATGATCCAGTCCGACCTAAGCCTGCCTGATAAATATAATTAATTCCCGAAAGATAATTAACATTTACTCATTTTTAGTATTTAAATTGAATTAAATTTATATCAGAAAGGAATAAAAAATAAAAATTACTCGACAATGAACAGCTATTGGTCCATCAGTTGTTTCAGCTAAATATAAAAATTGATTGAGAATTTTTCTTGATGGATCGCTGCCATCAGGCATAAACATATCATAATGTTGAATTCCAATTTTCATAAATCTATTCAATCAAATAACATTTAATATTTCTCCAAATTAATTCACTTGTAAATATTATATTTACATTCATCTAATTAATTAGCTAACTACTCATTTATTTATATAGATGATATATTAAAGTGACTAATTTATATTAATTTATGCATATAAATAATAAATTTGTTAACATACCTATTAGAATCATATGTTTCTTTATCATTTAATCGAACAATTGCCATTACATTATTTCTGATAAAATAATTGTAATAATGTTCGGGTGGATGATAAGCACTTTGTGGTTTAGTATTTGGACCAACGAATGCAATAAATTTTTGTGGCACAATCCAATTTAAATCGCCATACTGTAATTTTTCATATTTTTCATACTCGGACAAATTAAAATCATCAAAATTAAAAAAACCTAGTGATATTGCTTTCTGTAAAGCATTAAGGCAATCTAAAAAAAAATAAAATTTGATTTGACTGCAGTATTATCGTTTTTGATTAAATTGGTGATTAAAATTAATTTTTACCTTGCAATCGAATATTGTAATTGGATACACCTAAGGAGGCATCTTGGAATGGTTTTAATAAGTGATTATTTCCTTCAACTAATGGTCTGTAAGCTTCTTTAGGATTTTTTTTTAAATATAAAATCGCATAACATGCAACTAAGTACGTGGCATTGGCTTTCTTTTCTTCATGTTGAACGGTGTAATGAACAATTTGTTTACGACGATTGGCAATGTTATTAAGGATTTTATTAACTTTCCAACAATATCTAAAATAAATAATATATAAATTATTTTATAATGTATTATATAATGTGTATGTATAGCTTTGGAAAATACTTGTATAAGCAGCTGATATTTAATGGACCAAAGTCACTGTAAAAATTATTGTAAATTAATTCATCGTCAATGGTAAAAAAATATGTATTTGCTGTTGGTTTAGGTTCACGTATTCCTGGTGTTAGTGTTGCAAAATAAAATTTGTCATTTATATATTCCGATACTGAATAAATGTCTGGATGATTGTAAATATTATTTAACTTATGATTTTCCATTTTTTGAAAATAATTTTTTTATTTTATTTCTGAAGAATGGGCTCATTTCATTTTATATATTTTTTATATTGGTTTTGAAATAATTTTAAAATTCACTAGAATTTATATCAATTTAATTTTATTTGTCATTGTAATTTTAATTTCACATTTCTCACATTTTTTATGTTTATGATACTAAATTTTTAAAGCCATCGTTTTACTTCTTGACATGTGATCTTCACGTTTTTCAAATGATCCCTGCGTCAAACATACACTTGAATACATAACTACACATTGTATATAATATATATATGTATGTATATATTAAAAAAAAAATTTTTCAAGTGAAAACAATTGAAATTGAATGAAGAGTTTATTAATGTAGGTCGCACAATCTTAATAATTTGAATTAAAATTTACATGAGAATACAATGCAATCTTTTTTTTTTTTTTTTTAATCGGTGATATATCTTAATTATTTTCATAGCACTAATATTGAATTTTTATTTATTTATTTATTCAATTTTTATCATTTTTTTTTTTTTGCTTTTTCTCTTTTTTTACCTAGTAAATTTTATATCTATCGAGAGAATTGTTAACAATGATTGATAATAGATGAAAAAAGAAACATTTAAATCAGGACAAAAAAATAATCAAAGACGAGAAAAAATATTTGAAAATACAAATAGAGATCGGTATTATTATGAATACATTATTAAGAAAAAAAAAACTGACAAATATACTTTTTTTGGACTGATATTCTCTCTCCATGCTTTTAAACATCACATCCTCCATTAAGATTATTATTTCCTCTTTCAATCTATGGAGATATTTCCAGTCAATCAAGCTTAATCATACGCTCGATTATTATTTGGTATAATTGCGTTCATAATTAATTAATTAATAATACACAATTTCTAAGTATAATTTATCGCATTAATACTATACCGACTAATATTTACATATATAGATTATTTTCTTTTTCAATATGTATACATTGTCGTTCTGCACGTCCTTGTGGTATTTTTTTTATCTATAAATTCATTAATTTAAAATTAAATACAGTATACAGAGAAAATAAAAAATTAATTAGGCACAAATCCGACATAAAACTGAATTAATTCTGCCTATAAATGCACTTGTGGAATTTATCTTTATCTATCTCTTAATTAAATTAATGCATCAGACACACATTAATATTCTTCTCTACACAAAAAGAAATAAATATATTATTTTTGCTAAAAGATGAATCCAAAGAGATGGATAAAGACGAACCAATTGCAATATTTATATGAATATTCTACGTCGGTTTAAAAAAAAAAAAAAAAATTTACGTAATATATACTTTTTACAATAGTTTTACAATATAAATTTTCAAATCACCGAATTAATCTAAATTAAATAAATGCCTTATTATTATTTTTGAATCTATACATATACTTTATTTTTGTATTTAATTCATTCAAAATTTTATTAATTTTTTTGTTTTTTTTTTCATTTTTTATTATTCTTTAATGTAAATCCCAAATGTGTTCCATACGAGTGCAACATTAATTATTTACTGTCACTGATGCTCGATGGGAATTAAGTAGAGTCTGTAAGGCACGATCGTGAACGTGTTGGGTAAATTTTAGATATTTCACCTCGGTTAAATAAAAATATACATGTATACATATGCAAATGCATATACTTAAGTAAAACTGAAATTTTAAATTATCTATATCTTTGTACAATGTGTGATAACATATTTTTCCTTGGAATATTTTTTTTTTACCTCAAGACTCGATGACAAAAAAAACCTTGAATTTTTTTTTTTTTCTAACTTTTATTTTCTTATTTGAACGCATATTCAATCGTGACTTCTATTGACACCAAGAAGCTTGGCAGCATCATCGGCAGACGCTTGAAGTACTCTATCAATAATACTTCTATCGCGTATACCGAGTAAATTTGAAATAAGATCATTATCATTGTCAGTTTGATTTGAATCATGATTGGAGTGGGGTAATTGTCCTGTCATTGTCGCAAGATTTTCATACGGATTAAATCGCATTAAACCACTTGGTGCAGCGTCACCAGTTGCAACAGTGGCCATTGTCGGCAATGAATTTCTTTCAGCGCGATTAATTGCCGATGTGAATATCATCTGTTGTTGTTGGCTTCGCGGTGTTATTATTGTTGGTGATTGCACCCGTGCACTCTCTTCTTCACCACTTGTTCCGCCACACATCGTTGAATTACTCTCTGACTCGTGCTTTTTACGATGACGCAACATACTGTGCTTTAGAGTGAATTCTCGTTTGCATACGTCGCACTTGAATGGTCGTTCACCTGAATGTGTTCTCATATGACGACGTAAGTCTTCAGCAGACCAAAAACGACGCATGCAGAATGCACAAACAACCTGAAATAAAATGAATCAGAAGGAAAAATATTAGAATTATATTTATATGTTTCGTATTTATTTTATTTTTGTGATAAAATAATTTAATTTTGTTTATGAAAAATATGATCAATGAATAGTTTGTTTATGAGGTGAAAAATTTTGATATAATAAATGCAAGATGAATTTATGAAAAATATATTCGAAGAATAAAATCTAATAAATTAATTTTAATATACAAAAATTTTTATATATTTACCTTTCTACTGCTGTAATCAGGAAATTTTCCGCGTCTCTCATCGCCATCGCTGTGATGCTGCTGCAGCACTGGCTGATCATCGACATTCTCCGTGTCCATTTTCAATGCACCTTTAGCCACCAACATTTTATAACAAAATTTATGATGTATTTTAATATGATTTAAGCAATCATGACGTTCAGCAAAACTGCTGTCGCACAAATGACATTTAAATGGCGCGTCACTTGGTCCAGGGGATGATCTTGGTGATGGTCTACGTGATCTTGGCTTTCCACTAACACCATTGGTCGATGTACTTGGTGCAGAATTTAATGTTGCAGTATTAACAATAATTGCTGTAGAATTTGCTTGAATTGATGAATCAATGATTTCTGAGACACTTGATGATGGACTTTCACAATCACTTTGTTCATTATTTTGCTTATTAACAGCTGATATTGGACTGTTATGTTGTTGATCTGAATGTAATTCATTTACTGGACTTTCAGGTGATGATGATTTATCATCAGATAAAAAATGTTTTGTCGAACGATGTTTTTTTAAATTACCAAGCGTTGAGAATGTTGAACTTGGACACTTATTACATTTGTATGGGCGTTCTGGAACATTCCTCATCAAAAATGTCAAATTGTTGTTATTGCTATTGTTATTATTGATATTATTATTATTATTATTATTAATATTATCATTACTTTTTGTTGATGTATCTTGCACCTCTGGTGACGATGTATTTCTTCTGCGTCGTATTTTCGTTGAATTCGTTTTATGTTTACGCAATAAATGACGATCGCAATTTGATTTTGTTGTAAATAATAATAAACAATGAACGCATTGATATGGTTTTTGACCAGTGTGTGTCAATATATGTCGTCGTAATGATGATGTCCATGGGAATGGCCGCTGACAATATGGGCATATAACACGATTTGGCGCCATTGAATACGCTGATTTTTTCATTTTTTTACGTTTCTTTTTTAATGGTGACGTTGACGAGTGTCCAGAATTACCTGAATTTATTGAATCGGATTTTTCATCACTTCCTGAATTATTACAATCGCTATTTGACGCAACTAATCCCTCTTCATCGCTCATATATGGCGGTTGAAATTGTTGATATTGTTGTGATGCATTGTCTAATAATTCAGAAACACTAGCAAGATCAACATTACCATCTTCATTTTTAATATTTGCCGGTGTTTTTGTTTTTTCATTGCTTTTAGAATTTTTATTAGTATCATCATCATCATCATCGCCATTACTTTTATCATCATCATTATCATTTTGAATATATTCTGGATCATGAGGTTCAGTTTTAATTTTAATTGAATCAATTTTATTATCATCAACAGACACTTTGTCGTCGAATTCCGATGATGATAATTGATTAATAGCCAATGTATTTCCATGATTAATATTTTCCTCCAGTTTACCACGTAACAAACTCGATGATTCATTGTCATTATCTTTATCAACGTTATTACCACTGGCAACGTGGCCACCACCTTCATCAATGATCAATTCTTCATCAGTGTCATTGTCGTTATTTCTTTTTCCCTTTAATTGCTGTGCAAGAATTGCATATTTAACTTGATCAGAAATTACTGAATTATTATTTCCACTATTGGACTCGGAATTCGAATGATTATTTCTATATGAGTGTTGTAATGAAGACGTAGAATCGTGTAAATTTGGTAATAATGTTGGTGGATTTGCTGGTGGACGACCACGCGTTGAATGGCCACCGCGAGATTTATGAATATATAATTTTGGATGTTGTTGTTTAACGTGTCGCTCCATATTACTTCTCAATGTAAATTTTGCTGAACAATGACCGCAATTAAATGGTCGTTCAGTTCTATAGCGTCGTTGCTTTTGTTTTGGCACTAATATACCATTTTTTATCACTAATTTTTGTGATGGATTCGTTGATAATACAGAATTATCAATTAATTCACGTGACGTTGATGAAGTTGGTGTTATCGTAACATTTCCAACATTAGCAGTGATTCTTTGTGAATAATCACGTTGGTGTGAATTATGATGCTGCTGCTGTTGATGTTGTTGTTGCTGTTCATTAATAATTTGTGCGGGAATATCGTGTGACGTTGAATAATTTGTTGGATAATTCACGTTTGTTGGTTGACGATGATTCAATACCGGTGGCTCAACTAATGTTCCACCACTTGTTAATTGTAATCCGCGCACCAATTCCTTTTGCAATCTTTCTCTCATTGCGTATTCTTGATTATATAAATGTTGATTAAACATATATGTCGGTAATATACCACTGGTATTTGAAAAACCACCAAAATTACCATAAAGAAGTTGAGCATTTGCAGCATAAAGTGCTTCAAGTGATGCTGTATTACCACCATTACTGCCGCTCGCCGATTGACTTGCATTTAATAATGCTTGAGTTAATAATAATTTATTTGTAGCACTATAAAAATCATTATTATTATTATTATTATTGTTATTAATTCTTTCAATATTATCATTTGACGATGATAATGTGGGATTTGATTTGTTTTTATGTGATTTTTTACTCAGATCTAACACATCCATTGACAAATCAAGTGGTGCATCATCATTATTATTATTATTACTATTATCATTAATGTTACTATTATTATCATTATTAACATTTGTATTTTGTTGTAATAAATCAATCGGACTAGATTGAACTCTTTGGTGTAATGCATCTGATTGATTTTTCTCATTGACTAGTGACACACTATCATCGTCAGATGATCTTGAGTCATTGTCATTTAATTGTGAATTATTATCCGATTGTTTTGTTATTGATAAATTATTTTGATTTTCCAAATCATCGGTGACATTGCGATTTATTGTATCAATTGATGAATCACCATTATTATGTAATAATAAATTTCTATGATTAAATAAATTGACTGATGGATTATTTAATAACGGTGATATGATGTCACGATAACGTGGAGCAACTTCAGACATTGATATTTCATGTTGTCTCGTTGTGTCCATTGTATAAACTTGATAATGATTATTTGTTTGATGCTGCCGATGACGATGATTTGTATTGTGATGTGAACGATAATCATCACGTTCATTTGGATAAATAAGCGATTTTCTAACGTCATCGCGAACAATACGCGATGAATTATTCTCATTTGTATCATCAATATAATCATCGCATGGCTTTTGTATTAATGCATTTTTAACGTCTTCTTTAGTTAATCTACCATGTCGATTTTTGACGTGTCGTTCGCAGTTTGCTTTTGTTGTAAATTGATATCCGCATAATCCACATATAAATGGCCTGTCGCCATTATGATGTCTCAAATGACGCGTTAATGTTTGTTTATCGGTTGATGAGAATGAACACATATTGCATGGATATGGCATACCAGTTGGTACATTTGTGTGTGCGCGATTGTGTCCTTTTAAAGCGCGTAAATTTGGAAATATTGCTGAACAAAGTCGACATGGAAATTCACCTTTGGCTTTCATTTTACGAAAATCACCGGCGCATGGATCTTGTGGTTCTTCATCGCCATGAAATTCGGATGAAGCAGTTCCAGATGAGCCTGACGATACAATACTTGAATTTAATCGTATTTGATGATCTGGAGTACTTGCATCTGAACGCGGAAATATTGGTCCTGATGTTACCGAAATAATACTTTGTATATCAGCCAAATCTTTTCCCTCTTTTGCCTCAGTTAATGCCGTTTTATTTTGTAAATCAAGACCGGCAAAAAAATGATCCCGTTGCAAACTATTATCATCATTGTCATCATGATTTTTATTTATTGTTTGTATTGTTGTTGTATAATTCAATGGATTATTACCGCAATCCAATTCATGTGAATCTAATGCCGAACGACATGGAAATGCTCGTGAACATTTTGTACATTGAAATGTAGCACTTTCACCAGTTGCCGGTCGATGAATTGATTGTTCACAAACAGCTCGTGCAATAGCCGGGAATTTATCAGCGGAAAAATCCATAAATGTCAAATCCGGAAAACCAACTACAGAATTTTTCATATTTTTTCCATTTATCGATGAATTATTTGATGAATAATGTGCTAAATATTGATGAATAACTAAACAGCGATAATTTTGAAATGTTTGATCGCATAAATCACAATCAGGTGTAAAATCCGGATGTTTTTCCTGTAAATGTATATCCATCATTATTTCATTTTGTAAATCATTAATTCCACAAACTGGACACACAAGTTTTTCACCATTATTTCCCATTTGTATATTCCGTATTTCATTACGTGAATTATTCAACATTATTTTATATTTACGATTTTTTATATCTGTATCATTATCGTTATTATCATCATCATCATCGTCATCATCATCATCATTGTAATCTGAACGTTTACGTTTTTTAATACGTGATTTTTGTAATTGCAATTGTTCATCACTGATAATATCCGGTGAATGACGTTTTGTTACTTCATTATTATTGTATTCTTCAACATGACGACGTTTTACTGTTGTTGATCTATCGGAATCGCTACTTGCACCCTCAGAATCAGTATAAATTTGTTGCGGCGATATTTCACGATGTGCCGTTCTCAAATGACGATTCATATTACCATTTGTTGTGAATGCCATTGCACAATGATTACACTTGAATGGACGTGCACCAGTATGTACAAGTAAATGACGTGCCAATGAGCTGGCAGAGCTTAAAATTTTTCCACAAATATTGCAGCTGAATCCTTCCTCGTTGCCGCTATTGTCTGTACTACCAGGTGATAAATTGTGGCCACGCAGATGATTTGATAAATCACGTGATGTCGTTAACACAATCGGACAAACTGGACAGGAATATGATCCATCTGATTGTCCAACCTAATAACACACATTCAATAATATATATACATGTATATATATATAAATACTTCATTGATTCATTTCTATCTATTATTTTCACTTTAATTCACATTTAATCGAAATTGTTTTAAATTATAATTACTTAATATATAAATTATTTTTATTTTTATATATTTACCGATGATGATGATGATGTTGATGATGTTGCATCTGTATGACCTTCACTGTTTTGTTGTTGCTCCGGCAGGTTATCAATAGTCACTAAAATCATAGACAAAAAAAATAAATAAATTATTTTTCTCATAATTGTAAAATTATAATAATTATATAAAAATAACCATAATATAATATATATTAATATGATTATTAATGTAATAATTGTCATGAAATATTTTAGGGAAGGATGTAATGTGGTCAAGATTTATAATAATTATTTTTTTTATTTTATTTCCTCATCTTGCGCTCTTTGATGTATTTTATATTTATTATCCCGGTTGAGATTATTTATATAAATGCGAGTTATGGTTTAACAATTGTATGAAATCATTGTTATCATAGTGGTAATAATAGCTATAATCATTATTTTTTTTTTTTTTTTTTTTTTTTTTCAATAATATTGTTGGGTGTTTTGAAGAGTTTTAATAAAAGAAATATATATATATATATATATATATATAGATTATTTCTCAATACTATTTTTAAATCTCAATAAATCTGATGAAAAAATTGCTCTAGGCAATAGAAAAAAATAAGAAAAATTTATCCTTGATGTTGAAAAATGAAATGTGTCATTGGTACATTATAATCAATTGATTGTCATTAATGATAACGCGTGTCTTCAAGATAAGTAATATATGTGTATGTGTTTTCTGTGAGGTTTCCCATCGTGCTTGATTGTGTTTTTCTTATCACAGGAAATGAAATATAAGGATGATGATGGCAAGTGTTGTAAACAAATAAAAATTATATTTATAAAAAGCTGAATTATTTCAATTTCGAAATATATTTTTCTTATAACTTAATATGTAATATTTCATTATTTTTCTGATAACTGTAAGATATTATCTGGAAAAATATTTTTTAATTATTTAGAAAATCGACAGTAGTATAATTAATAGTTAATATTTGAATTGTTTAAATATCAGTTGATACTGTAGGTATGTATTAATACTATATCTATTTGGAATTAGTATAAATATGTGTGTACGTGCAGCTCAAGTTTAGAGATATATAAATGATTTCATCTAATGTGGCAATCAAAGTACGCAGGCATTAACGTGTTTTGGACGTCATATATAAATGGATTTGTACGTTAAGATGACGATTGTGGGACAATAACATTTATCAATGACCTTGGCACATTGTCGCAACCACAAAGCGGAACTTTTTCGGTTAAAACTTAGGCAAAAATATAATAGAAAAAACAAAATTTTTTTTCTGTGTGTGTATATATATACACACACAAGACCTTGTACACATGTACTATATATTTTAGGTGATATATGTATTATTTATACAGGGAATAAGTGATAAATTGATATGCAAAAAAAAAAATTCATCACGTTTCTAAAATTATTAAATTAAAAAATATAGAATTTCATCGAGTTCTCTATTCAAAATTTCGTTTCATAATAATTATATTCTTGCAAATAAATATATCAATTTTTAAACAAGATATATGTTTGTTATAAACTAATTGACATAAATATTATTTATCTAATAACTATATAAAATATAAAGAACTAATATATATTTTTTTTTCTTTTATAAATATATAAATAATTGTGAAAAAATATTAGTTAGAAAAAAAAATTAAATATCTTATGGACAATTTGAGTCTGTGAATTAATTATTAGTATAAATGCTTTGTTAATTAGTTTTTCATAATTAAATAATGCGCACAAATATCCCCCCACTTTTATTTATAAATATATATAAATATATTCTGCACGACGTTTGACTCTAATATATATTTTACTCGTGTGAATTACTGTATATATTCATGTATATACAATCTGTGTTTGTCTGTACATATTTATATATATGTATACATTTGTATTTACGCAATTTCTCTGGCGCGTGTCCCATATAAATTATACTTGGAAAACATGTTTATGCTGCAATCCAAAAGAAAATGAGAAAATATTTAAAAGAAAAGAAATTAGGTTGCTTCATAAAAAAAAATTATTTTTGATTATAATTAAATTATATAATTATTATTTTTTTTTTTTTTTTACTAAAACTATCAATCAATTTGTAATTATTATTTTTTTTATCTATATATAAATTATCATTAATTTATATCTTTTAGTTAATTCTTTAAAAATAGTTCACATATATAAAAATAATATAAATAACCTTGAAAATAAATATATCTATTCAATAAATAATAAATTAAATAATAATATTGATATACGCGTATAAAAATGAAAAAGTTCCAAAATAAAATTATCAATATAAATACAAAAAAAATATAGAAAAAAAAATAATTAAAAAATAATTGCAAAAAATTTTTTTTTCATTTTCTCTTGAAACAAAAATTATTTCACAATCAATAATAAACATATCACAGAATGAATAAACATTCTAACACGTCATACATAGATACACCTCTCCCTTCCTCCCTTATATGTATATATAAATACATAATAAATAATATACCAAACGGAGATAAAATCATGTGCAATAAATCAAAAAACAAAAAGTGTGCTAAAATTCATTAAAAAAGTAACAGGTTAGCAACACTTGAAATCTTTCCTGATATATCTTTAATATATATAAACGTCAAAATAAATAAATAAATAAATAAATAATATACCACTATCATGTAGGATGCTGCGAGAAATAAAATAAATATATAAATTATACACGCGTACAAAAGTTAAAATATACACAGCAATATATTTAAAACGATAAAAGAAACAGGTTGTGTATCAGACAGTGAGTTGAAAGAGCACAATGGGGAATATAAATACATTTGTAGTGGGAGAGAAATAAGTCCTCCTCTCTTATCATTGGTCGACATTCATCTCTTGAGCTTTTATCTCGTTCGTTTTCTTTCCACTCGCTCCTGCTCGCCGCCAATCTCTTTTCACCACCAATCGCGCGCTTCCTATTTATTCTATCTCTCTTTTACTTCAACGACCTCGCCCTGACTCTCCCGCCTACCATCATTGCTTTTTATACATAAAGATATATGTATATATATATATATATATATATATATATATATATATATATATCCCTTATAATTTTCGCTCCCTCTGCGTTTCAACTTTATGCCTGTCTGTGCACGTCATCCCCCTCTCATTCAACGCGCTCCTCTTATTTTCTTTTCGTTCCCCTCTGTAATACTCCATTTTTCTCTTCTTTATACTCTGTTTGGTTACACCCACACACACATCTCTGAATTGTTGAGAGTTGAATAGGGAGAGTGAAAGAGAGAAAAAAAAAATGGCGGTTTACTCGTAGCTCGATGTGAATTTATGTGTGTGTGTATGTGTATGTTTAGAGAGCTGTAACCCTGACAACCTTGGACTTACCCATCCGGAACCCCCTGACCATCCCTCCGACAAATTATTCTCCCTCTGTTTTATTTATATTCCTTTGTCTAACTAAATATCTAGAAAACATTTGTGTTATGTATATATTTATATGTTTGTGTATTTTTTATATTATTTTTCGTTACTTTTTTTCCTTGAACGAAAATTTTATTCTCACAGTTATAAATAAAAAGAGTTATCAAAAAAAGTCTTTATTGAATAAAGCAAATAGTAAAATGAAATAATAAATATAAAAAAAGATCAATTATATAAAGAATTATTATATTTATATATATATTAACATCTTATATAATATATTATTACAGTAAATGTATAATATATTATACTAATTAATAATATATATTAGACGAAAATGTTTTGAATTGTGATAACAAAGTATATAATTATATTTATTTCAGGTCAATTACGAATTTCATTAGTCATAAATACATATAATTAAATATCCAGAAATATTATATTAATTCGTTAATTATTTTATTGCAAATAATATATGTCACGTTGAATAATCATATGTTGAATTATAATTTTGAATACAGCTTTACACAATAATCAAAAACGTATTTATATATTACATATAAAATAATTTTTTTCTCAATTAAATGAATAATTTTTTTTTTCTATTCACAATATAACTATTTATTGATTGAAATATAAATAAAGTTTGTGTTGATAGGTGTCACAAAATGACACAGTTTACGATGAGAGGTTGAAGGGTAAGATAATAATTTATCATCTATAACCAAAGTTAATTATAAATATATAAATTTATATATACATAAAAAATCCGTTTGTGATCGTCTTTATAATAATAAAAGTCAAGTTATTATGTGGCCATATCACATTGGTAGCTTTATATATTCTATAATAAATGTAGTTTTGTGTTACTGCATTTATAAAATAGATAATATACATATATATGTATATATATAAATGTACTATATATTATTATGTACATCAGTTGATGCAAATACGTGGCCCAACCGAGTTTCTCCGCATATATCCAGCACTTGTGTGGTTGTATATACCACATAAACGCATAGATTGACTTGGCCTAGAGTCTCGGCCAAACCTCCACACACCCCTTCATGAACTATAAACCCTCTGAAGAATATGATAAATCTTATAGACTCGTTCAACAATAATAACTATATTATATATACGTAACGCGCGTACAGAGCCATTTTCATATAATATCCATCAAATAAATTACGTTATATTTTTCTTGATTCTCATTCTCTTGTGGAGTATTAATTTTCTATCCCCTGAGCATATAATAATTTAAATTATATGACGATATATATATTTGTTTATCGTTGGTTTTTTTAAGTTCATTTTGTCTCAAAATAGGATTATATATTCAATAATATATAGGAAACAGTAAAAGAGGTTAGTGGGTTATTGTGTGATATTTTTTTTTTTCTAGCACGTGTTTCACATCACATATCGTCTTACAAAATCCACCTATGTATATATGTATAAATACATAAGACAATTCTATGACGTGTACATACATCAATCACTAATTATTTTAACGATAATATAATCACTGTGAAATTTTCGAAATTTAAAATACATTAGCAGTGATTATGGAAAAAAAAATTTTTTTTTTTTCGTATCATCAATTTTTTCTATGTATATTCTATGTCTTAACATAGAAAAAAATAATAATAGAGCTACATAAAAGCTAAATATATATATATATATATGTTATACAAATCATATATTTATTTAAGAAAAATTATAAATTGTCCTGGTTTAATTATTATATATATTTTATATTTTATTTTTTCTTATCGTCATCTTAAATCTCTTCTCGCTCGTTTGTCTCTCGTTTTTGTGGTCTGTAAAAAATAAATATGTCTGTGTATGTGTGTGTATGATGAACGTACGTGTATTGTTTTATATATGTGCGTGGTCCATGTCTCAGTTTTATTTTGACTATGTCAAACGTTTATAAAACTGGTTATACTGAAGTCAAATGTCACACAGAACAATATATAAAAACAACCTATGTATAAGATCCCATATATTGAGTATATATATAATCCCTATATGTAAATATGAGTACATAAATAGCGTGACCTCTCGAAAAAAACAATAACAAAAAATATTAAACGCGAGAGCAAATATTAAATTATGAAAAAAAAAAAAAATATTAAGTTATAATTCATGTGTAATATGTGAATGAAAATGTTTTTTATACCTACACGTGTAAAATACGGTTTTTAATGATAACAGAACTATATGTACATATGTGTAAATATGTGTATATTATATATAATATAACGGTCCTTATCTCTAATATATGAAATGCTGATTAGTCCTCTTTGATTAAATATTATACTACTCTCGATCTTTTTTTTTTTGGTATTTATTCGCTCTCGCTTGATATATATTTCTTCGTGCAATCTGTTTTCAATATATGTATCTATAAATTTTATATATATATATGTATGTGTATGTGAGTGTGCGAAAGATCGATTTATATGGTATACTGTTAATTTCGAAGAATTGCAATTGATATATTTATATATAAATCTAGAGAGGAATATATCTCATCAGGGACAATAAATATTTTGTAGCAATATTTACATTAAATTCTGAGGAATTTTTGAGATGTGAATCTTTTGATATTGATCTGAGTATAGAGAGTTATATAGTGTTTAATTCGTTCAATCTGTCTCAAACGTATATACACATCAGAATTATGATGTATATAAGAGAAAAAAAAATCATTTTTTAAATTTATTTTTCAAGGAATCAAGTCGAGAATATATAGAGTATAGAAAAAATAGCAAGATAAATGAAATAAACATCAGAATTATATATATATGAATTATAAATTTCTGATTAATCAGCATTATTTATGTTTTGATTTTTCTTTAATTCTCTTTTTCGTAATACTTATTTATTTCAATGAAGCACACAGTTTGAAATTGTGTCGGGATAATTTCATCATTTAAAAATGTATTTTCTGTTTATAACATATATGTAATGGTCGGATATTGTTTTTCATTTCAGTTGAAGAATGTGCGACCGTTTTTTAAAATTCAGTATACTGAGTATATACTGAGAGTGGGAAAAAAATGATCTTTATTATACTTTTAAATATAATATGAGTTGAAATAATACGCATTTATAAACTGATCTCATAATCTACTATCATCTGTTATCAATTAATATTTATATCCACGAATATATATAAATGATTTAAATAAAATATATTTATGCCATTTTGAAATATAAAAAATGTTGTTTATAATTAATATATGTCTTTATTATATAATTATTCCTATACTATAATTTTCTTTATTATCATTAAATATAATTAATATATAAGATTGAATATTGTTTATAAAATCATAATGATAAAACTTACCTTTAGTGGAATAATCCATGCCGGTTGTGAGATTCCTGGCTGGTCATGAATAAGTCATGACCTCCATACAATGTCGTTATGCCACGGTATTAAAATCCCAAGGATGAATCAATCTCACATTTGACACAATAATAAAATTATATTATTCACAAAATTATAACGTTTATTATTATTTCCTTCCCTTCTGTTCTTTTTCTTCTCTACTCGTTCTTATTTCCTTTTTTTCTTGTTGTCAATTAAATTTATTACAATTAACTTTGCGATTTATCTCCGAAAACTTTCTTCAATCACATCACGAAGAAAAAAAAAAAAATCCAAAAATAATTAAGAAATAACTCATAAATTATTAACGACGTTATACACTCCAAAATATTTATTCATCTGATTTCAGATGATTCTAATTCAGATTAAAAAATTATATGATAAATAAATTCAATTGAATAAATAAAAAATTGCACAGATTACTGTTTTTTTACATAAAACAAAAAAAAAAAAAAAAAGAAATTTATGTATTTATATCACAAACACAAGATTTTATTTTCGTAAATGTTTATATTATATCAATGTTAATGAAAATAATAAACTATTGTGACGATGTAAATTACAATAATATTGCGTCGGAGAAATATGAAAAAAGACGTTCTCCTCTTACAACTCTCCGGAGAGAAGTGACTCGAGTTCAGTTCCAATAATTTCTCTCAAGTCTCAACCTGCCTCGACACGCTCTTGGGCCTCATCATCTCGTCCCCACCAGTAACAATTTACGCCCTCTTTGTTTCTCTAACGTTGCGTCACACTCGCTCTCTACCGTTCTAGCTGGATAATCCCCACTTCTACATAAATGCAGAACGAACCCGGCGAGGAAGCGAGCCCCCTGGACTCGTTATTCCCCCCCACCAATGATACTATCTCTCGGCGCAAAAGCAGGACCGAGGTACTGAGACTGCGTCCCGCGCATCCGCCCCACTCTCGCCCCCGCCATTGCTACCGCATAAGAGCTAACTTCACGCTGTGTCCATCCTTGTGTGCCCCCTCCTCATAACCGCCCTTTCCATCCAGCAGCAGCAGCAGCAGCAACAACACAGCATGCAGCAGCATCGGACGGTGGCCGACCTCTGTGCTACCGCGCACGTACAACGGCGCTAGTGAATATATGTACAACCACCTCTTTCTACACATTGCTATACCATCTACGTATATGTTTTTATGCATACGTAGGCAAATATATATATATAGGTAAACAAATGTGTGTACGTGTGGATATGAGCTGGTTTGTAATATTTTAAATTCTTCTTCGTTCTTGCGATCGACCCGAACAATCAGTGGATGGAATTGTAGGAATATTTTTTTTTTTTTATATATAAAGATTTGAGAATCATTTTTCTTTTTATCTTATAGAGATTTTGATTAATTTTATTTATATATTTACTAATATTCTATAAATAATTTAATTATATAGTTTTGATGAGGTGGCTTTTTTTTTTCTATTCATAAAACAATTAATATTGCAGTATATTGATATAAAAAAAAAATAAAATTTCCCATTCTGTATATAAATATTTGGATTCATTTATCGTTAATTAAATTATAACGTTGGTTATAACGTGCAAATAAATACCATCATAATTAATAAAAGTACTTTACATGATATGATTTAATTGTCAATTTCGATTCATCAATTGAAATAGCTATTACTCAAAATAGCATTATGAACACTATATAAAACCTATAAATATCACCTTGAACACACGATCGACTCATATTCTATATTGAAGACATTAATTTATCAATATAATGAATTATATTATTGTCACAATTGATCCAAGGTGATATAAAAAAGCGTTAATAGTTTTTCAATCACAGTAAATCAAGTTTTAACTCTGTACAATTATATCACAATCACGTACAACTGTAATATTATTTTTTATCACACTATTGATTCAATATATATAATATCATTTTCATTCACACACGCACCAGATTTTCGTATATCTTCCAAATTCCAAATTATAGTTAATAATTATATTTCATTTGACAATATTTATCTACAGATCAGTATATAATATACATAAAATATACCAAGAGTTTAATTATGTTCATAACAATATAATATATATTTATTCAATATATAAACATATATTTTTTTTTCTTCCTCTTTCATTTTTATACTGTCGGTCTCGCTACACTCGTACTCACATAATATGCTCGAGAGATAATTATTGATTCTTATGATAAGCCAGACGGAAGAAGCGTGATTTGTTAATATGTTCGAGCGATCGCAAATAATTATATACATATAAAATAAAATAAGTATACGAATATATATATTCATTGAATGCACTGCAGTTTGCACTTCCTCATTTCAAAATAAAATTTTTTTTAACATAAATATAAACTAATATATTATGATCAATACTCCAATTTATGTATATACCTCAATTTTATTTTTTTTATTCAATTATGTTATATTCATATATAAATATATTTCGTAAAATTTAGAAATATAATATATATTTCTTATTAATAATTACGCAGTGATGCAGAATGACAAATTTATATCCATAAGAGCTGAGCTCCAGGTCAAATTTAACAAAAGTTCATTCGGGTTTTCAAGTATAGAGTCTTAAGTACTATTGAATAATTTTCCTCAAAACACACGATAAATTTTTTTACTTTTAAATAAAAGAGTTAGTCATAAGGTAAGTATCTATGTATATATATGAAGATATATGTGCATATATATGTACATGGTAGTAATAAATCTGAGATGAATTAACAACGAGCCGGCTCCTGCACTCGTAATTCCCTCGCCAGGCTATAAGGAAAATGTTTATTTTCTTTTGCTCATTGGTTTTCTTCATGTGCATTAGTGTATAGCGAATTGCAATTATTATAAAATTTAGGGATAATGGTCCGTGATTATAGATTTAACGAAAGATATGTACCTTCAGGGGGTCTTTGTTAATATTTTAGGAGCTTATTCAGGTTCATGAACAATATTGACGTGTTTTTACTATGATATTAAGTGATATATAGTGACAATAATATATCCAAGAATATAGTAATAATATATACACACCGCAAAATGCGGAATTTAAAAGCAGTATATATAATGAAATATATAGTGTCCGATTTCAAAAGGAATTATATTCACATCTTTCGTAATGAAGAAATGAAATTTCAAAGACATAAGTACGGATCTTATCTACTGTACAGATGCATGAGTTATAATAGTCATAAAACTGTTCATTCGTGAATATAAAAGGTCACGAAGAGATTTTAGTTATATAGTACTTATTTTATGTATAAATTATATATATAGGGTTTCATGTGTATTATATAATTTGTTTGAATAATATATTCCTTGGAAATTTTCTCAATTTAAAGGAATCGGTGCGTGTCAAAATTTTTCATTTCGAAATTTAATTTTCTCTTATAAATTCAGTTTATATCGTGGATAAAACCAAAAGTTTATTTTTTGAGATGTGTACACACATACACACACACATACATTTCCACGATGTTTATTTTCATATGGTAAATATAATTGTTAATAATTATTATAAATTTGATAAATGATATAACGAATTAGGAATAATATAATTAATTATTCATTTAATTACAATAATTGAATTTCCAAAAATTAACTAATGATTTTTATTTTCATATTGTAAATATAATAATTGTTAGTAATTATTGTAGATTTGATAAATAATACAACGAATTATTAGGAACAATATAATTACTCATTTTATTGGAATAATTGAATTTCCAAAAATTAACTAACGATTTTTATTTTCATATTGTAAATATAATAATTGTTAGTAATTATTATAGATTTGATAAATAATACAACGAATTATTAGGAACAATATAATTATTCATTTAATTGGAATAATTTAATTTCCAAAAATTAACTAACGATTTTTATTTTCATATTGTAAATATAATAATTGTTGGTAATTATTATAGATTTGATAAATAATACAACGAATTAGGAACAATATGATTAATTATAATAATTGAATTTAATTAAATAACTCCATAAAAGATATTAATAATCTAACGGACACGTGGTGATTTTATTTTTACTTATAAAGTATTTATATTATAGTCGATATATCAACGATAAAACAGGAGTAAAGTATCAGATATTTATTGTTATTAACAACTGCAAATGGAATTATTAAAATTTTTTGCGGTTATACATTAGCTCAATGGATAGATATAATTATGATTCGTGAAAATTTCTTATTCTTAAGTATTTTATTCACTTGGATTTGGACGTGACAAAAAATTTTCTAATTGCAGTATATATATGCCTTGATAATTTTTACTATATACTATGTATATCCATTCATTATTTGGATTTTTTCTTTTTCAAATAGCCCTCACACGTACAGCTTCATTTACATTCCCATCAGTATATACCTGGACCTTCAATTTGGACAACGCATTTTTGACTTTATATAGGAAAGGTCATTTTAATATACATGCACGTATAATATATATCAGAGTCATATATATTGCGACACATCTGTTGTTGTTGGAGAATTGAACGTGTGTCATGACGCATAAATCGTATTTGTTCTTTTGATGCTTATGGTAATTTTGTGTACCTGAAGATAAAATTAAAGAATTCATATGTAGCATCAAAGATGAAAAAAAAATAACGAAGAAAAGCCTGCATATATTAATTGGAACTGACCTGGTGTCTCTCTGCAGATGGACCATCCAGGTCTCACTATGTATAATAAAACCCTTTTACGACAATATTTCATTTTATTGAAAAGAAAAAAAAATCGAATAGGACAATTGACCGTCCAACGGTCGTTGTAGGTATTTAATATGATTAATTGTTTAATAAAAATATTTCTTGACTTGTAAGGACAACTAAAAATCAACTAACTGTACCATAAACATCTAAATATATATCAATTAAATTTTGAATAATTAAAATTTAGCAAATAAATTTATATTAATATTCACTAGTGAATATATTTCAAAGTAAATTATTTTATTCTTCTGTAAATTATTTTTAAAGTACAAATTTAATTCATAGATGTGTACTTAGTAAATTTCTATACAGATATTTATAAATTTACTTTTTGATAGAATCTTATTCTAAATTTCTTATACTTATATATGAGAATGATATAATAATTTGATAGGGTTTGTGATTGAACGAGAGGGATATCGAAAACATTTCATGTAAATATAATCTAATATATGCATAAACGATTGAATATATTCATTAAAGACTTAAGTTAATATGATAGAGACTTGAGATAGGGCTGAGAATAATATTAATAGTGGACAAGATGATGTAATGAGAGATTTATAATGATAATTAAAAAGAATATAGTTGCGTGTGTATTTTGATGGTTGAAGATAAAATTTTATAAAAATAATCACAGCATATATTGATAAGATTTTCCTGTTTTCTCAATTTCATTTGATAGTGAGGTCGATTGATATATAATTAAGGATAACGAAAACTTTCGAGATAATTGAATATATATACATTAAATATATATATATATATATATAATGAATCCACTATGTATATATATTCAAGAAGAAAATGTGACGCATATATTATGTAGATTAACTAAGAAAAAATTTGTACATTTTCGATAATCTAGCTGATGAAGGTAATTATTGAGTAAATGAGTTGCTCACTAAAATTGTACTTAAATATTCTTAATTACTGCGTTTCTTAACAATGATATGGCACTCTAAATTTCAAATGTTACTCAAAAACATTTATGTATAATGTGTATGTATAAAAATTTTACTCTCGTGCCCAATTTCATGTCAAAATGACCACTCGTTATATATTCTGGTGATTGTATCTTTCTACATATCTGCGAATGCTTAATTCGTGCTTCATTACGATTGGGTTTATTATTCATATAATTATTCATCCATGCTTTATTATAGAAATTCTGTTTTACTATTAATAGAAATTCTTCATAGGTAATTATTTTTTATGAATCAATTGTGTTTGCTAAGCATTTTTGTTAAGTTAATGACAGAGTGTATATAATTTAGATTCTAATTCTTTGAGTCACGTCTTTATTTTTTCTCAGATACGTATTGTCATATTATATAGTTAAATAGTATTGATGATCTGTGTGAGATATCAGTTGATATATAATTTGACTCTTTGGATTTGATGATCATTTTGCAATTTAATAATCATTAATATATTTTTCGTAATGCAAACACGTGGTAGGAGGATAGGTTATGTTTGGTGTTCAGGTAGCATAAATTATATTTATCCTTTACCAAGATCAAGTCCAAGGTGTCCCAACATGTAAAAACACATTGCAAACAAAAGATATATCGAGTTGAAATGGCATTAAATAATATATTTATATGTACATAAAAATAGATTAGCTTCTAGAAATTACTACATATATTATTAGTGCTTTATGGTCTAACTAAATTATAAATATTTTATAATCTTGGAAGAATATTGAGCTGAGTGTATAAAAAAAGAAATAACGAAGAGATAAAATAGGAAAAATAAATGGAAAAAAAAGTATTTAAAATGCAAAATGTGGGAATAATGTCGTTGCGATGAGACAATTGTTATCATTTTTGTGATAAGTTTGTGAACAGAAAATTAAGACGAAAATTGTGTTGACGACGTCTGACCGTTATGACTTACATATATGTGAAATATATTTGCGATGTACCTTATACATATATTATTGCATCAGTATAGTGTAATGTTGCTGTAGAAAAAAAATAATGGCGTTGACGTGCGATAAGTGTCTGCGTGTGACTTCGTTTCTCAATTATATAATTATATATATATTATATATGAATATACGTATATAATACTGTCTCATATATAACATCACTAGTGTGTATATACACGACTCATTTTTCATCATTACTTCTCAATTGCAATATTAAAAATGTCCATGATGTAAAAATTAATTTATTTATCTGTTCATTCAACAATATTATTTTTTATTCATTTATTTATCCACATAAATATGATCAAGTTATTTAACCGAGTGATTAACAATCAATATCTATAAAATTTGAAAAATATTTTGTACACAATTTTGCAGAAAAAAAAAAAATATAATTAATTTATTCTGAAAAAAAAAAAAAAATTTTTTTTGCTATAATTTTAAATTTCTAAGATTTAATTTTATTTTCTATTCAGTAATTAGATTTTTCTAAATATATATTTCAGGATGATTTTTCATATTAATGAAAAAACTTCATGGATAATAATTAATTAATTAATTAATTAAACATGTTGTGAATTGCAATAAAATATATAAATAAAAATCCCAACACTATCTTAAATAACATTGAAATTCAACAAATAAACATTAATATCTAATATAAAAAAATAAAAATAAAATATCAAGTTGATTATATATATGACTCATACAAATATAATAAACATTGATTTTATTTTGTGATGTATATAAGAGATGCTGTGTAAACATAATATATTATATACACATATATGTATTACGTACAATATATATACGTGTGTTAATAGTTTATAAATAATTGTAAATATATATAAACATATACACATATTCACAAATAAATAACTGGTAAAAATAATTCTCTAACTACAAGGCAAAACTGATAAGTGCAGACGAGAGAGCGATTAGATCAAGCTCTTTTATATATTATCTCTATATTATTTTACACTTCTCTCTACCCAAACTGATCCTCACCCATGTTTGATCAGTGACATCAGGCTCAAATATATATCCCCTGAGTATATTTTTGGTCCATATCCGGTTCGTCTTTTTTTTTTTTTCATAATTCTTTTCAGTCTCTCAATCATATCTTCTCTCCAACTCTAACACTAAATAAATAAATATTATATACTTTAAAATATTCACAATCAGCTCAAAAGAAATCTCTAACCCCTCAAAAATATAAACTATATAACCAATAAATAAAAATAAATAAAAATAAATATCCAAAATATTTTTCATAAAATAAATCATCATCCCCTATATATTTTCAAGTGAAATAAATTTTTTTTTCCTTTCATAATTAATTCAACAACGAAAATAAAATAAATAACTGTGATGACCCACTTGATTTTTCGTGTATTAATTCTCTCATACGATTGGTTGTACATTTATACATATATAGGTAATATATGTAACGCACAATACAAGACAAATGTCTTTTCTTTATATACATATACATAGATTCATATATGTAGTGTATATTACGCGCGCGTCTACGCGCATTCAGACAATATCACTGATAGTATAATATGAACACACGCGGAAGAGCGCGGCATAAACGAAGGTTGCATACGAAAGAGCAAACCAATATAGGTATCTCACGGGGCCACCACTATAACCATACACAATCTCTCAATGCGTATATACAGATTATTCCACTTGTGTGTATCACCTGTATATACGCGCAATGAATGTAGGTTATCCGTTATAGTATATCACTGACGACGCGATTGGACGTGCAACGACGTCGTCGCACCGACTGCCATGTCAAAGTAATATACTTTAATAAGTTCCGCAGGATGTGTATATATATTATATATATATTTAAATACATATATGTAATATTTATATTATGTACATATGTATGTATGGGCTTCTATTCTATATTTCACTCTTCATAATTGAGGTATATTTGATTGCCTCGCAATGTCGCGAAAAAAATGAGGAAATTAATAGAAAAAGAAAATGATAGAGATCACGATTATTATTTAATTATTTTTCTAGCTATTTTTAAAATTTATTATATTTGTTTATGTATGTATAATATTTATGATAATAATGAAAAGACTCTGATGGAAAGATTTTATTTTATATTTGTATGTTGATAGTTGTTTTTATTTTTTGAATGAGAAATTATATTTATAGTTATTATTTTACAATGAATTTGGAAGAAGAAATTAAATGGAAATATAATTTGATGTGAATATAATTATATGTTTTATATTTGTTTATGTCTTGTAATGTAATTTGCAGATCGTGAAATATTAATGATAATTAAGAATTATAAATTGAGTGACAAAAAAATATACTTTTAGTAGAGTAAAAAAATTAATTATCAGCTAGAATATTTTTCATTTTTTTATTATATAAACAGAAATAATGTAACGACTATTTTTGATTTGATATTGCAAATCGTGATCATGTACGTGAATGTTTAATGCATCAGTTATTTTATAGAGTATTAATATAAATAATTAAATTGATAAACCAAAAAAAAAAGTAAATTAATTTACGAATCGCAAACGAGCAATATTATTTCTCATTATACTAATTCATAAAGTAAATATCATTATCTATTTTTATAAATAATTATTAATCAATTAATAATTTACAAAGAAGTATGCAGAAATATATATCTCAAAATGCAGCTGTGAAATTCGGAATAGTTTCAGATAATTATCTCAATTAATTTTATAATGAAAAGTAAAAAGAAAAAGAATAAGCAATTTGCATTAAATAAATTAATATTTATATATGAAACAAAAGATTTAAATAATATACCCAGCTTTTCTAACAAATAATTAACGATTGTCTTTTTATAATCTCTCAATTATTAATAACAAAAATTTATTTTATAACTTAAATTGCAACTATAGCACAATTGAATGGACAAAGTTTAATATTAATATTTTTTTTTTCTTAAATATTTCTCCATACGTCTCTGTAGATTTTCCCTGGCTACTATACAATACATATAATATACAAGCTCATTGATAGTCGAGTCACATAAAGCCGCAACCTCTCCCATAGATGAGAGAAAGAAGTAAATAAAAAAATAAAAAAATCCCCAAAGAGCATAGAAAAAAAAAAAAAAATTATATTGTGCGTGTCTTGTCCGATATATTCCACAATCGTCTTCTCCTTGATGATTATTTCTCTGTGTAATTCATGTATGTATATTATTTCTACAGCTAAACATATATATACAGACTATATATGTATGAAACAAACGTTTAAACGAGCTGTGTCTGGACTTTTATATAAAAAAAAAAAACAAAGAATAAAATAAATGACGGCGCGTGTGGGATAGACATTGAGTTGCGTTGGGAGGCTGCGAGCTCTGCGGACGTGAGAGACAGGTAGTTTAACTTCCGGTCGACGCTCAAACCCACCCATTGTATTACAACGTGACTACACACATACTACATACACCATATATATACATAAAAAAATATTTTTACATTCATTTCTACATAAATTCGCTTTTACACACGCCTCAAATAATTTCATATACACATTTATATATTCATAGTAAATTCTTTTTCATTCTTTTTTTTTTTTTTTTTTATTCATTTACTACATTGTCATGTATTTATGAAAGCCATTACCGAGATGACGTCTGTTTGACTTATTTAAATACCGGGGGGATTTTTGTTTTCTTCTTCTTTTTTTTTTTTTTCGTCTTTATAATTTTATTTCTTCATAATATATTCTTTCATCTTTTTCATTTATATTATTCTCTTCTCTTTATATTATATATATTTCTGTTATTCTCTTAAATATGTTGAGAAAGAGTTGCAGGTAATGTACATTATAATTGTACGTATATGTACACATACATATATATATATATATATATATTGATATGGATATATATAAAAGTGTCTGTTGAGACTCATTAAAAAAAAAAAAAAAAATTTTTTTTATAAAAGGGAATAATATATGTTGCTTCGATGGAGTCTGCAACGCAGTTGAGGAGGAAGCAGGTGGTACACAATAGGCTCTTTTACGACTTTGCTTCCACGCTTCCTCCGCTCGCGCATGTTATATATTACATAGAGTGTATTTGTATCTCAATGATGCACATGATTCACACTTGAATTCTGCACTATGTATTATATACATACCATATATATGTATATATAAATTAGTATATACGATGATGAGTACAAAGAGTTATCGTAGAAATTATATTCGAGATAATCCAACGATGAAATTCATCACACAAGAAATCACTATAGATAATTTTAATTCCATGACGTTATATTTTATTCTTCAACATATTATATATGTCTATATAAGTATAGGCACTATATACAGATATGTATATATGTATTGTGTGTGGAGAGAAGAAAGAGTATGTATGAACGTGTGGGTTCGTGATAGAGAGGAGAGAAAAAAAAAAGAAGAAGAAAAGAGATGTGAATATCCTATCTTATCAGTTTTCTGAATAACTCTCAACGTGACAGTACTGAGAAATTGATTTTATCGACCTGTATAATTTCAACAAGCGCACGTGAAGATGAATGGACTTGAAATACATATATATATATATATGTATATATTATTTACATATAAGTTTATGTATATTATCCATGATGATTCATACGAAAAAAATCGCAGTGAATTAATATAATTGAATTATTTTGTTGTTTCTTTTATGAAATTTTTGAGTGTTTGCTGATGTGGATTAATTCAATTAAACGATTATAATTTTGGAAAATGTATAATTATTATTAATTTATTATGTTATTTTATAATTGTAGAGAGTATATTAAATTGTTTTATGTTGGTAAAATAATTTTATATGTTGAATTTTATTCAGTATGTGCACTGTGAGATATGATGAAAATTATTGGTTTGTCTTGTTCGTTTTTATTTTATTTTTTTTTTTCATTATTTCTGTTTTATTATATGTATCGTTTGCTTTCATTTTGAGTTTTTGAACTTTATCTTTAATCTATATGTAACGTGCGCATGCTTGGAATGTGTGTGTCGTTGATCGTGGATGACAAAGACGAGAGCGAGAATAAGATAAATGGGTGTGTCGATGTAGTGTGTGTGTACACAGGTGCTTGTGCGCAGATGCTGCGTTCGAGACTAAGAAGAACACGTATGATAAATACATATACATGTACACAGATAAGTTTATATATTGAAAGTATGTTAACAGTTTTGTGAATTATTTTATCCGAAAAAATAAAACCGAATAATTTCAACATATACTAAATATATATTTATTTCTCATAATAAGATAACATGTGTATATAATAAAATGAAGATTATATATACCATTTACAACAGATATTATTTTTCTTGTTTTAGATGTAAAAAAAATTTTTGATACATTACCACTCGAATAACCATTTTTAAATAA
Organism: Microctonus brassicae; assembly: GCA_918226075.1. NCBI lineage: Eukaryota > Metazoa > Arthropoda > Insecta > Hymenoptera > Braconidae > Microctonus > Microctonus brassicae. The sequence continues at coordinate 8,983,129 of OW445483.1, forward strand.
AAAAAAAAAGACCCAGTATATCTATTAATTAATTATTTTATTATTATATTAAAGCCAATAAATAGATAAATTCATTAATTTACTTGCAAAAAAAATTATTTAAAGTAATGAAATTTATTATATCGAATCAAATATTTGTTGCAAATAATTAATATATTTATTTGAAATAAAATATCATTCATTTAATGCTTGTGAATTTTTTTTTTATCTAATTCAAAATATTTGATAATTTTTTCAATTATTTTTAGTAAAATATATAAAATACTCACAATTGTATTTTCAATGAATATACATGTGTATAAATACATACATACACTCATATACTTATGGATAATTTTATGATTTCATTCATTTGATAATATTAACGTGTGTTGCTATGAGAAACGTCAAAAAAAGTCGTTATAAGAAAATGAAATTAAAATACTTGAAAAAAAAAAAAAAAAAAAAACTGTAACCGACAGCATCCTTCGTGAACTGTCCTGTCATATGTATATATGTGCGGTCGTGCATGGCACGTGCGGAATATAATAATAAAAAAAAAAAAAAGGTCGAAAGCGAAGTGAGCGAGCGACCAAGCAGGTTGTGCCCCGGGTGACAGGTGCTTCTGCAGCATTACACTACACAGTCATCAACCAACAGACCAACCGCGGACATATATGTATATACATACACTACACTACTAAATTATCCTACTAATATATATACTTACACAATAACACGTTGAGAAAGAAAGTGACTAAGTAGCAATAACACCGTATATCATTAATTAATTAATACAATTATATATTACTCGTGATAGCCGCACAATAAATATAAAAATAATTTAATATTAAAAAGTAAATCTATTCATTGAGAAATATTTCAATTAATTCGATTGAGTATATACATATATTATATATAGTATACACATATATATTATAGTTATATTGTATGTGTAAATAAATATATACTGAGAAAATGAAAAATAAAATAGAAAAAAATATATTTTTTTATTATTTCGACTTTACGCAACGCGACCGAAAGAGCTCAAAGATGGGACGCGATCATTGCAGTATATACTATCTCTTGTCAGGAACAATGAACGAAGCTCAGGCCTCGACTGTTGCTCGGCCATCAGACCATGAAGATGCAATAATTTGCGCGCACGTTCGCTTGCTCGTTCCCCTTCGAAGGAACAACGAGAAATATATAAGACTTGGGAAACGCGTTCACTCAACGAACCCATGCATTTATAATTTTTTTTCTTTATTATTCTTCCTCTTTTTGCATTGTCGTTGTCAATACCAATTTCAAATCTTCACTTAACAATCATTAATATTATCTATACATATATATATATACCCAATAGAATATATCTATTGAATAATATTTTTTAATTAAATATTTTTTTATATCAACGAGGATAAAATGAAAATATATATTTAAGTATTTATACTGCACATACTCTTCATTTCCGGTGACATTTTGTCACATATGTATGTATATATATATATATGACATTGTCGTTGAAGATGTTGCGCAATTTGTGGAATTACAAATTTTTTCCTTAGCGACGTTATTCGTCTTCCTCGATAACAAATATATCGCATATTATATTTATATATATATATTCACGTTTATATTATGTAGAAAGAAAGTCACTGAAGTAATAATGAAGGAGAGAAAACACGTGTGTATGTATAGCTGTGACGATATAACGAGAAAACCTGTAAAGAATTATATCAGGCAACGCGCGCGAGACCAGTGAATTCATGTAGCATAAATGATATTCAGGTCGATTATTATATTTATTTTTGCCTGGTTATTTTTTTTTTCTCTACATTTTTTGATTTATTTATATATTTCATTATATCGAGTTTTCTTTATTTTTATTTCCTACCTGTCATCACGCATGTATTGTACGCCAGGTAAATTTGATAAACTTTTTATCGTGAAATATTATATTTATTTATAGCTCAATATCTGTCTATCCATCTATCTATCTATCTATGATATTAATCTTACAATTAAATTATTGTAGATATGTGTGTGTGTGCTTATGTATATGTGGGTATAGATATGAAGAAGAAATAAAATATATGTAAATGAAATAAGTCATTGACATATTAAAATGCGCAGCATGCAAATAATTTTATAATATTGAATTAAGACAAAAAGAAAAAGGAAATATAAAAATGAGGAATGAATAATTTTTTCTTTTTTTTTTTTGAAGTGATGACAATTCTGATGGTGGAAAATCCGACACTTGAATACGACCTCGTTTATATGCCACTTGCATATACTGTTCATTTTATATATATACATGTGGATGCAGGTATAGAGTTAATAGTGTACGTGTTAGTGCGCGCACAGAAATTCGAAGCCTTCGAACGAATGCAGAAGAATCGAAAGTGATTCCGGATTAAATTTCTCCAGAGCTAAATAAAAGATATTATTGAGACGTATGTCATGTATGTATGGTATATAAGAGAAGAAAAAATAATTAGAATAAAGAAATTTGTATGTATAACTAATCAAAGTATTTTTTTTATCGTCGTTTAATTGCAAAGTGAATAATTATAAAATATTATTTGCATTTTATATAATTATAGACTTTTTATTTATAGATATGATTTTTAAATTATAATCACTTATCATAATATTATAATATTTACAAGTAATTCTTTTTATTTGTTTAGTTATCACAAACTATTTTTTCAGAATTATCGCAAACATTTTTATTCTGAAAAATAAAAAAATATTTCAAATATATATTTTTTATTATATTATAAAATAATTGCAGTCTCTATATTGAAATATTAAAAATAGTAATTTTAATTATTAAATTTAATAGAGAATGTAAAATAAATAATTGACATATTTTAATATTAAAATTGAAAATAAATTTGTAGGTAAATATATAATCATATTAATAAAGTGCAGAAAAAAATTATTTTAATTTTTTTCGAGAAGCTTTATTTAATTTATAAATATATTCTGATGAATAATATATTCTACTTGTAAATATATTTGATGCATAACATTCCTCTCGTCGCTGTGCATTCATTCAATTTTTATTTCTATTCTTTATTCAGATATGAATAAAAAATCTAAATATATTCTCAAACGTCTGCAGTCACTCTTATTTCAAAGTCGTCCTTGCCTCTCAGATATCTGAGTGATAAAATAGAGAATTGTCTCTGCAACGTTGCACATCTCGTCACTATATGATCATAAGAATATATGAATATCTATTTATAGAGTTACTCAACTGCCATTTACTCCAATTGCATATGATTTTAAATAATAATAAACAAAAATATATCTAACGGATATATATTAACTAGTTATTTAAATATTTTCTTCTTTTTATATCTCAATTAAAACATCATTTGTTCTTTAATTAAAAAATACATTTTTTAACGTTTTGAAATAAGAATTTGATTGTTGACATCATCTGAAAATTTATCCAGCAAAAATTAAAAAAATTATTGATATGAATTATTATTAGAAAAAATTCTGCAAATTGTATTTAGAAAAAAAAAATTTCTATTGTGAATGATAATTCCAACGAGTCAATTAAAAAAATAATAAATTAATTTCTGACAATTATTTACAAACTGTTGTTCAAAAATTAATTTATTTAATAAAATAAATCTATGTAATATAATTATAAATTATTAAAACTTTGAAATTTATTTTAATTTATAAAGAAAAAATTATTTTGTATTTTTCAAATTTATTTTCTCCACATGCAGATATATTATTTTATAATTTATTAATAAATCTATTTCTATCTGATTATTAAATAGATAATAATAAATAAATAAGTGAATAGTTTTTAGCTTAAAAATATATTTGTGTCATATTTTAAATAAATATTTTAAATAAAGTGGAATGAGATAGTGTGGGAGGGTGAAATTATTCATACGAATAATTTAATTTCTTGTCATTGATGGTTTGAAGTTACAAAAATTGATAACAAAACACAATGATCTTGATTTCCAAGGAGAAGTTTCTTTAAAAATGTCACTTGAGCCGGACAATTCGCGCGTGCGGTCACTTGTTAAATACATATCTACATATACACATTACAAGTGTCCGTCTCCCAACTTCCGGCATGCAGAGATAAATATTATATATCTTTGGATATTGAAAACACTGCACATACACATTTATATATACACGCGCTCATTTATGCAATAATATAATTATTGTTTAGTCTGCAGCGCATGAGAACATTATTATACGTGTCGTATTATTGTATAAATAAATAAATAAACAAACAAATAAATAAATGAATGAATGAATAACGACAAAATGACAGAAAAAACATTTTTTTTTTTTTTTCACTTTTTTCATTATCATATATTTTATGTTTGCGTATAAATAACAATTTTATTATATAATAAAAATATTTATGAATTTTTAAATGGGCATGTATAATTCTTACAAGCATTGATAATGCTATCACGGCTGTAGTAAATATTATTATATATATTTACAAATATTAATGAAATTTAAAAAGAAATAAAAAAAATAAATAAAAGTAAAAATAAATATAAAATTAATGTTTTACATGATTTCAAAATTTAAACTACCAATAATAAAATATTTCAGGATAGCATTTACATATAATACATATATATCTGTTGAGTATATAATTTTATTTTGTGTTAATGACACTAAAATTTTAAATCAAAAATAAATTTAATATCCATATCGATCAATTATTATTATACGTGAGGATCAAAGAAACACATATATCCATTAGTTATGTATATATATATATATATAAGCTCAGTTTCTATGTATAAAATATACATAATACACGTACCATATGATGCACATACATTATATAAAATCATCCACAATTGTCTTGTTATGCATGGAACGTCATTTCCTTTTTCTTATAATTTCTCTCTCGTTGTCACTATACACTGCAGACAAGGAGTAAAATACTACAGAAGTGAGAGAGGAAATGAAGGAGAGTGGTAAAAGAAGAAGTAGAATAGAAAGAGAGAGAGGCAGTATATATGTGAACGCGAATAAAATGGAGAAAGAGATGAGAAAGGATAAGGAAGAAAAGGGAAGAAAAAGAAACGTTGAAATGTCGTGTATTGTATATATACGTATGGAAGTGAACTTTGGGGGAGAACAGGAAGTGGCTTATACTTGATGTGGTACCAAGTGGTCAAATGACACGTGTTCAACGACAACGGACGGTGGCATTGGCCGACCTGACAACCTCTGATCTCACGAAATAAAAAAGTAATAATAGAGAAAGAAAGAAAAAAAAAAATGCTTGGTAAAATTAAAAAAATTTTCACTTATATCAGATTTTTAAATTAAAATGTTTAACACGGTATAATTGTAAAAAAATATTAAATTCATTATCTATATACATTAAGAGATAATTTTAAATGTTAAATAAAAACTTTATTGATATTTTGTTTGATTTTTATTTTTATTTATATTATGAATTGAAATATATGAGGAATTTTATTTATTTTGTTTTTATTTATTTATTTATTTTTTTTTTTCATTCATATTGTTGATTGTCAATCATGTTAAAGATAAAGAAAGGATGATTATATTATAGTAAATGTTTTTTAAATTTATTTTTAATTTTATTTTAAATTTATTTTAATTTATTTTTTATCAATTTTAGTGCTATAAAAAGAATGAGAACTGACGGACTCAGGTGCGCGTATGTAGGATATGCAAGTGCCACTTGATAAAACTATATAGTATCGAGTAACAAAAAAAAAAAACATTAAAAATCCTATATATATACATATATATTTATATATATTTTTATATACTGAAAAATCGGATCATTGACACGGAGAATTCGCGTTGGAAAATGAATTCAAACACAAATATTTATATACTGACTCATTATATACTTATATACATGTATAATATATATATATATCAATACGTATAATATATATATATATATATATATATATATATGACAGCAGATTGGGCGCATTTGGCTCGTGCAAATTTGAAAAAATTTTAATTTTTGCTGACACAATAAAAATTATATGTAAAATATTATACTTATTATTTATAATATTATAAACAAATAATTATATAGTAAATGATATGTTTATAATTAAACTCATTTTATTTAATAATAATAATTTTTATATATTGAAACTAAATTCTGAATAATGAATCGTAAAAAAATTATCATATAGAATGAATTTAAAAAATAAATTCAAGAATAATTTTCTTTTTATTATCTCTATTTATTTATTTTTGGAATTAATGTAAAATAATCTCGTTTGTTACGAGTTCACGCGTCTCTTTTAGACGGTAAACAAATATATATTATATACTGTATTTATGTAGGTATAATATGCTAAAGGTATATATGGGTACCTGATGTCTCGAGGTCTTTCGGACCAGTGTCAAATTCTAGAGCGTGAGACTCTTATACGAACAAGACGCATTTATATGTACGTATTAAACATATAATATTCAGTGGCTTGGACTGGCTCTCGTGTTTAATTAAAAATTTTGCGAAACGTAAAAATATCTGCGGAATTTTATGATGGAGGAGAAACTCGACTGGATTTTTGTTCTCTTATCTGTCATATCGCTTTGTATTATTTTATTTCTATTCTTATAAATACTATTTTAATATTTTATTACATTTTTTGTTCTTTAAATTTTTTGTTTTTTTATATATATATAAATTCGTGGGGTGTTTATAAATTAAATAATTACTTTTATATAGATATATATACGAAATGTATTATAATACAGAAATAGGCAAATATTTAATAAATATATCTAAAATGATAGAATAAAATAAATAAATAATGAATTAAATTATTTATGATTTGGTTTGTTTTATTATATATTTTTATTTCAATAATTACCGACTGTAATTAATTGAGTTGTGCAATGCGGATGCATCAGAAGAGGAAAAGAAATGAAAAAAATATTGTTTAATATTATTTGTATCTAGATTTATCTTTTTTAGACGAGAGAGAACTTTCCTATACTGTTCCCCTCTGATGAGCCACCCTGCGTGCACCGTTCACCACCTCAATTCTACAGGTAAGTTAATAATATTGTGTTACATAAAGGCGTGAAGAAAATATTAACAAATAAATTGTTTAATCACGACATGTTTACGACGCGAAAAATGAAAATAATAAAAAAAACAATGAAGATCATAAATGCGAATTAATATTATGAAAATATATAATATATATCAATCAATAAATATATTGAATATAAATAATTTAGTAATTGTATTTATTTCTAGTTGTTTCAAGAAAAAATATTAAGAGTATAAAAAAAAGGAAAAAGGAAAATAATAAAAAAGAAAAGAGGAGCAATAATCTTTTATACATATCTCGGCCCGTTGGTCATCGTTTTCTCCCGCACTAATTAGCAAAAGTTTGCTACCGCGTGCAATAAATGCCACGTCTAAAGTTTTATGTAATACACATGGTAAATATATACTGGACATTATATACAGAGAGAAATGCGCGCATTGTTGTATTTGTTCTCTATACAACTCACCAGAACAAATATGTTTATAACTATTATATATTTATATATGCTTGGAAAATAAAAATAAAAGTATTATATTAGCTATACAGTCTACACACTAGATATTTCAATTCGACAATGCTATACGTTATTTTATATTATATTCACTCGTCATTATTATATCAATATAATAATAATACTAGAAATTTTATTTATTTTTTTGTTTTATCAGCAAAAATAATATTTTTGTTTCACTATTAAATATTGTCAACAAACGAAATTATATGCAAATTTATATGATTAATTATATCGATATATATACGCAATATCTATCAGAATATGAAACTTTGAGATAATACATATTATCTATTTTTATAACTTGATTGAAAGAAAAAATAAAATATTTATTGCGCTGTTTTTCTAATGTTGATTGCAAAATAAAATGTAATAATTCGCGCTAACTTTGGAAATATATACAGCAAATTAAAATGGCTGTGAGAGTGTATATATGTACGGATATATATTTATGTGTATATATGTATCTGAGTATATATATATAGCCTCGACGATAAGGTGGTGTAGGATGGCAAAGATTACCAGGGACACGTGAGCCTTCGAGAATGATAGAACTCAATGGAGAAAACAACACGCGGTGCCACGACCTCTGAATTTTTTTTTTTATAATTCTTCCTCTCTCATTTTATTTTATTTTCTTATTACCACCTGATTATATATGTATATATATATATATATATATGTTTAGCTCTGTGATATGGTCATTCGATCAACCAGAGATAATTATTCTTCACTACTTGTTTTTCATGTTGTTTATATTATTTTATTATATGGATTTATATATTGAATTATATTTAATTATTTTATTTATTTGTTTGGGATCGTTGCAACGTGTGAATATTACCTTGATAGTAAATATAATTATCAAGGAATTGTATATTTTTTAATTGTTTTAATTTATTTTTATATATTTGTAGAGTAAAAAAATTATTTTTAATGAAATCCTGGGGAATAATTATACACAGAATTTTTATCAATCGAGTTAATATTAATATTATTTTTAAATCATGTAGCTATAATTGAATCTGAATATAATAATATATTTCGTGATGCTCAAATTTGTCACAAAATTTCTCATCTTCACATGATAAAAATTCCGAGATAAAATAATAACGAAAAATCCCGACAAAAAAAAAATGAAGATGAATATTAATAAGAAAAATAATTCAATTAATTAATTACAGTTTTCCATAATCGAACATACATTAAATATAGAGTGAAGCAATTTTTACAATAAAAATTATGAAGATCTTCACGAGAAACAAAGCAAAAAAAAAAATATTTGAAATATGAATCGATGAAATTCGGGGATTTCCCAATCTTCAACAGATCAAAATTATCAATTAAAATATAAATGTGTTATTCATATAGATACAATATGTATTTAAAATGATAAAAATCATCAGTGCAGATTTTACACATTTATATATATGTATATATATTTATATTCTCGCTTTGGACAAGATCATTTATAACTTTTGTTATCACTGATGAATATATACTGACCGTTGTGATTTCTCAGATCAATGGATTTGTGTCACGCACACACAAAATATATTTATCAAGATTCAACATATTATATTATTATAAAGATATACAATTTTTCATATAAATGTTCAAATTATTTAATAACTTTCTTATTATTTATTCATCTGCAGTACCTACCTTCAACTTAACACACATAAATTTACATAAATGCATTTACAAAAACAAATTATTTAAATTAAATATATTCTGCAAATTCTTGTAATAATTAAAATATATTTATTGATCAATTTTTTTTTATTCAATCATTTATTTTAATATCATCTAAATAGATATTATTATAATTAATAATTTACTCACTGATGTAATGATGATGGCAGTATTGAAGAAAATTCCGAGGATTTATTCAGAGTAACACAAAACTTTATTATTTTTCTTTTATATTTTTTATTGTATAAATTAAATATATAATCAGAGACACTTGAGATGATGTTTGGCGCACTACTGAGTGTTCTCTGACGTACCAAAGAGTAATAAATGCTTCGAAGATGCTTTGAGAGATCATAATCCCACCACTTTGAGTTATAATATATATCCAATAGTATCACGAGAAAAATAAGAGAAGAGAATAAAAAATAATTCGTTTCTTGAATTAGATCCCTACTCTTTTGCATCATGTTCTAGTTTATCGACCAATAGGAAAAATGCCCATGTCATATATAGGTATAATAGGTATATACATATATTTATATGAATATATATGTATATAAGTATTTCAGGTGGCGTCTTTGAATCTGGGTTAAGCTAAAGGAGAGGGTTGTGCAGAAGACCAACCCCCTTTTCAACAAATACCCTCGATCTTTTATTTTTTTTTACTCTCTCTCTCTCTCTGGGTGGATGGAAAATGTGGAAAAAAAATTAATTTACATGAATGAATGAATGAAAAAGTTATAATATAAAGATCAACATAATTATATATTCCTTTTTTTTTTTTTTTTGGATGACCGTTATAATCTTTTTGCACTTCCCATGGTAGAAATTATTCTTCAACTACCTTGATATTATTAATTATTTTATTATTATTAATAGTATATTAATTTTGAATTATTGAATAAAAAACGAAAATTATTTGTTTATCTTTTAATAAATGGTTGGTTTCGAATTTATATGTAGATATTTATTTTTTATATTGAAATATTGATTTTTTTTTTCTATAGTTTTTTAGACAATATTTTTAAAAATATTTTTATTTAAATTAATTACTTTTATTTCAATGGAGAAATAATTTTTTAAATGAATAAATACTGCATCTATATTCATATAGTAAAGGTTTGGAAACTTATAATTTAATAATTGTCCAAATAGCTTAAGATTTTTAGCAATATAATTAAAATGATTTTTAAAAATTAATAAAAAAAAAAAAAAAATTAAATATTAAATTTCAATTTATTCAATTAAAAATAATAGACAAAATATACATATTTTTGCAGGATATATGTCAATTATATTTGCCAATAAATATATTCACACAATTTTTATTTTACTTGTGCATTCTCCTTTTATTTTTTATTTCAGAAAAAATAAAAACTGTACAAAGTCGTTGATAGTGGTAAACACCTCATTTATGCCATCAGTGATAACAGAATATTATTCTTGGAAGTTAGAAACGCAAAAGAAAATACACAATAAGTAGCAAAAAATATTATATATACAAATATGTAAACGGTAAAAAAAAAAAAAAAAAAAAAAAAAAGCCATAAGGAAAATAAGGCATAATATATATTTATCACCCTGCGAATATACCAAGGCGACCTAGCACCGTCAGCAATTCGCATAAAACTGCTTACATGTACACAGATGTATTATGTGGTACATATTTGTATCTAACCATATATATATATACAAATGTATATATTGGTTTGATGGTCATAAAAGTCCAACTGTCGTCTTTTCCACCACTCTCTTTCGGCCTTCTTCAAGTCATCAATAATTGACTGAACACTTTGGTCAAGAGGACGACGTACTTCCATCATCATATACTTCTAGCTGCCAGCTACTTTGCTTTTACACTAATAAATGTATATATATTTACATACTTAAACGTATGGAAAAAATAATTATTACAATTTTCACTCAAGTTTCTGTAAACAAAACATTCAGTCAATATATTGTATAGAAAAAATTATATTAATTAAAATATATACTTAATTATTTTATTTTATGTAAATCACTACTATAATTATTATTTAGTAACATTTTTTTCTGCTTATATGAATCATCATTTATAATTTATATTTTGTATGAAATACATTTATTATTTCATAATTAATATAAGTTTCATTATTGAAAGAATGTAAACAAAAAATTTCACAAATAATAAATAACAATTAATGTTACAATATATTTGGGTTTGTTTTTATATATAATTATAAATTTATTTATGATTTTGTTTTTTCTTTTTTCAGCGCATATATTTGTTATTTTATTTATTTATTTATTTTTTTTATCAATGTACGTACGTCTATATATACATCGTCTCAATATAATTGTTAAATTATCTTTTAGTTTTATAGTCAATGTGACATTGGGTATTTTTTATTATTTTTCTTCTGTTGTGCGTCATTCATTGTCGATAAGAGTAAATAACTAAACATATAACTATTTGTTTTTTTTTTTTATATTTTTCGTTTTTCTCCGACTTAATATAATTATCGAAATAGACCAACGCGCATTAACTACAGTAATTTTAATTTGAAATTATACATATATATACCCACATATCATTATTTATGTGTACTCTATTCTCTTGAAGGATTATTGAAAAAATAAAAATGCTTAGAATTTAAATAAATAATTTGGATCATAATTATATTGTTGCAATTAGTCTATAATTTACTTGAAGATATTTTCCCTAATATTGTTAATTGTTCGAGCAGATAAAACACGATTATTTATATCTTTTATATACAATTGCAAAAGAAAAAAATAGAACACAATATTAATTTTGATAATTGTCAAGTATTATTTATAAAAAAAAATAAATTACTTTTTTTTTTCCCACGAAAAAAAAAAAAACTATTAGCAAATAGCTATAAAGAAAATGGCTGGACCTAAATTACTATAATGTTTCACAACTATATCAAAGTTCATATTATATACATCTCTGTTATTCAGCTCTCATGTATATATACGTGTGATGCAAATGGAGAAGGGAACAGACATCAATGATTGGCCAACGTAAAGACACCAATGGCGATCATGCATCCAACGCTTGCGCAGCCTCCCATCGACCCACACTTCTCTCTCATTTCCTTTTCCATTTATTATTCACTCAACTATTTATTTAATTCAACAGCAAACACGAAAAATTCACTTAACATTACAATCCTTTTTCTAAACAAATCAAGAAATAAATTTCACTCCAAAAATACCTGCATCAACATTATTAAAAACAATTAAATAAAATCATTCTTCATTCAAACAATCATATAACTATGAAATCCTGCAAACAAATAAAATAAACATTACATAAAAGTTAAATATTTAAAATTAATGAGAAAAAAAAAATTTTTTTTTTTTTTAATAAAATTCGAGATATAATTTAATAATTTCGGCGAATTATTATTAATATTTGAGGTCATTAGATTACAAGGGCTGTGCTGGGTCACTAAAAAGCATGTATAATAGATATACATATAGATATGTATACATAAAGCATTAAGTTCATATATACCTGCACTATACTCGTTCACTCTCTGGACCGGTCACCTGCGCACGCGTAAGCATCAGGTCTATACTTAAATGTGTGTATGCGATACATACTTTATACCTATACCTACGCAAAAAAAAGGCGCTGTGATGTGTGAAATTTTCCCCAAGTGAAAAACCTGATTTGCTTTATGTTATGTAATTTAACAGTAAAAAAAAAAAAACGCAAACCAGATTGCATGAAATAAAGCGAGATGTGTGAAGGATTGTCATTGACGTTGGCGAAAGATAGAATGAGGGTCACAATGGGCCGATGGGTGAATGGTCGATGGGCAAAGGGTCACGCAGGTACATAACCCTAGCCATGGGCTCATTTAAATGCCCCCTATTTTCAATAAAGATTTAAATACACATATGCGGGCTCGTGGACAAAATGCTTATACAGTATACATATATTTATTTTATTATTATTTTTATTATTTTTTCATGTCGATATTTCTGTGTGTACTCTTCATGTATGTATGTACACACTGGACAGTGGGATATGGTGTGTGGTCGAGTCATAGAATATAACTCAGGATATATTTTTGCCACACCTTGATGGGGTGTAAGAGAAATAACGGTCGTTGGATTGGAATATGTAGAAGAGAAGAGACACTAAATGTAATCTATCGTGACTATGCTCAAATGAGAGGTATAATTTTTTTTTTGTACTGTATTTGTTCTCGGGAATATAAGTAATAAATTTTGAGGTGATATTTTCGCTTTGTTTCGGTTATACGTAATCTTATTTATTATACGTACGTGACTTTAGTAATGATAAAAGTGTTTATATGAGTGTTAGAAAGTGTAATTATTATGTATATTATGATTTGTTTAGTAATTTCGATTAATTTGATACTTAATTTGAGCTTAAATTTGGTTTAAGAATATTAAGTTGTGAGTATTTAGAATTGATAGTAGTTATTATAACTGTCTTTCATATTTGTACATGTACAAGTTTTTGAAACGGTTTTTTGAAACGGTTATGATAAATTAAAAAGGACGACGATGAAAACTAGACCAGTTTTGTTAGTTAAAATGCAAAATTAGCCAGCGAAGGTGCGGTGGATTCTTATTGGACGTTGAAATGGTCTCGAAGAATTTAAATATATTCCTGTAAGAAAGGGCCCACAAGTTCAGGCAATATTTATAAGTTTTTCAAGGATATCTATGTATGTGTGCAATGTGTGATTGGGAATAGAGGGAGAATTAACGAGTCAACTTGACTGTACATGCTCTACATATATGTGTATTACCTAAATATTTATGTATATGTGAATCTAGTCATGGTGGAACGTTCTGAGTGGTCAATTTTGAAGTGATGGTGGGGCAAATGTCCGTTGCTCTATTTAACTATCGGTATAATAAAAAAAAAAATATATAATTTTTTTGTATTCTATATGTGTAAAATTTATTTAGCAACTTCCAGGTGAGTTCTAAGTGACTGTTGAGTTATTTGTGAACGTTAAAATACATGAAATGTAGTCTTGAACCACATTTAGAAATATTTGTTCCACTACTAGGCTTGAATTGAACGTTTGATATTATTGAAGTTGTTTTGGCCGTTGCTTTCTGCTATATATAATGTATAGAATCTCCCAGGTGTACGAAAGAATAGAAAAAAAACGATAAATATAACCAGACTTTTCGGAATTAAATATTTTTAAGGGAAATTTAATAAATTATAAACTAAAAATTAAATTTATTAAATAGTAAATTGCTCAATTTTACTGATTGTTCAGGAGAAACTGAAGAATTTCGAGTTAATTTAATTGAATATTATAATGAAATTTTACTAAATAACTAAGAAATATTCTTTAATATTGGTAATTCATAAAAATTTAGCAAATCTACTGTTAAAATTGCACAATTTTGCATCATTTTTCGTGAGAATAAATTTGAAAGATGTTCAAGATGGTCATTCTCATCATCATCGCATTCATTCGCATCTCTATCTACTTTCCCATGAGTATTTAGGACATATCATAACATAATAAACCATCACCTGTATTACCAAATGTAATTTTTTTCCAGGTCTATGACTTAAATAGAACCTTTAGCTTCCATCGTAACACATAGATATACCTATTAAAATATAAAACATGCAATAGGTATAATGTATATGGACATCGTCCAGGTAATATCACCTTCCTCACAGTGTCCCATGGTCAATGATGACCATCCCGACAATGAAGGGTATGATGATGTAATAGTCCCATGGCTGAGAATAAAATGAAAAAAAATTAAAGATTTTTGTTCAGGTATCCCAGAGAATAATAAACAATTGTCCATCGCGATTCATGGGAAAAGTCCATTTTGCCTTTACACTGACCATATTTTCATGGTCACGGGCATCACATATGAATGATAGAAATTAGAATATCCACATGTATACAATATATATGTAGGATGGGTTTGTCGGACACTTTGCGATGGGTCTTTTTCAAGTGTTTGCGGGTCCATCAGTGAATAAATTCCGTGTATAGCAATGGGAAATAATAAAAATCCATTATGCGAACTCATGGGAAACTAGATCACGTACATATATACACATCTGCTTTACTGATATAACTATAATATAAATAATAAATACCATATTGATTGAATTTAATAATTAATTATGATATAAATAATACTGTCTCAATTTATACTGAAGATATTGTTTGTTTATATACGAGGTGGTTAAATTAATGTGATATATAGTTGGTAAAGTGTTTACCACAAATGTACTAGACTCAGACACTACTCAAAAAATTTATCTAATTATATAATAATCGTAAACTATTATTTTCAAATCAATAAATTGGAATTTCGTCATTTATAAATGATATAAAATTAATACTCTCAACATTGATAATAATAAGTGCATCATCATTGATTTAATGACCCATGATCATATTTTTTTTTATCATCTTATAGTTATAGACATAAATATAGAACTTTAATTATAATAAAAAAAAAAAAAAAATGTCAATGCACACACCAAAAAACTCATGAGCTTTATCGAACTACATCATATATTAAATATATTTCACATGATAATATTTATTACAGCGAAGAATTGTTGTGGTAAAATATTAAATTTAAGATGATATGATGATGATAGACTTTAAATATTAATATTTACAAATTATTAACTGATGCGTTCGCAGTGTTGAAAGTCATTCGGTGACGACATAATTATTGATTAACCTGTAAGGTTAATTTGATCGACTCTCGGACTCAAGAAAGACTCTTGATTCTTCTTTCACCACCTTGTTGAATTGATACATCAACGTACACATGTACATACACAAATATAAAAAAAAAAAATAGAAATAATCACAAATATTACAGTTTGCTTTAAGTAAGACGACAACGACATTCAAACCTGCACGACGATCCAAAATTGCCTCGATTTATTATTTTTATCTTTTTCTTTTATTTTTCTTCAGTTTATCACAACACTACATACATATATAAACGATATATATTCATTATATATATATATATATACATATACAGAATTGCGTCCGAGTACTGATACATTTCAATTAGCATACATTTACAGACAAAAACGTCCGGCCTCACTGCCAGCGGCCATCTACATCGTTAATTCTCCTTGAATTAACATATCCTCACTTAATTCTCAAACTCTAAAGGCTTTTAATACAGAGAGAAAAAATTCCACACATATAAATATAAAAGTATTTAATTATTTTAAGAATATAATTTTGGGGTTAAACAGCATCTGTCTACAAAATAAAAATAATCATTCAGTAAAAATAAATATATGTATATGCGTATATAAATATATATATATTTATATATATAAAAATATAAATATTAAAATACGAAATAATATAAAACTGTTGATTTCACATAGTGATAATTATTTAATTATGAATGATCAAGATAAAAATATAAAGCTTGATCAATCTTACAAATAAAATGAAAAATTTTATTTTTTATTTTCAAACGTTATTTTGAATATTAAGAAATTATTTTAAATAGAATGACTTGTAATCAATATTATACATATAAAATGCATCGGTTTATAAACATGAGTGTGCGCGTACCACGTTGGCGGATGACGCAGGGTCAGCATTCGTGTATGACCCCAAAGATCAAATGAATGATCAACTATTGGATATATAATCTGTTGCATATTTATAAATTTTAAACTTATGAACGACGCGAGACCTCACAACGGGAAGATCAACACAATCATTAAATATATATATATATATATATGTGTTTGTTTATGTATATTATACATATGTATAATACATATATATGTACAAATATATATTTGGTATGAAATATATTATTGGACGTTTTTCTCTTTTATGCACGCATACATCAGCAGTATACGACTTGCGTTTTTTTATTTGCGTGAATGCAACGATGTGTATAGTACATATAGTAAATATATATATATATATATATGTATATGCGAGGTGCGTGTAGGTTAAAGATCATTACAAACAATTCCAACGTGTGGGAAAGGCCGCGCCAAACTCTTCTGTTACAAAATGACAAAATAACGTATTTTTCATTTTGTTATTTATTTTTTCTTATTTCTTGTTCATTTTATGCCACGATAAGACGTACATCGGGTATCATAATTTTATGCAGTAGCATATGAAGAATATAAACATGTATGATGTGTTCATGTGAACAAATATTGAAGTGTATATGTATACATTAATATTTATTTAACTTGTAAATTGTCAGAGTTGTGAAAAAAATTTTTTTCTAAATATATAATAACCGATAGTGAAGTAATAACAATAAAACTATATGATTTTTCCTTGGATATTATCTTTTGAGTATATATTCTGCATAAAATCACAAAATTCACGATTATTTTCAATGCCAAACACGTGAAGTTGATAATAAATAAAAGTAAAAATAATAACTATAGTTTTTATATATATTTTAAACATTCTTTTAATACGTACATCAGAAAGTTAAATTATATTATATTATATCAACAATGAAAATTCATTATTTATTTTTTCTATTCATAATTTCATTCAATGTGGAAAAATAGAACAATCATTACGCAGAAATGTTGAAAAAAGTATATAAATAACATTGAGGACACGAAATCGAATTTAATATTCAATCGAATAAATTTAATTTAATTTCTTCAAATAAATTCTTCTTTTCAACCTATATACATTCACATTTAAATATTAATATAAACATCAAATATTAACGTACTTATATAAACATATATCAGTTACAAAAAATTAAATTTACAAAGAGCAAATAATAAAAAATAAAAGTGAATATAATATTTAAAAAAAAAATGAGACAAATATTCAAAGGAGGTAAAAATATTAATTATTATATACTTCTTCACGCGTTCTACAATTATTATAATCATTAATATAATAAGTTGATAACAATTCCATGGCCGATATCGTCCACATATACATGCATACATACACATATATATATTCTTCTCTTCCACTGAATTTTTCCCTCTGTATTTCTCTTTCACCCTCGCGATTATACAGCATTATAACAAAAGCGTATGTAGTTGTCGCGATAATTATTTTCAGGAGCTAGCAGGTGTCACGATGCAGCGTGGGAGAGCTTACTATATACATATACATTATACATATATAATAAACACATATAATACACAAACTTATAACGGTGACCGATGACGCTGCGCGTGGCGTCCCGACGCCCATCATTCTCTTCTGCTCCCTTTAATATATTTCAAGTAGAATTTACCAGCACAATTATTACTGTATTCATAAATATTTACATGCATTATATAATATATACACACATGTACATACGTATGTGTTTATCATATAAATCGCGACAATGTGTAAGTACATACAACGCTAACTCTGGGAAGCGTCGCGTTGTCATGGTGACACTATGGAGAAACACACGAGGGTTATATATATATATATATATATGTATATATATATATATATTTATATGTATATGTGTATTATATAGACAAAAAGGGCTTGAGCAATCACCATCAGACCATCCAATGAAATTTTTTCCACCTCGTGATTTTTTTTTTTTCTTTCCCTCATTAATTCCTTCATTTTATTTTATTTTATTTTTTTTTATTATCATCATTTTGATAATTATATATTGTATATTATATATAAAAGAATTAATATACAAGTGTGTTATATTTATTATGTATTATGAAATATTTATATTTATTCAAATACCCTTGGCAATGAAAATCGTCGAGTGTAAATATGTTAATAAAATGCGAATTATATGATTAATAAATGATTGCAAATAATAATTGATATTTATATTAAAAAATTTAATATGTATATATATAATCGATTAGTTTATTTATCATTGAGATAAGGGTAAATTTTATTTAATTGTAAAATTATTAAAATAATTATTTTGAGTTGAATTTTTTTTTTTTTTTTAGATTGATAAATTTCTTTAGTTTTTTTTTATTTTTATTGAATATGACTCAGAAAGATTTGTGTGTAATGGAAAAACAATTTTTATTTTATCATCATTGATCTGTTGTATACACATATACGCAATATAAACTGCTTCTTTAATGATGGCTAGTCAGACACAAACACACACACGCACACATTCGACCTCTTTTTTTTTTTTTTTTTTCTGTTATTGAGGGGGTGCCGTGTGTCCATTGCGCTGTCACTCGTTCTTTGGAACTATATATACAGAAGAGAGGGCCATCACATACACACGTAATCACGCACGCACGCATGTATGCACGCACACAAATATATATATTTAAGTGAATAATAGGTATATATGAGAGTGATACGTACGCGGCCGGCATAAAACCCACTACTGTTGCCCATGGATACCATGTTGGTTGCCATCGTGATTTGGCGTCACAACACGAAATCATTTTGACCATTTGGCGCCATTGATGGCCCCGTGAGAATCAATTTTACATATATAAATCAACGAACGCGACTTCTAAATTATACCGAGATTATTATTATTTTTTTTTTTTTTTTTCGAATTTAGAGAGTATAAATTTATATTAATGCGCATATATTTAAAATTAAATATATATGTACAAAGATTATGAATCATTTCATGTAAATATTGTTGATAAATCATATAGTTATAGTTTCATACGTTCATTAATATGATGATGAGATCATTTTTTGTTTTGGAGTACACCAAACATAATTTGTTTCAATTAATTAAATTTACTACAATTTTTTTTTCGTTTGGTTTCCAATTAATTTTCTACATTCTTTAACTGTTGTCAATTAAATCAAGGACACTTTTATAATAATAATGCACGTCCTCGAAATCGTTCTAATTAATATTTCACAGGTAATAAATTATTATATTTGCTGTAATTATTATAATTATGACACAACTTTTAATTTATATTTTGCTTCTTCAATTTTACTTTTCAAAATATATATTTCTCTTGTGTATATATCATGACAATATTTCGACGATTCTCGTCATATCTATAATATCTACAGTTATATATTTATCCTCAATTGTGTGTTAATAAAATTCTCACATAAAGATATTTATTTATATATATCTGTTCATATTATCCTAAAAATTGTGTCAATCCATGTAAAAAAAAATAACGATCGATTCCTCCAACTCCCCCATTATGTATATACATACACATATGTGTTTTTTTTTTTTTAGCTGTTCGTCCCGTCACTTCCGGCCATTTCGCTCGACAAACATCTTCAATGATTCGTCATTTCTCAGGATTAGATTGTTAGAAAAAAAAAAAAAATGAATTTTTTTCTTTTATTTATTTTTTTTCTTTGACACGATCGTGTACATGAGAGACGTTGAATAAAGAGATATATACAATCAGGCGCGGTAGGGAAACAATATATGATAAAGAGGATGTGGATGGTAAAAAGAGTATGTACATATACATATACTGATATGTATATACAATGAGAAATGAGAGAATTGAGCGCGCGGGCGCGCGTGCGTTCGAAACGTCGTGTCGCGCGAAGACGGTTACGTGATACGCGATTGTTATGTAAATATGGCCGCGGTCGCAAGTTATAGACGCGCAGGGACGCGCAAAATACCAGTGTCCTCGCGCGACAATGACTGTCAATTTCCTTTCTTTTTTATTTATTTTTTTAATTTTATTTTCTACATATATTTTGTCATTCATTTAATTTTTTTTTCTTCTCCTCTTCTTTATTTCATCTTATGTGAATCAACGATTTTTATCTTACGTTTTACCTAGAGTATATACATATACGAACGCTATATATATATATATGATTTTATAGAATTTTATAATCAATATTATAAATTATTATTTATAAAATATTTATTATTTCATGTTGTGTACATTGCATCTCTGCCGAGCTACGTTTTGCGCTATGGTCATAATTTCTATGATAAATATCGCAAATGCTTACTTCAACGAGTGCATTATGTGCATATATATATATACCTTCTTTGTATATATGCGCGTACACTTTCACTTACGCGACTTAGTACGCCTTTTTCCTTAACCGCGTCCGCGGAACTAATTACTACCGGATGCACGCAAAAGATCGACTTTGTCTGCACCTCTTTTAATTTTTTTTCTTCCCGATTTATTCACAATTCCATCTGTTATAACAATAATAAACAATTTATTTCACGCAGTGTATCTAATTAAATCTATATATAAAATCAATAGCAATTAATACATCAATTGAATATTAATAAATATAAAATATAAAAAATATATTATAAGCGAAAATTTTTTTTATTTCAATTTTTAACATCAATTTATTTTTTTTTTACCTGCACAAAGAGAATTTTATTTTCATGCTTTGCGCTGATATTTTTTTTTTTTATTGTTTACTGTTCGCCAATGACCGCAGCGCTGGCGTGACAATCGCTTGGTGATGAGCGTCGCTTTGTTGCGGACGCTGATATGGCTGATACATATACATATAAACAAATTGTGCATGTATACATATATATGTACATATATATTCTTGTTTGACGTGGCTTCGTGCGGCTATATAGCTGTGAATGAGGGGGGAGCTTGCAGAAGAAAACGCAGGTATAGTTCGCAGTGGAAAAAAAAAAAAATAAAAAAATAAAAGACAACTCTTCTGATAACGATAACAACGCTATCTCCTCTTTGGCTCTCGTTCCCACTCTTTTTTCCTGACTCTACTGTGAACGCAATTTTTTTTTTTTTTTTTTTTTTGCTCATAACAACTATGTACATATGCATACATGCATATACATATCTTATATTCACTCTGCGCCTTCTCCTTCTCCATTTGCCTGTTAGATTGCATAATTTATCCTCACAGCCTTTCTCATATTTATTACCTCTCAATTTGCAAGAGTGAAAAAAATTTCCCAAGCTGCACATATAGAAAAGAATTGTGTGCCGCAAACTCTCTCGAATTTTTCTACTACGATGAATTATTTTGTGTATATGTATAATATAAATATTTTCTTTTTTACATAAATTTATATATATTATTAAATCACACGCTACATACTAAATTCTATTTAAATTCATATATATAATTACACAGATTTTATATTATATTCATGAAAATAAGGGATTGTTGAGTATAGTAAAATAAAATAAATTTTGAAAATAACTGTTGCGAATTGTTCTCAGTTTTGTATAGACATGTTATAAATCTTAATATAAAAACAATTTTATATATCTCTATTACCATTAACCAAAGCTAATGGTCAGACAATCTAACCTCCATATAACTGAGAGTTTATCATTACTCATCTTAAGAATATACCTGTGTATTTAGTTGTAAATTTAACTATTCCCAAAACAATATATTATATAATTCATATCCCTTCACATTATTATAATTCTATACACAGAATGAATCTACGCGTATCTTCTAGTTATAGTGAAATTATGATTATAAAATTCGTAAAAGGTAAATAATAAAGTCGTTAAGTATCTATAAACCACTCATAAATATAGCCACATAGAATTGTATTCCATAAATACACAAATTCGCAATAATTCAACGTATTCCTGCACCCGGAAATATTTAATAGTTTAACCAAGACACACATGGTCATATTCCATAATGAATAACATTCATACAAAAATATATACAATTCACACCCCATGAAAACCTTTAAAGTTAATTTGTGCACAAATAAATCAAGTGAATTGTTCAAACAATATATAAAAGCGAAAATATGAAAATCCTAAAAAAAGATATGAAAAAAAAAAAAAAGTTTATATTCTCATCCGTACACATGAGATCGTTGACCGTTGCTGAGAGGGAGCCAAGCGATTAAAGTCGCGACGTCCGCAGGAGAAAGGTAACGTAACGTGTAACGTAACGTAAATGTGGGTGCGGTTGGCGCGTGCGCCTCAAGCCAGGGTAGGGCAGGGCGACAGCTGTTTCAGGCAACGTGCAGTATATGTATATACATCTACACGCCGATGATGCACCTGCCCCATTGCGAGCAGCTCTCACCACCGTTCGCTTATATGTCTGCTGCATATATTCGCTTGACTCTTTAACTGTCTCTTCAACCACCATATATACCACACACTTTTCCTATATAGATAATATATAATACATAAGTAATATATGTTTATAAACATATTCATATGTCAACGGTTTCGTTGAGTGCGCGTGCACGCCGAGCAATGTACAATTATTTTAGTAACAATCGGTATATATATGAAAAAATGCTCTTGCCATGCCAGAGATTCATTTGCGCTATTGTTTAATTTATTATCATCAATTTAACATGAATAATTGGGATATTAATTCGTGAGGTGAGAAGAGAACGCGGTTGAATATGGCGTCCATGCGCTCGCTACACTGGCGCACTCACAGTGAATTTAGCCGGAAGCCCGCGTGCATCATATACATGCATATGTATGTATATAACCATGTATTTTGGCATTCTATAGAGTATAGACACAGACACAGAATAAATGAATGAGAGAAAAAAAAAGTCTAACGGGATTTAAAGACCAATCCTTGTATATTTATCTCTGTTTATGTGTATATTTTTTTTTTTTCTTTGCTTTGTCTTTTGAATCGGTCAATCTAATGGTGTGTCATATATATTGTATGTGTATTGTACATACGTGTGTGTGTGTGTGTGGTTTAGAGAGTGGGCCGAGAGAGATACATGACGCGACTGACGACAGGATGCACGTGACAATTTTGCAAATTTATTTATCTAACGTTCTCTTGATGGATAAACGTGAACAAAAACTCTTTCACCTTATACTTGTGGAGCTCTCTGGCGCATCAAATGTATTTCTATATGTATATATAAAGATAATAAAGCTTTGTGGACAGATATATTTAGTGATGGTACACGATTACGTTGCTGGTATGGAATGACAATAACGATTGCTTTATTAAAGTCAGAAAAAGAAGCGGAGATGAATTTTTATTGTGAGATTATAATTATACATATGTACATACTTATATGTATTTTTATTCGATTATATATTTTTTTCAATCGCATTGAGTGCGTGTATCAGCTTTCACCAATGACGAGGGAGAGGGCAGGGGATACTGAATGTCTAACTTGTGAATCGTTTTAGGGAGTTGATGAGATGAGAGGATGATCATGACTAAACGGTCGCACCCACTACGTCTATTTATATATATGTATATAATATATACACTCTTACTCACTTAGCACACAGATAAATCGATGACAGATGTTCATGTGTGGCATTAGATAATTAATCCACGATTTAATATGAGATACATTGTCGATAGTTAGTATTAAAAATACGTTTAAAAATTTGTGTTTGTTTTTCATCTTTCACAAGAAAAAATAAATAAATAAATAAATAAATATTCATATAATCATCTTTCATAAATAATACAGTTCAATCAAATGACTACATAAATTAAAAATATTTAAAAACAATTAATTTTATCAACAGGAAAAAAAAAAATTTTTTTTCTTCTTTTCAAACTAAAATATTTTATTTCCAAAACATAATATATACAATGCAGTTAATATTATTTATGTCTTCTTTCTGCTTATATGTATATGCATAAAATGAAGTGACTTTTACATAACATATACATACGTGAAATATATATATATAAATAAAAAAAAAAAAAAAAAAGTCAAGAGAGTAAAACAGAGGGAAAAAAATCGATAGCTGGTTTTAGCTCTCTTGACGTCTTCGCCCTTTTTTTATGTTTGCCCTGATGTTCTTCTTCATTTATATTATATATATACACCTATACATATAGATATATTTATTCACGTGTGTGTATATACATGTACACACCGACAGGTATGTATATCTTGGTGGTTGCATTTCTCTTCGGCGTTGAGTATTACACACAGAGCACCCCGACATTATCTCTTTTTTTATAATATAGGTACCTGGTGGCACGCGCCGTTTACATTCGCTCTTTCACAGCGGCATAACAGCTGCTCCCATCTTAGCTCACGTTGGCTTATTGTGGCGCCGACGCCCATATCTTCCAAATACACTTACATATATCCTTTGAATACGGAGATCTAAGTATAAAATTAAGTATAATATAATCATGTATTTATTTGTGTACTGTCATGCTGTGTTAGAGAGACAAAAGGGGAGAATGAGAGGGATGAGAATAATGCGGGATAAAGGAAGATGAAAAATAAAAGAAGATGAGTAAGATGAAGAAGAATATAAGAGCTAGAGGAAAGAATAGACACACCTTGTTCGTACTCTGTAAAACGCGTGCCATTGCCTTTAGGCCATTCATTAATGTAAAAATATATATGTGTGTATTATGTATATGTACATAGGTGTGCTATATGTATGTATATGTGTATGTCAGTGTGTGTGCAGGATATATATGTCGATAGATCTCTCACCTATATCATTTGGTCATTGCCCTCGTCTGCTGAATAAAAAGATATAAAGAAGTTTTTGGTTTTTGTTTTTTTTTTTAATGGGTTTTTGGATTAAACAAAGATTTTTTTTTTTTTTTCGTATTGTTTATTATATTGATAGAAAAGTTTTTATGGGATGTTCAGTATTAATTTGGTTATTAAATAGTGGTTGATGAAGAGTGAATTTTTTGGAAATTTAAAGGGTAAATTGTAGTAATATTTATAAACACATAATTTTATATGGGAAATTAAATTTTCTTATATTTATTAACAATCAATTAATTGATTATTGTTACTATAAATGATAATTGAATAGTTGATTGATTATTTGTAGATTTTTGGAAAGAAAATAATCTTTAAAAATAATTATTTTACCTTCAATTCATAAAAATATTCAATATAATTTAAAAAAAATATTGTTTTTCAATAAATTAATTTTTATCACTAAAAATTTTTATTAATTATTCATCTCAAATTTTTTTGAATAACTATATTTTATTTTAAATTATCAATAATAAATGAATAATAAATTTAATAATGAAAATAAATAAATTTTAATAATTTAAAAAAAATATTTATTCCCCAATAAATTAATTTTTATCACTAAAAATTTTTATAAATGTGTAATTTATAAAATATAAATAAAAATATATATATATATATATATTAACATACAATTAATAATTCTGATATTTAGGATTTTTTTCTTTACGTTTTATTTTGAATTTAGAGATTTTCCATTACATCTAATATATTAATAATTATTTTTTCGTTCATTTATTAAGCAACAATTTTATAGCAACAATGACATCTGCTTTGTCCATCAGGATGCAAAAATTCCTTGAAGATCTACATTTATACATACATATAATCCAGGTGTCAGTAAACAATTATAAAAACTTCTCAAACTTTTATAATAGCTCTCAATTTCCACCTTTGTCTTAATCATTCGTTGATAAACATAAACCAATATATATTTTCCATCTACTTTTTCCATAAATAAACAAATGAATGAATGAATGAATGAATGAATAAATTATAAATTTGTTAGATTTATAAATAAATAAATTAATTCACAAATCTACACACTAAATATCAAAATAAGAAAACGAAATATAATATATCCTAATCGATAAAATACACAAATAATTATACTCACTGCTGCAGTCCTTAATGCAAAATCAAATAGATAATATTAAAATGAAATATCAACAACGATATCGATCGTTAAATTTAGTTTCATGTATAAAAAATAAAAAAATAAAGAAATATATATCAGATGGGAATACTCACGCGACTTGTCTTAAAGCAGGTGCACGATCTCAAAGATGTTGCCAAGGCAAAGACGTCTGCGTTGGAGAGAGACCAGCATTCAGAGTATATATACATATTTGTAATATCCATGGCTGGATTCGTCAGAGTCCATACACATCCTTTATATCGCCTTATTACCTTCTTCTTTATTCTGCTTCTTCAGCTTCATTCTCCTAGCCCCTGTCGTCTACTTCATCTGCTGTATATTTTTTCCCCGCGTCCTCTACCATCATCTCTCGTGCAACATCTTGCGAGTGTGGAATACCTGTTTTGTTGGGTTATACCTATATATATATATATATATGTATGTATAGATATATACAGATGAATGTTTACAGCACGCGCCGTTACAAGTTTCAGCCTGGCACCTGCTATTACTGATGATCCACTCATCGGAGCACGAGCTATATGTTTTTAACCTTGCACCAGCATCAGTATACACACACTTTTTTGCAAAAGACACACGTGTATGTATATCATGTGTATAAGGGAAAAGAAAATAAGGGCAAAAATATCAAGTATATATATCGGAGCTTGAATATTAATAAATGGAAAATATAAAAATTTAATTTGTGAATTAATTTTATTTTTGTGAAAGTAAAATTGAAGTTATAATGAATGAAGTTAATTTGTTTTATTTATTTTATTTTATTAATGTATGAAAATATATAATTTTTGTTTATTGTATATTCTTTACATCGAGTTTAATTCAATTGAAAAATTATTTCTGAAGCGTTGCAATCTGTTTAATTTATATCAAAATGATAAATTGTTAATTATCAATTCGTCAATTATATATTCATTTGGATTTGTAATTATTTTGTTGATTTGTTCTTTATATTGATAATAATAAATATTAAAGAAATGAAATGGAAAGATATATATGTCTATAAAATGGTAAAAATTAATATATATGTATATGTTAAAAAAAAAAGTTGCTTATGATCACAATGACCGCGCGGTGACCCCAATATGGGCAGCTGATTATAGTTGCTTTCGAGTCATCTGTTCTTCGCTGGCGTGACGTTGATAACCATCCCCAGCTCTTTAGCATCCCCTATATATACATACAATATATGTACATTCTATATATTCTACACGTGTAACTATATATCTAATGGATATTTATTATCAGACGTGTGCGTAAGTACACGTACAGCTGACAGTATTGAAAAGCCGCGCCTTATTTTTTTTTTTTGTGTAATAATTATATTTTTCTAAGACTTTTTTTGGCATTCATGGATGCTTGTCCAGATTATTTCAAAGATCACGATGAATATGTGCAGTATTTTTCAAGCTGTTTATAATAATATTCACTTTACGTAAAATATTATTCCAAAAAATAAGCATATATTTCTTATTATAAATATGTTTAATTTTCTTTTAATATAATATACATAAAGTTATGTATCCAAAAATATATTTTTAGCACATAAAAAATAAAATATATATGTATGTACATATGTTCATAAAATAAAAATAATTCATTATATTTATTAACAATAAAATTTATCAAACTATAAAAAGCATTTCGATATACCATACCAATTATTTCTAAAAATAAATGAAAAACAAATCAATTAACAAATATATTAAAAACAACTTAATTCATCTAGTTCTATTAAATATTAATGTCAAATTGTATTTCTGTATTGTCAACATCACAATTATATACATAGCAAAATTTCCATCATGTTTAATAGCAATAAAATATACATTTAAGTAAAAATAAAATTCCAACAATTAATTTGCCTTCAAGTAAATATAATGGCTCTGAAACAAATATTAACGAGGGATATATTTTGATCGTTACAATAATTTCCTCACCAATTATCGTCAACCCACTGTCTTCTCATCTCTCTTCTTTATATATAAATACCTATATGACACGTGTGAAGGTTTTTACGAAACGATATATGAGACATAGTATATATATACATCATACTGTGGGAATAGTGCGTGTACATAGTTGTGCATCGTCGTCCAAGGGAATGAGATCCGTTGTGGTATATTATATCGCTCCGGAAAGACAGGAGATGTTTTACGGGATCCGGTTGATCATCAGATAGGAAATTGCATCGGGGAAAGAGGAGTGAGCTGTAGTTTATAAGAGAGAAAAATAAAGGAGTGAAATAGTGAGAATGAGAGAAAATGAAATGCAATACGTAAAAATTAAATGTATCGAATATATATAGGGGATGCGAGTTTGTTTAATAACAAGGGCGATAAGTTAAATGCCACATGCTTTTAAATGTCACGACAGCATCCCACTAATAAACTGGTCTAATATAATATAATAAACTCATTTTTTATATGTATGTATGATGTATATAAATATATTGAATGCATTGTATATGAAAGTATGTGTAATACGCGTGTCAAGTATCGTGTATAGTTATTATATAGAGATCAGAGAGGGTCCGGACTTGACTATTTCTATATCAATAGATGAACCCTGCTCCCTATTTTCTCATTCGACCACCCTCGGAGTTTGTTTTTTTTTTTTTTTTCTTTATTTTATTTGGTTAAAGTGCGGATCATCGTGATCTCATGGGACTTTTTGAATATAATAGCGTTGACATTTATGGTTAATTTAAATAGTGACACAGTATATAATTTGATGGAGAATTTTTGTGGTTATGATTGTTTTGATTTAGTAACTTTGGTGATGATGGAAAAATGTGGTTTTGAAGTTATTAAATTATTATAATTAATTTGATAATTTATTCAATTGAAAAAATTTAATTCTGACAATTGGATAATGGATTTGATTAATTCATATAATTTTTAATTATTAGTTATAACATTTTGCTATAGCTTTTCATAATTTTATTGGTTGCCACAAGGAATTTTTTTTCTATATTTTTTTTTACTGGTAAAATTTTATTATCAAAGTTGAACAAAATTTTGTTCCCTGTTTATTATATTTTTCCTTTTTTTCACAATTAATTAAATAAAATGGTGAATTATTCAGCTCAAAAATGTCTTAACAATTTATTTTTTCCTTTTAAATAAATTTATATTGTTCCATTGAATTTAATAAAAATATAATTCATTTATAATCAATAACTCTAATACGATATATTTTTTTAATAATTGATACACCGCAGTCCATGTGTTCAATTGAAACAATTAAAAATTATTGTTCAGCTCATAAAATGTTTATTATATTCAAGTCACATCTATAATATATACTCAGTTCTATATATTAATTTGTTTTATCTCAATAAACAATATACATTGTTACGTCACGTCAATTCTCAATTCATCCCCGATAAAAAATAGTCATTATTTATACCCCACACGATCTCTTCACATTAAACTCAATCAATTTTTAAAACAAATTTCTAAACATCAATATATATAAATTCCAATTTTATTTGAAATTCACTACAATTAAATACATAAACATATAAATACCAATACATATACATATATATACATTCAAATCACTTGATAATTCATTTACCATTAATATTCCAAATAAATAAATTCTATCCAAATAAAAATTCTTAAAAAATTTTTCCTTCTTTTTATTTATATTTTTTTTTTCTTCTTTTCATATTGAAATAAAAGAAACAACCGCTCCTTCATGCTGAGGCAATTGTCACAAAAGTGTCACACACGCATTCACCATGCTCGTCTCATATATATATATATACTCTCTTCAGTACGCACAGGTATGTTTGTGAATAATACATACAATATAATTTCATATGTATACATATGATTCTGGTCGATAACGGATGGATAGAAGAAATAAGTAAGTGAAAGAATGATAAAAAAAATTATATATATACATATAATGAGAACTATACATATATAGATATGTTTATGTATATGTATATATATATAACTAATATATAGACAAGAGAGGATGTGCATTGGACACCGTATATCCTGTTATTCGCCCTACTGATGCAGTATATACATATTATATCTATATTATCTATGTATTATATATGTATATGAATACACAGATATAGTTATATATATATATATATATATATCTTGTATCATTAAAAATCATAACAACGATGTCGTTTATATGCCAAACCAACAATATCTCTTGCGACGTCTCTCGTCGTCGTGATGCTACAGAGATCACGTTACGTTTTACGAAAAACATGATCGCGATCGTTTATTTATTTATTTCTCTTATTTTTGATGAGGATTTTTTTATTTTTATTGGTGGATATTGTTTAAAGAATGAATATTATGATTTGTTCATTGATATTTGTTTTATATAGTTATTTGGAGAGATGTGATATGTGGTTGATAATTATTTTGAGAATAAATGATATAAGTTTGTTATATTTATGTTTGGAATTTATTTTATTTATTTGATGCTTGTAGAGTTTTTATTTATTTATTTTTTTTTTAATGTGAGGGTTTTTTGTGTATTGAAATGGGTCATGAAATAATTCATTTATAATTCATCATTGCAGGGATAATTATTTGATTTTATATTTTAAATGTTTTTGGAATGTTTTTTTTTTTTTTAATAAATTTAATATTGATTTGTTTCAATTGTCGATTGTAATTATGAATGATTTATTGATATTTGACATTAAGGTTGTGTTGATTTGAGAATATTTTTTGTTGTGGTGATTAAATTAATATTATATTTAATATAAATGAATTCTTGTTTTGTATGAAAAAAAAAAATTATTGATTAATTAATTTACGGTAATTTTCACTTTGCGAATATATGATAAAGTGTGATGAGACATTTCGGGATTCTGAAAAACACATTTACGATGGAATATATTGAATAAAAAAATTTTTCAGACAGAAAAACTAAATAATATAGTTTTCTATTAAACACATAAAAAAAGTTGATATTATTTTTCACAAAAATTGCATTAAATCATCATGATATTTATAAAGTATTTAAAGAATATACCTATAACGGCAATAATTATTCCTCTAACATCCTCCACAATTCTTAAACAATAATTAATAACTCATCTCAAGTCTATATAATCATTAAAATTTTCTCTCAATATAAAATCATGAGAATAAAATAAAAAAAGCAATTTTTTTTTTCCCTTCTATAATTCTCTCAACAGAATTATAATTCTACAATTAAAAAAACAAACTGCAATCCATTATTTTATATGCACACAAACACACAAATATATAAATATAAATCCATATATACATTCTGCAGTGTCTGTCGGTTTTGCATGCATCTTTATTCCAAGATCGCAAATCACAATGGAAACTTCTGTCTATATACTTATAAAACAACACAGCGGCAATCATCAAACAAGATGAGAAACATAAACAAAGACAAAAACTATATATTCTCTTAACTAAAACATTAACCGATGACTCAAGTGCAACGATGTGGAATGTCGCTAATGAGTTGTCGGTTGTACAAAAGTATATTTCTCGCACTATTCGACATTTATACACACATATATATCCACCCTATACATATATATATATAAATACAAAATTTTTTTCTCAATCCTGAAGCAACATTAAACATATAATTATGCATTAAATTATTTCAATATGAATATAATCCACACCAGGAAATATCAATAGATAAAATATAATTGGATTGAACACGATCACTCGTGTACTTGATAAATTATTATAGCAATAAGTTACATGACCATATATATAAATGTATTTGTCTGTGTATGTGTGTATACATATATATATAAATATAAATATATATGAATAAATAGCAGGACCGTTAGCATAAATTCGCGTGTAGAAGATCGTGAGAACTGGTCTAGTGTATCTGCAAGAGAGCGCGTGGGTTAGCAGAATTAGTATTTATTCTGTGGCAGTAACAATACAAAGGACTGTATATGTACATATGTGTATCTATATGCTCATGTTCCATCTCGCTGGTTACAAGATCATCTTCACTAACAACGTATCTAAATACGAATTAAAAATTCACTCATTTAATTGTGTATACATTAAAAGATGATGAAGATGCAAAGATATAATGGATGAGAGAAAGCAGGATTATGATATGACAATTATGCTATATTTTTATTAGTAATTAAATTATTTGTTATTTATTATTGGGATTCATTTGTTTTGTTATTATAGTAATAGTTTATGTGAGAATTTGAATTTAAATATATTTAAATAATTGAATATTATTGATGGATAATGTAAATTTATTTTTGGTGAAGAAATATTGTTTGATTTTGGTGTATTTGATTAATTGATAATTTAATTTGTTGGTATTTTTATTTTAAATTTATTGCAATACATGCTAATGTTTTTCTAATATGTTGGGTGTGGGGTTTAATTTATTTTTAAAGTGAAAATATGTTAATGAGATGAGAAATAATATGTGTAAAAATAACACGATTAGAATTAATTTGTTGAATCGATTGAAATATTTTTGGCTGTTTTGTTTAGAATAAATTGTTGCTTACTGCGAAGAATAATGTAAATTTTATGCTGAATGTATATATTTGAGAATGTAGTGTTCAATTGTATATACAACATGGAATAATATATATATGCAGAATAGAGAATTGAGTAAATATATAGTGATTACTATATAAAGCAGTTTTTTATGTCAACAATTTGGAGAGTTTTTAGATTTTTTTTTTTTTTCTATCATCAACAAATGATTATTCAAATTCAATTAATTATTATTATTTCAAATTGTTCAAGGCATAAGATGCAATTTATAATGAAACTGTATATAAAATATTCAAATAACTAAATAATTATCGAATAAATTAATTTTCTATATCTATTCAGAAAGTATTATTGATTTTTTAAATTAAATCTTAAAATAACTAAAAATTAATATCATTTATTATAAAATATCACCCAAATTGTTACTTTCACTCTACTTAAATTATAATAAAAATAAAATCTCTGCAATTAATTCATCAGAAAATCGTCCATCAATGAAAAGAAAAATATTATTCATCTGCACATAAAAATAATTCAACACAACGTAAACAAATCATTCTAAATAAATAATAAAAAATATACTCCTAATAACTTTCATCTATTTCACACATAAAAAAAAAATCATCCCAACATAATTTACCAAAAAAAAAAAAAAAAAAAAAAATAAATACAACCCACAATTAAAAAAATCCTTCAAAGACTCATCTCTTTTTATAACTCCTCCGCTTCAAACAAAACAAAGAGCCTATATACACAAAAAAATTCATAATATATCCAAACATACACACACAATCCACATACACAAAGTCAAAGAGTGATGAAAAAGAATAAAGAAGAGGTAGAGAGAGAGGGCACGAGAGGATATTACTGAAGTTGGTCTCTCCAACGACGACACGAGTATTGATCGCTCGAGTGCGCTTGGGCTTTTGCTGCTGGTCAGGCTGATTTTATATATTTTCACAGCAAAAGAGACGAAGTATATAACATATATAGAGGATATATAGAGCTATAGGTTAGAGGAGGACCATCCAGACTATTATATACACACATATACATACAAACAAATATATTGGACACGGTGGTGGGCGGAAAATTACACATACTGTTGAAATAGTTGGAGAACGCCCATACACAAACATAAATGTATATACTCCACTCATAAATAAATATATCTATATATATATATATATATATATATATACATATATATTTATTTAAGTATGTATTAGTTGTGATGGTTATACATATATACAAGTAATTTTTCTCCCTCTTGTTCTCCAGTCCAGGTGAAACGATTTATCCTTCTCACTAATTCTTCCCTCCCTCACTTTGTATCTCTTGCATTCTCTCTCTTTCACTCTCAACAATTTTGCGCTATCTCTTATACATATATATATACATATACATATATATATATATTCTCTAGGCCAATGTATATAGCTATTGTTGAGTGTATATTTGTGTTTGTGTATATGTGTGCATGGTTTTCGTAGCTAAGCAACCTCGGCCAACTCCAGCCACACAACCGCACCCCTCGATTAGTCAATTTACCAGTCATAATGTGAGTATATATAAATATATATACTATATATATATGTATAGTATAATATATAATTTTATTATTTATTTATTGGTGAGAATAAATTTATGGGATTTTAATTTGACTAGTATTTTTTTTTTTTTTTTAATTTAGTCGTTATTATTTTTTTATAGAAAAATAATTGAAAGTAATATTAATGTATTTGTTGATAAAATGTTGTAATATTAATTTTTATTTAGTTTGTTGATTAGATATTGTTGTAAGAATTTTTTTGTCGTTTTTAATTTATTATTATAGGTATTTTTTTTAATTTTTTTTTTTTTTTTTTATGATTTAAGATATTTATATGTTCATGTGTAGAATCTTATTGTTGAAATAGGTATATGTATGTATTTCGATTAAAGTAATTGCTCTCATCACTTGATGACTTATTCACGATCGTACATAACCTTGACTCCCTTTTTTTTTTTTTTTTCACTCCTTCAATCTAATATTCATGTTTTAATACAAAACTGTTATCCAACGAGTCATATAGTCACTATGGAAAGAGAGATATGTATACAACACGTGAAGATATTTTCGTATTTTATTTATCTTCATTCATAAATAATGAAACAAATGAATATTTTTATTGATGTAAAATATACTTGGTGCAATGGAATGAAAATTTAATAATGAAACAGTAGAAAATAAATAAGATAATAAAAGAAGGAGGAAGCCAACACAATTAAAACCACTACATAAATATACAAATATGAGTACATTATATCTTCAATATATATAATAGTAGAGAGTATCCTTGACAGTTGCATCATTAACACTTTACAAATCTTCAATTAAAATCTATAAATAGAAGAGAAAAAAAAATCAATTTAAATAAAAATTTCTACGAATTAAATTAAATTAAATATTAATTCATATAAATTCGACAAATCAAAGAAAGAATCTCAATAATCCTCTTATTAATTCTCTCTCTCGTATTTTCCTATTGTCATTATAATATAAACCTACAGCTCAAACGTCTTCTACGAATCGTATACACGATCACATCTAGGGGTTGGTGTTCATGTAGAGGCAAATGGGTGGGCGCTAAAGTCAGATCTCCAAGGTTTTCATAGTAGGTGTGTTGGGTGCAAACGGTTGCCAGGTTACCACTCTATATAAGGAGCCAACGGGTCAATACCTGGTGCGGGTTCCCTGGGCTTTTTACCTCTGCATCAAGTTGGAAACGCGCGTCACCAAACTATAATTCTCCCTCTCTCGCTACAAGCTCGCTCTCGTATAGTCAGCTCTTTCTCGCTTTTATTCTCCCTCAATATATACATACATATACATGTATTATACACTCCCTCTTTTTTTTTTTTTTTTTTTCACTTTATCCTCTATACTCTCTTTATTCTCTTTCTCACTTGCGATAATACTGCCACCCCCTGTCTGTCGCATATTCTCGTATGTCCCAGTCATTCCCTCCAGACGTCGCGCCACCCCTCGTCATCACGTCACTCTCGTCACCCACCCCTTTTACATATATTCTGTATATATACACTCGCACACACATATTAGTTCGCCCAGTCGTCCGAAGAACCGCCGCAGTCTCGACGTTGTCCAGCCACCATCAGTGGCGGCAAACTCTTTATATATACGCAATATATATGTACCTATGTATATTTATGTATATGTAGAATATAAGGGCATGTATATATGTGTGGTATATTTCCTGGAACTGCAGCATTGAGGGGCCGTGTGCGCTTTCGCTTGCGCGCGGAAGCCACCTGAACGCTCCTGCCTCCGAAAAAAAAAAAAAAGATAAAAGTAAAAAAACAACACCCTTATCCGGCTAATATATACATCGGTGTATATATAGGGGATGATATACTTTTTTCTATACTCATTCTTGTGCATTATTTATAGTGCCTTATACTGAGAAACAAAAACAATTGGTATATTATTAAACGGTGGATGTATATAATAATATATTTATGGAATTTTGAGATGTAAAATGTATAAATGGGAATTATGCGAATTATTATTTTTTTGGGTAGGCGATTTAATTGATTGTATTATTTAATTGCGTTATTTATTGTTGAATGAAGGGGGAATATATTTTGAGAGTAAATTTTCTATTGCCAATATATGAGTGTGAAATGATAATAAATCCTGTTTTATTTTTTTCTATTTTTTTAAAAGAACTTTATATTTTTATTTTATTTATATTTATTAATTTTATTTGTATGAATAAATTTGTATTTGTGATTGTTAAATAATACAAAGAGTCTTCTGATAATGATGTTGAAAACCGTGTTGGAAAAATGAATCGATATTTTCATATTTTACTCAAATAAATAAATTAAATATGAAAAAATTGAAATTAAAAAATCAACCAAAAATATTTCATCATACTTATATTAATTAATAATAATAAAAAAAATAAATAAACTATAATCATCAACAATTTTCACGTACATCACATTCATATAGAAATATTCTTTGTCACATTTTGTGATTTCACAAGTGAAAAGAATAATATTTTTTACTATAATTAACCATCTTTATCTCGCGATAGATTTTCAGTAAACAAAAATTAATGACGTACATACTCAATATATAACCATCCATCTATTTATCCCAACCAATCACACACTAATCACTTTTAGCATGTAAAATCCACGTGAGCAGATAACTCACAAAGTCGTTTAAATTATCATCAAGTGTGCGTCATTGACAATATATATTATATATCTTGATATTTTTTCTTTACTTCGATCACCATCAATTTTATTTTTATTTTTCCATTATGATTAGAGAGAAATCATGATGGAAAAAATGTCGACATACCTATAAACATATATTCAACCTACGTCAATAAAAAATATCTATTCGCCCAATACATATACATGTATATAATACATTATAAATACCTAATATATAGATCCATATATATATAATTCACTTTCTCCAAACCGATTGTACTTTAATTGTCTTCAAATAGATATATTATACACAACTTTCTCAAAAGGTATATATTCAGAAATGAAATCAACCAAAAAATATAATTCTTCGAAGTTGGAGTAGTGTTTCATCCACAAATATATATCTACATATATATACATATATACATATACATATAGTTATATATTTAAAAATGCCACGGTGTGAGCATTTCAAGATCGTTGAACTCAAAATGGTGCTGACAGGACGCATGCTCCTCCTTCTCCACCACCATTCATTCATCCACCACCAATACTACTACTACTACTACTACTACTATAATAATGTGCACATACAATACATAGATATGTATATATGTACGTATGTATTATATATATAAATTAAAATCGCATCGACGACAGTATAGTTGTCTTTTGGTTATAGGGAATAAATTTATCCAACTCGATTTAATTTTTTCATTTTTGTTTATATATGTATTGTATTATTATATATAAATGAAAGTATATATGTATATATTTATGTATGTATGCACCTTGTCGTGGCCATCATTCAGAATATCTATACATGAAACATGCATGGACTTGTCTAATGTTATACTGTTCATCTTCGTTTATATATTATTTCGTAATTTTTTTTTCTTTCTATTTTATTGCTATATTTATTATTTGTTTTGCTTGTTAAGTATTCTTGGATACTTTGGTTGTTGTAATTGATTCTATGATTCTATTATATAGGAATTTGTACAGGTTAAATGAGAGACGAGCAGAGAAATATAAATAAATAAATGCTACTGAGAAAAATAAATGATAATGGGTATGTAGACTCCAACTCGTTGAAATATACGACGTGTCAGGAGTTGGAATCGATGACTTTACTATAAGTATGTATACATGGGTATGTGTATAATTTTAGGTATGTTGATATGTGTGTGTGTGTGTGTGTGCTGAAGTTTGCGATTGATAAATTCTCTTGGTTTTGCTGAAAAAAAATTCTGGAAATTCCGATTGTGTAAATGTAACAGTAGTTCAATTGAATTTCGATTCTCTTTTTTTGCGTTATCTTTTATTTGGACTTTTCGATTTGAATCATGGGAATTTGAATTCGTAAGATTTATAAATAAACTGTGAGCTGTGAATGAATACAATTAAATATATATAAGTGAATATTTGTTTATATTGTGTTAATATATTTATTTTTATTTATATGTTCATTAATTTATTTTTGCTTTCATATTTGGTAGTCAGAAATACGAATCGGAATTTTTTTTTTTATTTTGCATTAAAAAAAGAAATTGGATCGCGGGATTGTTTGCAAGGTCGACGTTATTCTCCGATTTCAGGAAGAAAATATTTGTCACATGTACACATACATAAATATGTGTGTGTACAATATATATTTTATGTATTATTGTTTCTTACATTTTCTCCTTTCTTCATCTTATTTTCTTTTTTTTTTTTTTTCTTCATCTTGAATTCATCACATTCATCAGCTATTAGATCTCATATGCTGCATGTGCTCAACGAGAGAAGTTCATATCTAATATCATTTTTCGCTGAATTAATATAAAATATCAGAAGCAAAAGAAAAATGATAGTAAAAAAAATTTTCATAGCAAAAAAAAAATTTTTTCATTATTTTTATATTTATCATACGTCATTGAGAAAATTATTATAACCATATATAATAAATAATAATTGATTTATAGTAAATATTGTTGATAATAATAAATATTATTTCTGAAAAAAATGTATATATTTTTTTAACATTTCTACAACTTAATTTTGTATTATTTTTTTATGCAAATTTTTATCAAGCGTTCGGATATTTTATAGATTTATTTGATTGTCATAAGTGCTTGTGACAATTATTATGCATGGAGATTGATTTATAATTGATTGAGAATTAAATACCAATAAATTTCCATAAGAAAAATAATAAATCCAATGCGATTAAATATATTTTAAGGCAACAAAAAATATTCATACAAGTTCAAGGGACTTGAAAGTAATCTCTTACATATATTAAATAAAATTAACAACTTTGCATATTTATTCCACTGCTATCATTATGTATACATATAAGTACACGTGAATGTGGATATAATATATTTATTTGATACATATGTGAGGTAAATTCTATAGGTATATTTAATTTGAATTTAAAAGCAAAGCAGGGCAGGAAATATAGGGCAAAGTTGTGATTTAAAATTAAGTATATCAAATATGATTAGAAATAAATAAACAAAAAGATTAAAAAGAATAAATAAGAAATAAAATTAATTTATATCAAAGGGGATAGTAAATAAATATTAATATTTTTAATACTCTTATAATGAAATTAATATTTCGTTTAATTCTGTAAACAAATTCAGAAATTTTAATAAATGACCCTCATATATTTTATAAAATATACCACTGTCAAATTTATTTAAAATTCACTACAACAACACGTGCATTTTTTTAATTATCATACAAAATTAACAAATACTAAAAACAACAAAACTATTAAATCAATACAAAGTCTTTAAAAAATATAATAACTATTTATCAATTATATTAATCAAAAGCAAAAATATATTTTTGAACGAAAACAAATGAACGAAAAAATTAATCCAATAAAAATTCCTTTATTCCATTCTAATAAAACTAATATTGAAATAATATAAATAATACATATCTTCTTGTTTGGCAAGTATATACATATATATATATATATATATATATATCCATGTACTGCATATTATAATGCAGATGTAAGTTGGCGTCGCAGCTAGTACCATGATGCGGAGCAAGCGCGTGTGTGGGTCCACCTGAGCGAGCAGACCTCATCGCGCATAGTTAATGTGCCCGCGTACATATACACTACATACATACATACATAGTTATATAGCTAAAGGTGGAGAAGGTGTCTCACATGGGTGCTTCGCTTGTTCCCTCTGCAACACGAGTCCCACACAGATGGGGGAGACATCCGGGCAGCTGACGTCCGAATGAGACTGCGACTGACTTCGGTTTAACCGACTCCACATCCTCCTTCGATTAAGGCGAATTACGTCCGGGATGAACAAGAGCGAGTGAGATAGTGAGCCAGGAGTCAACGTCAATATAAGATATCTATACTCAAAGCGCGCGAGTTTAAACGAATAAAACATCACCAGGAAAAAAATTAAATCACAAAAATATATATATATTTTTTTTCACCATTTCCGTCACCAATTTTTTATCTCAATATTTATTCTATAATAAAAATAATGCAAGAAAGTAGAGCACGCGTATATTTATATTATTATTCATAAATATACAATAATACAATTTTATCTTTATATTATATAATTATTTTCATTTTTATTTTCTTATTCTTAAATCATGACATTGGGACAAAAGAGACGATGCGCAGCGCAACTTTGTGTGACAAAGCAAAGCATTAAGCGTGAAAAATTTCTTACTTCATTTATATATATATCCCTCATAATAATTACAACTACTATTAAATTTTTTCTTATCTTTTTTTCTTCTCCTTTTCATGTTAATCGTCAGTTGGCTTTAAATGCGCGCAACAACTCGCGGTGCTTCAAGGATATCTCCATGAAAAGAGGAGAATATATATTCGCTAAGGTGCGTAAAATATATGTTGTGTAGATTCATGAGTATACATATATAAACTAAACAAAAAAAATAAAAATAAAAGTCGAAACAAAAAAATGAAAAAAATAAAATAAAACGAATTACATATTACAATGATGAGTACGATGAAGAAAAAGAGAAGGAATATTAATAAGTGAGATGGTGTACATGTAATATCTACTACGTAGTATATAGTAATAAAGAAGGGGAGAAAAAATGTAGTGTGAGGGACCAAAACGTTGGGATGGCAATACGGTACGAGAGACATAAGGCAGAGGGAATGAATAAGAGGAAGCGTGGGCACTCGAGTGTGACTCTCTCGCGGATTCTCTCTCACTCTTAACATACACGTATTTATTCCCATCTTCTTTCACTCTCTCTCACACTATCTTGTTGTCTTGTTCCTCTGTTCACCATCCTCTGCCACCTCATTCTATATACCAAACATATAGTACATATATATATACACTCAGCGCGCCGGAGCGATAGATACACGAACCTTGGAACTCTCCCTGGACGTTTTGTCCGGAAGTGCTCTTTATCTCTGTCGGTCTGTCCCCTTCGTGCACGCACACACAAATATATATATATATGTATATATGTACCTTTACATATATTTTGTATCTATGTGAGTGAGTGAGGACACACCTCAACCCTTCGCAGTTTCACCCTTCCTCATTTGTTTGTGTGAATACGTTTTTTTTTTTTTAAATTGTTTTATTTTTTTTCCCTCGTTTCTCTTGTTTCGTTTTTATTTATTTATTTATTTATTTATTTTTTTTTTTTTTTCGTGTATATATTTTTCCTCCCTCTCGCCGCGCAAACGCAATTCTTTGGGATATATTTATTCATCGGTTCACATCCCTCTCCCCTTTCGTCTTCGTCGTTGTACTATACTCTTTACCGCCACTTTCATATCACCTGCGTATATGGTGCGTTGGACACAGAAAGATAGGTGGGACATGATGGTGTTTCTGTGTGTGTGTGTGTGTGTGTGTGTATGTATGTATGTATGTATATGGATATACCACCTGCCATGTGTGTTTATATTTGTATATATATTTTTTTTTGTTTGTAGTTTTGTGAGAAATATTCGAGTAATGTCAATGACCGTGGTTATACATTGATAATTTTCAATTGATTATGTTTCTATGTGGATCTGGGAATAAATTCCGTTTGTTG
The DNA here is from genome assembly GCA_918226075.1 of Microctonus brassicae. NCBI lineage: Eukaryota > Metazoa > Arthropoda > Insecta > Hymenoptera > Braconidae > Microctonus > Microctonus brassicae. Next base: position 9,025,795 of record OW445483.1, read on the forward strand.
TGTGTTAAAGATGTATATTTTAAATATATATACATATATATGTGTGTGTGTGTGTGTGTGCGTGAGTATTATATGAGTTGATGAGAGGTTGGATTTTAATTTGAATATTGAGAATGGTTCGATGAGAAATTATTTATGATGTGAAGAAGAAATTATTGTATTTTTGATATATAAAAACTTTTATCGATAGATAAATAATTTTTTTTCTTCGTTCTCAGTTATTGTAAAAAGTTTTTTTTTTTTTTTTTGTATCCAGAGAAATATATAAGTTGTTATTTATTTTATATTTAGAAAAATTTGGAAGTAAATACAACTACTACAAAACAAATAAAAATTTTTATAAGAAACAAAAAATAAAGAAAAAAAATACAAAAGTATTTTTTCTTCATTTTCTGAAATATTTGTTTTTTTTTGGTTTTAAATATTCATATCAAATTATTGATAAAAATAATGCAATAATGTATATATAATTTACATTATATAATAATGATAATTGATTAAATTTTTTTTTATAAAATATGTAAAAAATGTTTAATGAAAATTTTAATTATAATTTATGAATAAATATATTTTGTCTGCAAAACGCCATTTGAACTTGAGCACTGCTAACATTTTTTTATTTTTTCATTTTCTTCCCGCCTGTTGAATAATAATTACACGTTAAAATAATTATTATACTGATACATTGAAATTAACAACACACTCATACAAATTCTGCGATAGTATAATAATATTATAATATATATCACGAACGTTAACAGTATAATAAACTAAATATATACTTCACAGGCTACAAAATAAAAAGCTTTCAAGAACAACAAAAGTAATTTGTATAGTAAAGACAAATAATAAACTTTGAAGGACATTATCGGTTAGTGAAGTTGATGGCACACGTAAGAAGCACGATGGATGCATAAACGAACGCGTATTCATATTTATTAAATATATGTATGTATACGTACATTATATACATTGCATACATACAAACATGCTAACGTATATAGTTTTTTCCTTTTTCCCTGCACATAAATATGTGCGAGGGAAAATAAAGTGAGGCCAGTGGAAGTTAATCGGATGAAGAGATCGTCAGACTGTGCATCCTCTCTTCTATATACCCTTGCTCTTTATTCCCTCTTTCTCACTGAAACCTTCTCGTTCGCATACTAAATTAACCCACACATCTAGATATATAATCTACTAACTTACATAATAATCAAGAGGAAAGAATAAAAAATTGTATCTATGATATATTTATTCACAAATTAATCCTCAGATAAATATAAATTTGAGATATTTTTTAGTTTTAATTAATTAGTGTTGAAAAAATTTATGAAGGTTCAAGGTTATTGTTGATTCAATAATGATTGTTGTTAAGTAGTTTAATTGATTATTCAGATATTAGATACATATATATATATATATATTAATATTTTGAGATGTGAATTTTTTTTTATTTTTGATGATTTTTTAAAGTTATAAGAAAGTCGATATAAATACAATGAATTAATGTCTGTGCATTTTCATTTGTATGTGTCTGCATCTTGTGTGACAGAATTGAGCAAGTCATAAAGCCAACAGAAAAGCGGACGCATTTATATACATGTATATATATATATATATATATATATATACACACGAAACTCGAAAGGAAACCGTAAAAGGTGGGAAACCTCTCGTTGGCTCCCAAGTTCCAGTGCGGAATTAGCATTTACCTCTCTGGCATCTCGTCTCTCTCACTCTTCTCGTCATACATCACACACACACACATATACATAGGAGCACAGAGATACGTATGTCATCCGTGAATAGATATATACACAAGAAGTTTTAAAGAAATGCGAGAATAAAAATAAAGTTGTTGAATATAATGAAAAAAAAAAAATGAAATTATCACAATATGATTTTAAATTAATTTATTAGTGTTAAATATATATTAGAAATTAATTTGAATTCAAATGATGCAGATGTATAATAAAAAATGATTCTAAACATCAAATAAGAGAAATATATACAACAATATTTTTACAATAAAATTAATTATTGATAAAGTGAGTATTTTTTTATTAGCTCTAAATAAATCTAATTTGATAAAAATTAAATAATTCAAAAAATATATATAATTCAACATTATCATACGTAATTGTTAAATCCATCGACTAAATAATATACACACTTTTATTTAAATAAATTATTCGTTTAGAAAAAAAAAAATTAAAAACACCAATAATAAGAAATTATTAAATATATTCTTATTTATATTTTAATTTTGCAAAATATGATAATATATATCCACTTAACGAATATTTTAGTCAGATACCAAATACATTCATTACATCTACACAATATATACATTATACATACATAAAAAAATATAAATAAAAGCTAATACACCCATGTATAAATTGCTATTTGTCTCAGTCTCATTATGTCTCAATTTATATTGCAAAAAAAAAAAAGAAAAAAAAAACAAATCCATCAATTTTATATTAGATTGAATGAATAAGTAGCATTTTTCTATATTCCTGCTCCACTACACATGGATATACATACACATAAGTACATATATACACATTTATATAAAAAAGATATCGGTAGTTTCATAATTTTCTTCATGTAGATGTATAAATTTCTCTCCTTACACAGCTTAAACGTATCTGAAATATATAATTTTGAATATATATACATATACACATATATATATATACATGTATTGGTATATATGTATATATTTTTCGTGTGCATCAGGCGACAGAGAAGACTCTATATACGCCTACGTAGCCTCTGTTCGCTCATACGTTTCAACCGCGCGTCTCCTTTCATGTCATTTCTCCGCGCAATGCTTGAATATATATGTATATATACATGTATGTATGTACATATATATATTATATATATGTGTGTACATGGTATGTGGAGACAGTGACTAAAGGTTCTCATTTCAATATTTATTTATTACAGAGAATGTGTGACAAAAAAAAAAAAAGTGATTCATTTGTGAAATAAATTTTTTTTTATTTTCATATTAAATAATTAAAAAGAAATAATTTTTTTATCTTTTGTTTTTTGATAAGTATTTGAAGGGGATGTATTGAGAATTTGTTATTTATTTTGATAGGTAATTTTTTTATGTGGAATATGTGATTTATTATTTTTTTTTTTTTTGGTTTTGATGGTGAATAATAATAATTGATAACCACTGATGGAATCGATTGTGATTTAGCTAATAGTTATATGATGACAATATATATGGGAAATGCTACACTCATCTGTTGTGGCCAGGCAGAACGGACCCGTTACGTCGCGGGTATTTTCTTTGACAATTATATTTCTCTCTCGTGAAATATCCTTTCTCTCAATGTAGGAAAAGAAAGAAAAAATATAAATAAATGAATCATGGTCCGATTGTTATATGGAGAAATTTAATTCCATTTTTTTTTTTTTTTCCTTTTGTGACATGTGTTTTATTCGTTATATTTCTATTTAGATATTATTAAATAAAATTTATTTTATATATTATTATATGTATTTATATTTATATATACATATTTATTCAGTGATTGAATATGTAGATATTGATTCATGTTAATTGTGATAATTTCTAGTGAATATTATCTGAGAAATTTATTTATTATTATGAGATAGCAAAAAAATTAATATCAAGAATAAATTTATTTTATATTATAAAATAGAGACTTGAAAAAAAATATTAATAATATTTTTTAATTTAATTATTACTCACAAATATTTCAATTATAATTATTAAATTTTTTTCACTGTTTAATATCAAATGCATGATCAATTTTTATAATATTATTATAAAAATTAATATTTAAAATAATTAAAATTAAAAAAAAAATTTTTTCTTATTTCTATTTTACATAAATCTTCATATAAAAATAAATAATAAATAAAGTGCTCATTTATCATCATCATCATCATCATCATGATAAATGAAAGCAAACAAAATAATAATAAAAACAATATTGTGAGCTCAGATGACGAATTTTAATTCTCAAATTTAAAATCAGACTCGCTGTATCATTCATTGTTACATGTATATATACATAAATGTGTTATACTTGTACATAAAAGTGTGTGTATATAAATTGTATAAACTCCATAGTAACACAAATGTGTAGATTTATTTTTATCTCAAATATATACATACATGTACATCTCAGTACGTATTTAATACTCTTTTGTCAGTGGAATACTGAATAAATACAGAACACGATTTTGTCAACGACAAGAAGGATAAAATGAGGGAAGATGTAAAGAGAATAAATAGAAAGACGAATAAAAAAGTTTGGATAATGGAAGAAAAAATGTTAAAAAAAAAAAAGAAAAAAAAATATTGTATATAAAATAAAAAGAAGACAAATATATATAATGTCGCGTTGTGGTGATGTAGTGATGCCTTGTCCGTGTATATGCGCGATGTATTGTTTTCTCGGTTCCTTTCTCGCATTAGCATAAGAATTCAGCGTGCACCTGAGTCGAATGCTCGATTGATCTGAGAGTGAGAGAGAAATTATGGAGGGACCATCAGTAAAGTGAATCAAGACTCTCGCGTATATGGCGCTTACACCATAAACAATACACACACTACACGCATTTTTCGCGGACATCATGGAATGATTGTCATCATGATTTGAATATCCGATATCTACTATGTGTCGCCTGACGTTGCCAACTCGACCGATATACACCGCAAACCACATCCTTTTTTTTTTTTTAGGAGAAATACATATTTATATGTATGTATGAGTTTATATACCTAATTTTTATCTATACGTACATGGCCCATGTATGAATATATGTACAGAAGCATATCTTGGATGGATATATTTATTGTAAATAAATATGTAAACATTTAGAGATTTTTTTAATAGTTTTAATTAGAGATGAAATTTTTTTTTTATGTTTTGTATATTTTTTATTTGTTTAATTAGTTTATATTATTGTTATTGTTGTTTTGTATTGTTGTATTAGTGTGTAGTTCTATAATTTGTTCTTTAGTTTATTTTTTAGGGTAATGCTTTATTTATAATTATATTACTGAAATGTATAGAGTGATTTGTATTGGTTATTTTGATTTTGAAAGAATAATTTGAGATAAATTTAACAACTTTGACGACATATTATATCTTTAATTTATGATAAATAATGAAAGCTATATCATACATATGAACATAAATTATAAACAAAATATTTTCTAATCGTTGAATTTTTTTATTATTATAAAAAAAAACTTTTATTACTAAAAATATTTCCTAAAATAATAGATAATATTTATATTGATATTTTATTGAGTATAAAATTTATATAAATAGTTTTGCAATATGTGTAACATGTACATGGTGTATATATACTGTCTTGATATATATTTATGATCTATATATAAATATTATATGTATATATATGAATATGATATTGATGAATACAAGCTTATGTTGGGGATGTGGCCACTGGCCTCAATACAAAGCAACCAGATCTTGTTTTATAGTATATAACAGCTGGCCACATCCGATGATCCTTGAAAAACCTTTGGCACGCGCCTTCTCTTCGTGCAGTTAACCACACTTATATCAGCTATAAAATAAAAGTAACAAACTCATGGTCCAGCTGCAAACTGAATCACTACTCGCTATCGCTCTCAATGAAATATCTGGAAAGAAAATTAAAGCAATAACGAAATAAAATTGTTAATATATAATATATATAATATGAATAAATAAATTCATTACATATATTAAATACACAATCGATAGAAATATATTTGATTATAATTATAAATTAATAAATTTAATGGAAATATTGTTATGAATAAATTAAATGGAAATATTTATATTTTATACAGGAAAAAAAGGAAAAACAAAACAGATTTATTTTTTTAATTTGATATAATATTCATTATTATTATTTAATATATTTATTTGATTTTATTCATAATTTACAATATTGTTTAGAATATTAATACAATCATCGTTGTTATTATTATTTGCAAAATTGTTTTGATTTATTTTTTTTATCTGAATATTTATAGATTTTATGGAAATCCAATTAATAAATTGAATGGAAATATTATTATAAATAAATTATTGATAACAAATTATTTTATTTCGTAATTTATCTTTATTTTTTCTTAGTATATATCACGAACATACAGTTACATACGGTACATGTCGTGCATTTTTTATATAGAAGAGTTGACAGGATGTTGGGTGAATATATGTATATTTGTAGGGTACACAATATATATGTACATGTATATATATATATATATTTTTGTGTAGGTGTGCGTGATATGGTTGAAGCGACAGCGCATGGATCCATCCCAAAGCGGATGTCCAGTCGATCGTCTGGAGAAATCGCGCGTTTCTTTTTACCGAGATTTCACATCCGGACCAAATATACTCAAATATCGTGTACAAAAAAAAAGAAAAAAAAATATATATACATTTACATTCATACAGAATTCATTTATGATTTTTTTTATTCATTCTCTTTTCTACATTTTCATTCAATTACAATTTCAATATTTTTCCTCACAATTTTTTCCATAAACAAATACAATCTATCAACATTTAGATGAAAAAAAAAAAAAAACTAAAAACAATTCTGCAATTAATATATAATACTAACTATATTTGTATAATTAATATTTTAAACAACTGTAAATTCCAAATAAAAACAAATAAATAAATTATATGATAAATACTTTCATCTTAAATTAATAAAAATAATAATAATAATTATTATTATTATTATAATAATTATACATTAATAAAAAACATACCTTATCAAATTATGGAATAAAATCTTTTTTATTTTTTTGTTTCTATTTCTTTTTGTATAAACAAAATATAAAAAATTTAATTCACTTGAAAAAATAAAATATAACATCAAAATAAAATATCAATAAAAAAAAAATAAATTATAGCTTTTATTTAATAAAAATTAATAATAATGAACAAATAATAAACAAATAATAATAATAATAATAATAAACAAATAATAATAATAATAATAAAAATAATAAAAATAATAATAATAATAATAATAATAATAATAATAATAATAATAATAATAAAAAATAATAAATAATAATAAATAAAAATAATAATAAATAAATAATAATAATAAATAAAAATAATAATAATAAAAATAAATAATAATAATAATAAATAATAATAATAATAATAATAATAATAATAATAATAATAATAATAATAATAATAAAAATAAATAATAATAATAATAAATAATAATAATAATAATAATAATAATAATAAATAAAAATAATAATAATAAAAATAAATAATAATAATAATAATAATAATAATAATAATAATAATAATAATAAAAATAAATAATAATAATAATAAATAATAATAATAATAATAATAATAATAATAATAATAATAATAATAATAATAATAATAATAATAATAATAATAATAATAATAATAATAATAATAATAATAATAATAATAATAATAATAATAATAATAATAATAATAATAATAATAATAATAATAATAATAATAATAATAATAATAATAATAATAATAATAATAATAATAATAATAATAATAATAATAATAATAATAATAATAATAAAATAAATTCAAAAATGAATATTTTCATCTTGAATTTTTTGAAAAAAAAAAAAATATACAATAATGAATATAATGAAAAACATCTTTATACTTAATAAAATAAATGAAATTGAAATAGAATAATACGATTTTAAAAAAAAAATTTTTTTTTTTTTATATAAAATATGATCAAACGTGTCACCGCGCAATGATGAAGCTGCGGTAGGTGTCGGCAATGTGAAGAATACGATGGTTTGTGTGGCACGGGTGCGTACAGAAAATACTCACGGCAATGGCTACGTGTATGGGGACACGACATTTGTACGTGTTCACCAATCGTTTGAATATATATATATAAGAGGCCGCGGCGATTGGATGTATATATATACAGGCAGCACCGCAGCAATGTTATATTATTCTCAGTTGGATGATTATAAGCAATAAATATATATACACATACATAAATCTAAGAGAGAATTGATCGAAGAGCTTCCGTGTGAATGTTCACTTCGAACAATATGTACACACATGTATACATATATGCAATATACATATATATATATATTGATAAATATATAGTAGTGAGTGTACTTACTCCTATATCAACGATATATTATTGCTCGTCAGCTGCTGCTGTGAGGAATATGAGAGGAGAAAAGTCGCAGCAAAGTAATCGCAGTCAAATATAAATATATACATATGTATGTAGATAGATATGTGTATTTATATGTATGTATAGGTATGTATGTATGTACATATGTCGGTATATAAAATCGTCGTTTGGTTTATTGATAATTCAAATCACGATGTGAGTTGCGAGCACGTAACATCTTCTCTTCTTGGGACTGTATAACGTCGATGGTTTGTCGCTGGTTCAAGCGCACTCTGTGCAGGTTATCGATATATATATATAAATATGTATGTGTATTTATATAGAATATATGTATATGTATGTATGTGAAGTGAAGAAGACGCACGACCTATGAAATGCCAAGGCGTTTTTTATTCCCCAAACGATTTCTTCATCGATGTATAGGTATATATTATATACCTCAAAGCGGATCTGTGTCACACGACAAATCAGTTTGCCAAACGGTTCATTCCGAAGATTTCACCGCAGTTAGATTTGATATATCTCACTATTGTCATTATGTATGTATGTGTATGTGTGAATATGGAGGTGACTATATAAATTTGACATGGATTTAATTGGATGGTGCAGAAAATGTAGGGCATGATTGTTGCGGTTTTAAATTAGGTATTAATTAATATATTATGAGGGGATTTATAAATTGGGATGAATTAAATTAATTTAATTATTTGATTACTCTTGTGTTTTTATTATTGATTGAGTGCAGATCAGGGTGATGTTTATACAATAGTACAAAATATTTGTTTAGCAGTGTAGGATTGATTTTTTTTTAATTATTATTAAATTAAATTAATTCATTTTTATTCATTTTTTTATTTTTATTATTTATTTGACATGAATTAGTTGATGAAAATTTATTTTTCACAGCACAAGACAAATATTATTTGGAATATTTAGAGATTTTAGTGATTATATTACACAATAAATTATTTTATTATGATTTTATTTGAATGTGTCAAAATTATTATTTACATTTAATTTTTTTTTGCAATTTAGATGTCTGTATTTTGCAAAATTGATAACATTTTTTCACTGCATATATCAATAAACATTAGTAAATACAATAATCCTTCATAATTATTCCGCAAATAATTAAAAATATAGCAATTTTTTAAATATATTCTCTGATATATTTTGAAGTTAAAAATATTTCAATGAGTATCATAAAATATAATTTATATTATAACTTTTTATAATTATAATTTTAGTCTATTTACTTTTTTTTTTTTAGATGTATTTTATAGATTATTTTTCGAATTTTAATAATTATAAAAAAATAATTTTGAATAATTATCATTTGAGAATATACAAGCTTTATTTTATTATAAATTGTCAATTGTAATAATGAGTGAAGAAATATATTTGAGTCATATATTCAATGAAGGATATATACATTCACGTACATGGTGAAGACGAAAAAATAAAAAGGATGCAATTGGTGAGGGCCCAATTGATACGAACCATACTTATACATACGCATATATATATATATTCACTGTACAATTTACACCAAGACAAATATATACTTTTGTCTCTTTACGAATGCGACTGGCATATTGTTTGATGTGCGATCGCATCACCAAACTTGGCGCACTCGAGGTACGAAAGATGATTCTATATCCAATAACAAATATGCACATCATCAATACATACATATTATAAATATGAGTATATAATGTATATGTAGGTATATATGATTAATAAAAAACGTGACTGAGACGATATCATTTTTGTGTTGCCGATTATGGCCAGGCGGATTTGGATGATAAGTAGTTGAATATATACTGCAGAAAATATACAGACAATGGAGACTGTCTGTCACACCATATGTGAAGGTGGATATATAATATATATTTTATATGATCAATCATTTGCACATATGTATAGATATCAAAGTGTAAATGATCAAATTGGTACGAGACTTGAAAGAGAAAAAAAAAAAAGAATATGAATATAATTCTTTGAATTTATTTGTATAATAATTTTTCCATGAATTTAAATTCAAAAATATGTCTATATGTTTTTTTAATTAATTTTGTGTATATATTTTACGAAAGACATCAAGTTGTAGTGTTGATTAAATAATTAATAATTTAATTATTTATAATCGAAAAAGAAGAACGCATTCTTTGAATTTATATTTGTATATTAATTTTTTTTATGAATTTAAATTTAAAAATATATCGATATGTTTTTTTAATTTTTTTTGTGTGTGTATTTCACGGGAGATATTAAGTTGCAGTGTTGATTAAATAATTAATAATTTATAAATGAATGTAAAATTTAAAATGTTGTTTAATTTTGTAAATTATAATTTTGATGAAAAAATAAAAGGTGAATTTTTTTTTAATTTTTTTTTACGATAACTATTCTATGAATTTTTATTCCATTAAATAAATATCATTATTATACATGGGATATCTTTGAATGATTATCATTATTAACTATGTACTTTCTAAAAAAAATGTTAGAAAAGAAAAGGGAAAATAAATAGTATAATCTGTTTTACAGTAATTAAAATTCGATAGAGCATCGTCATGTCATCAAGTCTCCACTCTCTTTCACCCACAATTTAAACATTTGTATAATAGAAACAATTGTGTAATTTAATTTTAATCACATTCAATTGTGCTCACGATAAAAGTTTGAACATTATATTTAATATAATTGATCGTCAATAAAATAATATTCTCTGTTATATTTTTATCAATTTTATTACACGACGATCCAACAGAGTTAAAATAAAAAAATCCCATACTCCAATATAGTAACAATTATTTAACTATTTACTAAACAATTATTATTAAATAAATACTATATTTATTTATACATTGTCATAATTTCTAACAAAAAGAAAAATAAATATTTGTATAAATGCTAATATATTCTTTCTTATAATCTGTATTTTAATTTTTCTAGCTACAAAACTTTTCAATTTTTCTTTCTGTCCACTTCGCATTTTAAGATACAAAAAATTCGCTTCCGACAGTGACATATCATTATCGCACTAGTAGCATATAATACATATATACACATGCGAGCGTGTGATATGCTCGCTCCCACGCGCGGACGAATAAATAGACAACAAAACGTGCCCGACTATATAAAGGTAAAAACCATTTTGCAGAGAGATAAATAAATATATACATAATCTCAAAAGTGCGATATAAAAATACACACTTTTCACAAATACATATTTAAAACTACTACACTCACAAATCAATAAAAAAATTCACCTACATCTCAATCAAAATTAAATAAAAATAGAATAAAAAAAATTAAAAATAATTATTTTATTGTACAATATCAATTATAATTTCAATAAGCAATATAATTTTTTTAAATATACACCTATGTGTTTGTACATACACATTTATATACATATATATTTCAGTTGTCATAATGCAATGCACGCACTACGCGCGACGAAATCTTGGATTCCATTAACGGAGAAATTATAACGGATTGACGGAGCGAAACACGATGAGAGTTTTTTTTTTTTTGTCAGTTGGTTAATGTACAATTGAAGTGTTTAAAGAGTACCAGAGAATTTCTCTTGAATTATAAATCGACAATCTGACTCAACTCATCACTATAACAAACTTCCATCAGACAAAACTCAATTACATATACATATATACCTGCTGCATGTGTATACATACAATAAATATATTATTCTTATACACTTACGTTTTTCAATTAATTTTTCTCTGAATTAAATACATCTATCTATCTATCTATCTTGCTCTTCTCTCATTTATTTATTTTTTTTCTCTTGTTGCTTCATACAGGTACTCTATACTGTTACCTGTATATAAACCCGCGCGATCATGCTCGCGTTGTGAATATTCAAGTACTTCCCGGTGCAGCTGCAACATAATGTATATCTCATCCATGCTAAACATGTATATACATATAAGTGTATTTATAATATGTATACGAATTTTTAACAAGTGTGTATACACGCATATTTGTGGTATAAGTTGCGTATGAATGTGTTGGGGAGAAAGAAAATAAGTTGTAATGCGATTTGATACCCGCATGATTTTGTCAATGAATTAATACGCACATGTTCATGGATGTTTTTGATGTTTTGTATGGATATGAGTATTTACTGACTGTTATATAGCCTATAGGTATTTTTATATATGATATATAGATGAAATTAAATGTACATATGAGGCTGTGGTTTGTGGATGTGTGGGGAAAATAATTAGTGGTATGGAAATTTTTATTTTAGATGTGGAGACAAAATTTTTATATTTATTTTGGGGGGATTAATTTTTTTATTTTTCTTTTTGAGTTGATTAATTTTTATTTGAGTCGGGTTTGTCAGGGATTTGAATTTGTGTTTGAAGTAATTGGGATATACAGTGCCATCTAGTGGGGAATTTGTTTTATTGGTAGTCGGTAAGATGATTTTTGATTTTATTATAGAGAGATAAATTTATATTTTATTTTAGTTGAATTAGTGTCTGTTGATAAAGTGAGAAATTTGGTTTATCTATGCGATGAATTTTTTTTTTAAGTGTGTCAACATTTAAAATTGTTAGCGAATATGTAAATGAGGAAAAATTATGGATGGGATTTATTTATATGTAGAAGAAATTAATTTTTTTTTTTTTTTTGATTTTAAAAATATTTTATTACATAAATAAAATATATATTTAAGATGAATATTTTTTATTTTGTGGCAACGATTTATTTACGAGGATTTTTATTATTGGATTATGCAATGTTTAATAATACTATTTACAAGTAAACATAAAAATTGAATTAATATATGTATATAATTACTCGTTATTAAATATTCGCATGGAATGATATAATTTAGATATTTATCGTGATATTAAAATTAATTTTTATATTCAATTGTAAATCTAGAATCAATATAAAATATTAAATTTCTGCAAAAAAAATTCCAATGTAAAATTTTTGTTTTTTTTTTTGTCTCAAATGAGAATTGATTTTAATTCATAGTTTTATTACTTTTGCATGCAAAATATTTAAATATCATTTTGTTCTTTTTAATTACATAGTAAAATGTCAGATTTAAAATCAAAAGATAAACTCAGATCATAATTAAGCAATAATAATCAATCATAATTACGAAAAAGCAACAACAATACTTGGCAAGATGAATTTTTTAATCTCAAATGTAAATAAAAGATTCAATCAAGTTTTGATATATTTTTCTCAAAATTCTCTAGCTCATCTTTAATCGCTTGAGGAAGATCATCACCAACTTGATTATCAAGATATTCCCTTAATTCTTTAACTTCTCGTTGCCAAAATTTTTTTGGTAATCTGAATAATTCTGCCACATTAATATCACCAATACCATTTAAATTCAATGAATTTTCTTTCGGTATTAATCCAATAGCTGTATCAACCGCATTATCCTCATTGTCAATTCGTCGTAATATCCAATCGAGCACACGTGAATTTTCGCCGAAACCAGGCCAAAGAAATTTATTATCTGTACCTTTTCTGAACCAATTCACGTGAAATATTTTTGGCAATTGAGCGTCTTTCACTTTTGCCATACTCAACCAATGATCCAGATAGTGGCCGAAATTATAACCGAAGAATGGTCTCATTGCAAATGGATCATTCATTATCACTTTAGCCTGAACAAAAAAAAATATATATATATATAAATTAATTAAATATTAATATTTCTAAAATACAAAAAAATTTACATATTTTATATCTGATGATTATTTCTAAACTTTGAATACTTGACAAATTGTTTCACTTATAAAATAAATAAATAAATTTCAAATAAAATATCGAATGTTGAGAATGAATAATAATCATTTAAAAAATATTTCAATCATTCAAAACAAACATTTAATTCACTACAATTAATTTAGTTGTTCCAATTAATTTTCTTCGATTAATAATCCAAAATTATTTTCTGCATTTAATAAATTCATTATTGATAAAATGATCGTTTATGAAACAATATAAATATCAAATCATTCATTAGATAATATTTCCGGATTGTGAACTTTAATTTATTAAATATAAAAATTGCTTTGATTAAAAAAAAAAATAATTAAAAAACTCACTTTATGTTCTGCTGCAGCTGTGGCTTCAGATCTCATAGTTGCACCAATAAATACACCATGCTGCCAATTTCTTGCTTGATAAATCAATGGTACACCTTCAGGTCTACGTCCACCAAAAAGAATAGCATCAATTGGTACACCCTCTGGATCCTCCCACGCCGGATCAATAATTGGACATTGATTTGCTGGCGTACAAAATCGTGAATTTGGATGTGCTGCAGGTGATTCAGAATTTTTTGTCCATGGATTTCCATGCCAATCAAATATATCAACATTATTATCAATTTCATTTTCCATTCCCTCCCAATAAACTCCACCGTCCGATGTTGATGCAACATTTGTAAATATTGTATTTTTAAATATTGTTTTCATTGCATTTGGATTTGTGTTTGTTGCAGTGCCAGGTGCAACACCAAAAAATCCATTTTCCGGATTAATTGCTCGTAATTTTCCTTGTTTATCAAATCTCATCCATGCAATATCATCGCCAACACATTCAACTTTAAATCCTGGTAATGTTGGTTGCATCATTGCTAAATTTGTTTTACCACAAGCGCTAGGAAATGCAGCAGCAATGTAACGTTTTTTTCCTTTTGGATTTGTAATGCCCAAAATCTAAAAAAATTATTAAAAACAACAATAAAAAATTATAAATGATAATAACAATGATGATAATATCAATGCTGATAATAATATAATAATAGAACAATTTATTATGAATAAAAAAAAAAATTTCAATTTAATAATTCAAGTTGAAAAAAAAAAATTTTTTTTTTTTAGAGGAAAAAAAAATTTTTCCAGCATACATTTTTTTTTTCTTGAGATAAAAGCGACAATGACGACAACTATATTAACAATAATAATATTATTCGATTTCGAACGCTAATTTTAGATTTAAATATTTCTCAAATAAACAAAAAAAAAAAAAGAAAAGAGAGAGAGAATAAAAAAAAGAAAATGATTATTATTTATTTTTCTTTTTGTATTTATTATTATTTAAACACTCACCAGCATATGTTCGGCTAGCCATCCCTCTCTTTTAGCAATTGTCGAGCCAATTCTCAATGCAAAACATTTTTTACCCAACAATGAATTACCACCGTAACCACTGCCATAAGAAACAATTTCATTTTTTGCCGGTTTATGAAGTATTATTGTGCGCTCAGGATCGCACGGCCATGAATTATCAATTGTTATATTTGAACTATTATTACTGGGTGCACCGACTGAATGTAAACATTTAACAAAATCATTTTTACCCAATGAATTTAAAACACGTGAACCAATACGCGTCATTATTCGCATTGAACAAACAACGTATGGTGAATCGGTTATTTCAATTCCAATTTTAGATAATGGTGAATCAACTGGACCCATACTGAATGGAATTACGTACATTGTACGACCTAATTTCAAACAAAGCAATGAGTAATAATTAATTTATGAAAAATAGTAATACAATGAATAAAAAATAAAAATAAATTGTATGAATATTTAATTTGTTTAATTTTAAAAATTTTACCTTTCATACATCCGGGAAACCGTTGAAGAATTGCTGAGTCCATGTCATTGGGACTTATCCAATTGCCAAGTGTTCCTTTCACCCCATTTCTTGGTGTTGGTATCGTTTCATTCATCAACTCTGTGCTAATAAATGTTCGACTCTCTACTCTTGCAACGTCCGCTGGATTAGTTCTAGCCAACCAACTGGAAAAACAATAAATAAAATAAATCGTAAGATTAAAATAATCAATGATAAATAAAATAAAAAATAAAAATTGTTAAAATCAAAATAAAATTAAATTTCTTTCACTATTTTTTACGATAGAAATAAAAATAATTGAATTAATAATCATTACCAATTATCATATTTAGGTAATTGTTTAATTGCTCCGGATTTTTGTAACAATTCTAACATTGTAGTATATTCCACTTCGCTGCCATCGCAAATATAAATTCCATCAGGTTTACAAAGTTTCACGCATTCTTCGATATAAGCAAAAACTTTTGGTGCCAATGGCGATGGACGTTTGGATAATATTTGAGTGCCCGAAATATTATTATAAATATCATCAACTGTACTCTTACTTTGTGCCACTTGGGTCGCCATCAAGCATCCCATTCTGTAAGAAATTAAATAAATAATAAATTTAATTTAAAAAAATAAAATTAATTCAAAATATTCAGTAGAATTTTTTCACTTTTGTAATTATAACATAAAAAAAATAATAATAAAACCTAATTAAAATTTGTATTCAACATATTTATACAAAGAGAAAGTCAAATAAAACTACAAATTTACTTGATCTTATTTTTATTTTCATATTCAATTACATTAATGTCTACGTATATGAATATTTTATTTTTATTCATTTATTTATTTTATTTCTTTTTAGTTTTTCATACCCAGGATAAAACATGTCACGTCCGTAAGGCATTATGGTGAGTGCTCCGTACTTGGCTGTAACACGATGTGTAAATACAGAAAATCTCAATGGTTCATTCAAAGCCGGTATTCCACAAATATAAACTTGATATTTAGCACGATAGAGAAATCTTGTATATTTATTTAATCCAATATTCAATCGATATTGTTCTCTAAATGATGAAAAATTTCTTAAATTTCTATTACCAACGGCAATTAGAGAACCGTTTATACCGTTCAAACGTATCACTGAGTGTCTGGCAATACTCCAACTGTTGATCGTCATAATTCACAACTTAATTTAGTTTCTTTTATATAGAAAAAATAACACACTGACGCATCGAATTTTCCCCTTCCTCATAGGTCAATAGAAAATCAACAAAATCCGATTGGATCACGTTCTCTCCCTGTGTGTTAAAATTTCCGGTGATGGAAAAAAATTGTAGTGGGGACAATATTATACTCATATACTTATGCCTTCACTATATATGTATATATAACAAATAAATATATACATATATACACATAGACTGCATATATCCAGTGGGATATATTGGAAGGTAAGGACATATACTATCAATATAAATTATACTCTCACCCGTAGTGCACTATACATAAATGACGAAATATATTTTAATCTTTCACAAGCAAGAAATTTGTCACACGTTCATTTACATTTCAAGGGACACCACAATCCTTCAATTATTATTATTTCATATTTTATACATAATAATAAAAAAAAAAATATCTTGTGGATAAAATTTTTTTCTTTACTTATTTTATTTTTATCACAAATAACACAATTAAAGCACAACACAAACACAATAGTATATATATTTTAAAAATAATTTGATAGCGAATGCTGATGTATGTCGTTGACAATCAGATTGACTGACACAGGGAGAGTAAAAGTCGTTTTCGTTTGCACTCTAATCAACAGAGAGAGAGTAATGAGTATATATTGGCAGCAACACTCTGGTTTTATATATACGAAACTTGTTGGCCCCCTCGTGCGCTTCTATTTTTACAGGCTGCAATGAACAAATTGACCCCCCGTACGTCCCACATACATGTACATATATGCGTATACATATACACATTTATATATTTATGTATGTATAATTACATTACATCGGCACGACAACAAATATTGTCGTTATTTTACTGTCCATACTCTCGTTTCTTGATAAATCTTGTATCGCCATGTATTAAGAGCTCTCTCTCTCTTTCTTTCCCTTTTATGTATGTATGTGTGTTATAATATACATGAAGAATTGGTTATATATATGTATTACTCTCACTTGAACTCAAAATGTAATGATTAATATTGCAGAATTATGTTTAACTTTATTTTATTTTAACTGGATAGAAAAAAATATTTATTTTAATTTTTATTTTTTATTTATTTAAATGAGAGACTTATATTTTTTTATATGATTTATTGATTTAATTCAGGAGTAGTTATTTGATTATTTATTGATTATAGGTGAGAGATATATTTTGTAAATAAATTAATTATAAGTGAGGAGAATTTTATTTGATAATTAAAATTATTCTAGATCAATAAGTTGTTTTATTTTATTTGTATCATCGTGTATGATATTTGATTGATATGATAAAATTGTGAGTTATGTAATGTATGTATCTCTATGTATATATCTTCTATATAATATTAATAATAATATTGAGAATTAAATCAAGTAGATATACTCCTTGACATTCAATTGAGCACACAGATGTAAAGTGTTGTTTAAAACGCATGCAGGTATAAACGTGAACCAGATACAAATATATATATCTATGTATACATTTACTACATATACTGTATGTCTGTATGTGTGTATTTATAATAACATAAAAAGCGATAAAGTTATATCTTTAAATTACGACGAGTTTTAATTTATTCTTTCATTTATTAATTTTTTTCCCAATGGATGAAAAAAAATTTTCACATAATTTATAATGGAATAAAAATGAATTTGATTTAATTTAAATATAATTAAAAAATGAATTAATAAATATATTACATGGAAATATGTAAACATTTATTGTAAGTGTTATTTATTAATTGTGATGTCTCAATTTAATTATATAAATGTTGCATTGAAAAATATTCTAGGTCAATTGGAAAATCATTTTGATATAATAAAAAAAAAAGAGCACGTGTAAAAGAACACATATGTAATAAATAAAAACGTGTATATAATGGAGATGAAAATATAATAAATAAAAATAAAATAAATAATATGATAGACGAGTAATAATTATATTAATATTGTTATTGATATTAATATAAATTATTAAAATATATGAATGATTAAATTATATTATAAAAAAGTTTGATGTATAGTGATAAATATATTATTTTTATTTATTTATTTTTTTTTTCAAATGTACGACTAAATTTTTATTTGTTTATTAATTTATCACGTTTATATATATATATTCATAATAACAAATGATTTTTTAATTTAATGAAAGTAATAGTTATACAGAAGTCAAATAAACGAGTGGGGAGTAAAATTTATCGACTAATAAGTATATATATATTACAATATAATTGCAAATGTTTAATGTAAGTGCATATACACAGGGGTTTGAATGATAATGTTCGTTCATAGTCCAATTAATGTCTGAAGTCTGGACTTGATATTTCCTAACATTTTTTTTTTTTTTTTTTCATTATTTTTCTTCTTTTGTGATATCACAAGTCAACATTGTTGATAATGAACTCATATCGTGTTTTAAAATGATTTTATTTATCATTAAATAATTCTTTGTGTATTCTTCTGTAATATGTGAATAGTTAAAAAATAAAATTATAATCAGATTAATTAATATTTTGTCGTCAACACGTAATAAATTTGAGTTTATTTTATTTCATCTTTTTTATTTTTTTTACTCACTCTCATTTTCATTATTATCTACAATTTAGTAATAATTTAATGAGTAAACAGTCGTGGATGAATGGGTCAAAATAATTTTTTTATCAGTTAAATAGATGTTTTGGAATATTTATTTGATAATGAAAAAATTTTTTTAATTGGACTTTGGAATGATTGATGGATAATTGTGTATGTGTGTGTGTATTAATTTCATACGATTTCACTTGAGGATAAGTATTTGCAATCATTATCACTGTATAAATTACGAAGTAAATTCTAGATAAATTGCAATTAATTCACGAGAGAAATATAAAATAAAAAAATAAATAAATAAATGCAATGTCTAATTAATCGTTGAGGTGACGTAAGGTCACGTCTAATAAAACGATACTTTTGTGTTTCACATAATCGAATCGTGTTTATACATACATAGATACATATATAATTTTTTTATTGAATTTTTTTATTCAAGTCCAATTTTATTATATAAATTATCTACATTTGCCTGACGTTTCTTATCACTTTGAGTCGACCTAGACACATATTATATACATATATGTACATTCACGGTGTATTTAATACATATGTATTCGAACAAAAGATCATTTGTTTATATATACTACATCAACTTGCCATTCTAGATAATTTAACAAATAATAAAAAAAATAATTAAATGTACATATATGAAGAAAAGAAAAATAAAAAATAAATAAAAAGAAAAATTCTTAAGCAACAGATCATCGATCTCGACTTTGCCTCGATCTCACATATTATCCTGATTCATTTTTATTTTATTTCATGTTTATTAACAACATATATTCACATAACAAAAGCAATTATTCGTATTTGACACAAATAAAAAATATAAAAATAAAATTCAAATTTAAATTAACACAAATGAAATAAATTAATAAATTCTACATTAATTAAATAACAATTATTGATCTATTATATTTGAAAAATGTTTTTATTATTCACACTATTAAAAGATTAATAATAAAAAAAAAAAAAAAAATAGTGCAGTAATTTACTAAAATTCTATCTTACTTAAATTGCTCAACTAGAAATTTTATATATCTTTATTATTTATTTATTTATCTCCGTAATCAATTTAACTTTTTTATTTGTATATGTGTATGTGTATGACTATATACATTGTTAATATATGCGTAAATAAATAAACGAGATAAACCGAGACGAAAATGACGAGAGAACTAGTTTTATCCACTTTACTAAAAGTGTGTTTTATACGGGTGGCGATTACTGTTCTATTGAAACTATCATTTTTTGTCTTTGTTCCCACTGTGTAAATAAATATATATGGGTGATCAACTGCGTAGTTACCAACCAATCAATCTAAATAAAAATAGAAAAAAAAAATTACATCCATTCTTATACTCGCACACAATCATGCAATACACCATTTAACAATTTTTATTTATAAATTTATATCATATAATATTACATGACACACACATTTTATATTTTATATTTAATATAGAACCACTTATAAATTAATTTTCTAATAAATAATTACTTAATAAATAATCATCTACAAGTCCATTATTGATTATAAATTATAAAGGAAAAATATTACAATTATAATTGATCACAATAAATAATTAAGTTGATTAATTTGATATAAGAAAAAAATAATTATTAATCCCAAAAATTATACAATATATTTGTTATAAAATTTTTTTTTTATCATTTAAAATTTTTAAAGTCTACAAAAAAATTTTCAATGTCATTTTTAATTATTGAATAATATTTTTAAATAACTCTATAATTAATTTTTGATATATGAGATGATGAAAAAAAAATATTTATTATAAAATTACTGACGATATATACTTGCAAAATACAACGACATATTTTATTATAAATAATTAATAATAAGGATATATGCACATGATATTTAATATTATTATTGTTCAATTAATATGTTATATTTTTTTTATATGTGCATTTATTTACTAAATATGTATATAAACATATGAGTGGTAAAAAAGAGTTGCCATGTGAAGAAGTCATAGGTTATAATAATATAAATATATATAAAATATATCTTCAAGTTTTGTAATAAGGCCATCGCACATAACACAACATCCTCATCATCATCATCATCATGGGGGGCAAAATTAATAACACTTTTCTTATTTTAAATATCGCAGCAAAACAAATAAATTAAATTGGGCAATTTAATAAATATTATTTTATTAAATAATAATTTATTACTATACCCAAAAATTACCATCAAATCAATCAGTGTCTTAACATTAAATATAAAATTATTCTCAAGATAAAAAATATAATAAAAAATATAAATTGTCAAAATTTTTTATTTCTTGTGAATTATAAAATTATATTTTTAATTTTTCAAAAATCACAAATAGATAACTAACTATTTTATATATACAATCAATTGAGAAATAATAATTATTTGTATTATTTTTATTTTTAATTTGTTAATAATTGTTCGAAGAGTTTTGATAAATTTGAAATATTTTTGTTTGAAATTAAATATACATATATGTTTGCAGGGTTTTAAAATATATTTTGGTTGGGGGGGATAAAATAAATGTAGACATATACGCCTACTATTTGGAAATACATTATTAGTCCCTTACGTAAACAAGTTAAAATATAAGATACCGGTTATCTTACGTGGTGCGGTCGAGCCCCCAATCACGTCACTATATGGGTATAATATAACTGTACGAGTAACAGTTTATCAGTATTTATATATATGTTTTTTTTTTTGATTGGTATATATATTTTCATAGCATGTGGAAATATATAAGGAGGATGATGCAATACATGGAATGTTCTCGGAAATATTTTCGTTTATATGTCTGAGTTATTATATGTATATCTAAATAGATGATGAAATTGAACAAAATAAAAACTAACACAAACACTACTGAAGAAATAAAATAATTATTTTAAACAATTATATTTATCTATTAGAACTGAATATTGGTGTTGAAACAATTTATTTTTTATCACTGATAATTATTTGTGATTAATTTTATTTATTTATTACCTTCAAGTTTTTAGTTAAAAAAATGATAAGAAATAATAATTGATAAATTGTATTGATGAAAAGTATGTTTGGTTATTTTTGGAGTTGATTTTTTATTTTTATTTTGGGCACAAGGTGGTGAATAGAGTTTTGATTCATTTTTCAATAGTCTACGCAGTAGATAAATGATTAGAAATCATCGATAAGATAACGGAATTATTAATAATTCCCCAAAAATTAAATTTTACAAAAAAAAATATTATTAAATATATTTTTTTTTCTTGATTTAATATTTCATATTTTATAATTCACCGCATGATGAGATTTTACATAAGAATTTGAAATAGATATAAATCAAATTTTTTTTTTTTTTCAAATCTGAGATTTTGAATTTATAAACAATTCAATTGTGATACCGAAAAGCACATTACCATCTCAGCAGATAATGCAGTTTCATTATTGAATTCAAAGTGCTATCAGATATTTCACAATATAATAATATAATTAATATAATTTTTTTAAATTCAATTAATAATTTTATTATTTCAAATTAAAAAAAAATTTTTTCAAGATTTTTTGATTCGTCCAAAATATTTATATTTAAATATATTCATAAAATCCAAAATCTTCCATACAAAAAAAGAACTTTTATTCATTTTGTTTATTTATAAATTTATAATTATTTTCATCCTATATATTTTCTTAAATTAATCAAAATTTTTCTCTTTTTTTTTTTCAAATTGAAATTCACTTACTTATTGAAGATAAAAATCATTGAACAATATAACAATAACAATACTTACCGACAGAGAAATTTCCGCGTAATTATTCACTCGTAGTTACTTATTAAAACTGTAGAGGCGCCACTAAAGTCAATGTGTACATGCAGTTGTCCTCATGCCAAACATCATCACGCCGAAAAAAGTTTTGTGCAACTTTAATTTACAAATTCAATGTAATATTATTTGTGATAAATAATCGCCAACTATTCGTAATTTATCCAAACAAATTATCAACACAATTCATCAAGGTAATACAAAGAATTTATTATTAATTTTAATATGATTAATTGCAAATAAAATTTGACATGGCGCGATTAACAGTGCATGTGTGTGTGTATATGCGTTAGTATCCTATCACGTATAACCGTCCAAAAGAAAAAAAAATTTTTTTTTCTTATAGTCTATAAAAAAGACACTCGATTCTGTCAACACAAAAATAACTGAAAATATCAGAGGTTATATTAGAAAAAACTATACAAAGAGTCATTTGTTAATAGAAAATTTGTTATTATATCTAAATAATAATTGTTAATTTTTATTTCAGCTTGTGATTTGATTGATTTTTCATCAAGTTTATAATGTTTGAAAGAGAAAAACGTGTTTGAGTGCACAAATTAAAGACAATCCACAAGTGGTTGTTGGCTCGTTCGTTGTATATATGTATAAAATGTATGTATATGAGTATAGTATATACCTACAAACGGCCACTGTCCTCGTGACGCCCACACGAATCCATGTATATATGTACGTGTGGGTATATCGTATATGTATTTGTATATTATCAAAAATTTTGGCGAATTGAATATTAACTTTAATGATATTATTGTAGTAAAGATGCATCATTTAATCTCTTTTTTATATTTATTATTTATTTTTTTCAGATATATTGGGACAAAGCAGATGATAAAATATTAATTCGACTACATTTTGGGTAAGTGTTGTATTATTTTGATAATTTTATTGTAATGTTAAATTTTAGAATATTTATCGCAGAATATTTGTGATTTTTATTCAATTTTTTGTGAATTGAAATTGATTGGAATTCATTATTTCATGCCGGGTATGAATATTAGTCATGATGAATTCTGTTTTATCTATTGAGTTATATTTGGATTTTTGGTGTTGTTTTTTTTTTTTGCGGATTTTGCACTGAATTTATTGATTCATTTTATCACCGTAGGATGTCAGGCAAAGTTTATGTGTGTAAATGCTTTCACTGCGCCTGATATATATTTATTTATTTATTTTTTCTATTTTACCTTGTGGTGATAATGAAAATTTCACCATTGCGAATTAAATTATGATATTTACATTTTGTGAGTGAACAATATTATTTATTGTTGACATGTGAAGTTTGGGTTATTATAAATTGAATTTTAGCAATTTGGAATAATGGCAAGAGTGGTAAAAACTTGACAAAAGCAATATTTACAATAAAATTAAAAAAAAAAAAACAAAATTTATATTAAATTTTTGATTTAGAGAAGAAACTTTGGGGAAAACACACGTATATAAATTATTGTGGTTACAACTGCTTCATACTTTGGCAACGTATTCGTAAAATGTTCGTAAAACATTTTGTTTTTGTTTTTTTTTCATTTATTCTCCATTGAGACGAAAAATATATATCACGAATATTTCGTTGTGACATTAAATACAAGGGGGTTTTGTCGAGCGGGAAAATAAAACGGCGTTAGAGAGAAGGGGAGCGAAAAATAAAGGGAATGTGTCAGTTGAATGTTTTACAAGCCTTAATTTTCCTTGGCTTATTTTTCTACCCAATATGTTGCGGTTATAAATTTTACAACTTTCGTTCGTTTCTCTTCACAAAATCTAAAAGCCGCGTGTATTTTACTATTTAAAAATACTGAAAAATGATAAAATAACCAATACAAATAATAAAAAAAAATTATTTCCCTCAGTGACAGAATAAATAAAAATACAGAACAAAATATTTCCCAAATTTTTTTTTTTTCACGCATGAATTTCTATAAATACTAAACGAATTAAAAATAAATTGAATTATGTTTTATTACAAATAAAATAATCACTACTACTACTACTACTATTACACTATACCGTAGTTAGAAAAAAGCAGAATATAAAATGAAATATATAAAAAGTGATGGAAAAGAAAAAAAAATTAATACCATATATTTATATTTATACACATATATATACATATGGTTTAGTATATATGTACATTATTCATCGGCATCACTGAAAAGGGCGCCGGTAGTGCTCTATATACATATGGTGCTGCGGGTTATTATGCTCTCTAAATGTTTAATGTGTTTGCCTTCCTTCGTCGTCCATCGCTGTGGCTTTATGTTTTACTAAGTAAATTACTGTTTCTTCTTTTATTATTTATTTATTTATTTATTTATTTATTTATTTATTTTTTGCTTCATTTTATAAGGTTATTGTTGGCACAATCGATTTGCGTTATCTTCTATTTTTTTGCTTCACATATTTTTTTATTATTTATTTATTTATTTCTCTCCAGCTCGTTCCGTAAAGTCATTGCGTATTTTTGTCCTCTCTCTTCGACCTATTCCGCAACTCTACTCTCATATACGATCCTTATTTCATTCCGTATTTCTTTATTTATTTTATTTATTATTCACTTATTTATTTATTCATTTATTTATTTAGTTTCTTCTTCTGCTTTTACACCGACGTTCTTTAATATTAATTGTGCGAGCAAATTTTTTTTTTTTTTTGCTTTCATCAATTATTTAATAATTATTTCTTGACTATACAACAACAATTATCACTATAATAATAATGATAATTGTTATTATTATTACTAATAATATAGTTTGTGTTAATATTAATAATTTGACAGTAGTTGAGGAATTACAGACTCGAGTTTTATTTAGAAAATTTTTAAACTTGTGTGAAATAAAATTTTACTTAACTTTTTTAAATTCCACAATTCAATCAATGTATGTATATATATATTTATTGTGTTTTATTGTATGACAAAACTGTATTTCATTTATTTTTGATGTATCGTGATTGTATACACTGTAATTTATTAATATTATTATTTTTTTTTTCTGTTGTGTGTAAAATTGAAAAATAATTAAGTTTACACTTGCTGAGTTATATTTTGTCAAAATGTATATATGTATTACGCATTTCTACATACATATATATATGTACATATACGTTGTGTGGATGTAGTTGGTAGTAAAATAAAATCAATAAATTGTCAATTAAAAAAATTTATTGCCTCAAAAATTGATCGATGGAATTGAATTTAAATTTAGGAAGAAAAAAAAATAATAATAAATGGAGTATTTTTTTTAATTTTTGTTCTGGATGACAGTAGGTTTGATATTTCAATTGTTAATTCTATGGTGAAGAGATATAGTTGGATTATTTGTTTATTATCATATAAAAAAAAAAAGAAAATAAAATAAAATAAAAGAGAAAAATGAGGATAAAGAAAAATTGATTTGTGTAGTTTGATTGAATTAGTTTATAAAATACAGAAATTCAAGGCTCTTATAGCAGGCATATAAACTTAGGCTATGTGTGTGTATGTGTGCACGATAAGATTTCGAGATTCTTTGGTATTGTAATATATGTATACATACACACAATTATAAATATGTGAAAGAGAGAAGAAGGGGATATAAAAAAAAAAATCAAAGTAATATAACGTTTGCGGTATAGTATAATAAAATGTTTGTAACAATCGATTGAATTCTTTCACATTGTGTAATTACGATTTATCCAACGAAAACATCCGCAATATAACTGCAATCGATACTTTTATTACCGTCATATATTTCAAAATGATGATAAAATAAAAATCATGTAATGAAAAGTGTTCTGAATTCCGAAATGAAATAATAGGAAATAAAAGAAAGAAAATTAAATATATAAGTATAAAGTTATTGCTGTTTATTTTATTATTATTTTAAATTGATAAATAGTGAATCGATAAATTTTTGACAGGTGAAATAAAAGAAAATATAATTAACATTGATTATTTATATTTGAATATAAAGTGTATATGTTTGAAATAATATCAGAATTTTGTTGATTTAAATTAACTATTGTCAAATTAATTATTGAACTTTAATAGAATTAGAATTATTCAACACAATTTCGATAAATTGAGAAACCAGTAGTAATATCATGAAATTTATATGCAAATCGTGCTCTCAATTGTTTATTCCAAAACAATTTAACTTGTTTTCACGATAACCAATCCAAGTTATAAAAAAAACTAGTAACAATACTGCAATTAATAATCAATGATATTTTTTTTTTATATAGAAGTTGAAAGCGAAAAAAATTGCCAACAAAAATCAATTAAATTAAATTTTTGTTGAGTTTGCTAGTGTAAAACTTTACAAATTTCACAGAAAAAATTGCTTTGTCTATCTATAAATTCGTAAATCCACTCACAATATAAACAAACATAAACAATATTTTCATAAAACTCTTACAAAAAAAAAAATATATATAAATATAAATGTATTTCTAACAATTTACAATTAGTAAAATCCTCAAACATTACAAATGAAACAATTTCATTGAGCTATAAATAATGAATATTCATTCCCTATGTTTATACAAACCTAAAGAGTGTTATTATAAATAATAAAAAATACTACACTATATGATAATAATCCTTCAATATAACCAATCACTAATTAACAAAAAAATGTACATCATCCGAATTTTCAATAACAAATATTTAATTTTTCAAATTTATTTTCCCCTCATGAACTCACAATATTCCAATTATTTTTCGTCACATTATCACACGAAAAATAAAATCACATAACTTTCTAAAACTATTATAAATTAAAATCGATAAATATTATTTGAATAAATAAATATTTATTCATCTAAAAAAAAAAATATTAAAGTAAATAAATAAAAAAAATATTATCAAAAACAATTATCAGTTTATTAAATTAATATTTCGCATTTAAAAATATTTCTGAATTCAAATTAATAATATTAATAATAATAATATAAAAAAACAGCAACTATCGTAAATGAGAATTAATTAATTAGAATAAAATTCATGCCGTGGTGAGGGGGTGACAATCGACGAGTGACAAATCAGCGTGTATATTTAATACCGTCAGTGCATAGTTGGCCCATCAAAAACACACACTCCTCGACCACCACAATGTGGCAGCGATGCGAGCTTTCAGTTTCCCTCTTCTATATCACGAATGTTGTATTTCACCATTTCCCTCCTTTTACTCTCTCTCTCTTTATCTCGTTTACTCTTTCTCCACCCGCGTTGAACAGCTCTATTCTATTTCGTCACCCACTACAATTGTTGACGTGCCATTCGCTTTACTCCTGAATGTATCCCGGGTGTCCGAGTATTATTCGCTATGTGCTGTTATTACTTCAACACCCACACATATATATACACACATGAGTATATAATATAAATTTCTGTATTCTTGTGTATTTGTGTATGATCTGAACGGAATCAATGCTATTATATTTATATTTATAGCGCCAGCAAGCGATGGATGGGTTATGTGTGAAACAGTGAAACTGTTGGTCATTTTAGTATTGGAATTTCATGTCGAGACGTGTCTGATATTGTTTTTTTTTTTTTCATTTGAGAATGATAATAGTTTTTTATGTTTTAGAAAATATTTCTTTGGTTTGATGAGAAGAATAGTGTTATATTTATTGTAGAATTTGAGGAAATTTGAGAGTGTCAATTTATTTTAGGGAATTTTATATTTTTTGTGATTATAAATTTATAATATTTTTTTTTTTTTTTTCATTTGAGAGTGATAAATAATTTTTTATGTTTTAGAAAATATTTCTTTGGTTTAATGAGAAGAATAGTGTTATATTTATTGTAGAATTTGAGGAAATTTGAGAGTGTCAATTTTTTTTTAGGGAATTTTACATTTTTTGTGATTATAAATTTATAATGAAGTGATATTTATTTTTGATATTTTATCAATTTTCTGAGGATGTGAAAGTTGGATTTATTAATTTATTTGGCGAGTTATAGAATTTTGAAAATGGATATAATGAAAAAAAAAAATGCGTATTTTTTTTTAGTTTTTATTTTTTTATTAAATAAATCACTATTAAATTGATGTGATGGGAATTATTTATATTAGTTATGTATTTGTAATTAAACACGTAATATAAATCGTAATAAACTTTAATTATAGTTCTTAGTTTGTAAACTATATTAAAATATTAATTGAAGGGATCGAATACTTGATGCAAATTTATGCAATAATTTATTTTATTGAACGATTTCATGTGAAATACAATTTATTTTGCATATTTCCATTATAAATTTATTATATTGTATTTTTATATCTATTTTAACTCAATTAGTTTATAACTTGATCCAAACATTTATGAGTGAGAGAATTTATAGTGAATGGATTTAAATAGCTTCACAAAAAAATATCTCAATTTCATTTTTAAAGACCATTTTTACTTTAATATTCTCATTTCCTCTATTTTTTTTTTTTTTATTACTAAATGTGGAAAATTAATTTGTATTTGCTCACTGATTTTAGGGGCTTGTTGCGGTTGTAGTAAAGTGAGTGTATGAAAAATTGAGTGAAGCGTTTTTTTTTTTAGTTTAACTTCACCCCAACAGGTCACACATGTGCATTTGAGTTTACAAGCGATTAGACCTTTTAGTCAGGGGATGTTGTGCACCATGTCATCATGTGTATGTGATGGTGATATGTATACATGAAAAATTTATTGCTAACCGAAGTGAAAAATCGTAAACATCATCATCGTATTAATTGACAAAATATCAAAATAATTCTATCACTTCACTATAATTTACAAAAAGAAATCTTTCAATATTTCTTCATTCAAAAACCAAATAAAAATTATTTAACAAACTTTTACCATTAATATTTCAACTTTATTGACTTCTCGAGATAAATAAATAATAAGATTATTCTTTAATAATAAATTAATATTAAAAAAGTCTCTCTATAATTATAAAAATATCCACCGAGTGTCATAATCACAGAATTTCATATAATTTAATTCAAATTTTATTTTTATCTTCAATTGGTATATAATACATACGCATATTTATCATAAATATTATATCAATTCGTAAATTCAGTCCACCATGTCTGGAATATTTACGTAAATTAAATTAAAACTGTCAGTATGAGAGTAAGGGAAAAAAAAATAGACCAGACAATTTTAATAATATCCACATTTATATTTCGTTCATTATATTTGAGGCGTGACAAAAAAGAAAAAGGATTGAAAAGTGAGAAAGAGGAAGAAGAAGAAGCGTTAATAAAGTGTCCTGGCTTCAAAGAGACGAGGTTAATTCATGGCTACACGAGCCATTAGATATTTGTGTATATGTGGGTATAAATATTCATATGTGTATGTGAGAAAAATACTTTTTTTTTTTTTTCTTTTGCGACCTATTTCATCATATTTTCAGGCGAATTTAAATGTTATTGGCGACGAAGGGGGATTTTGAAAATGAAGATTGAAAAAAAAAAATGGAAAAATATTGTGTTGGGTGGAAAAAATAAAAAAAGGGTCATGAATTCAGGCCGAAGTAAAGGGTCTCCTGTTACGGTCGATTAGTTTCACTTACAATAAGGGGGTTCTCTCACTTTTCTCTCTTTCGCTTACACTCTTTTATTCTCTAATCATCAATTTGTTCCACCTCGTAAATGTGTAACCTACTTTATAAGTTCATCAAACGAACGTAATATATATGTGCACTATGTCACCACCATGAAATTTAATTTATAAATATATTGAATTGAAATAATGAAATAAATTAATAGAATTTACTTTATGATTAAATTTTATATATATTAGTTTTTTTTTTTTTTTTCATTTTAAAAAAAAATAATTATTAGTTGATTTGAATTGTTTTTTTTTTCTTTTATTCTTTTTATTTATTGCTATTATTTTTTTTTTTTCGAGTCAATTTGACAGATGGTGAATATTTCAGGATGTTTATGACAAGTGGTGGTTTAGTTCGAGTTGTTTTTTTCACCCTCTTGTGAACTACTTCACAATCTTTAAATGTTATTATTTTTTTTTTTTTTCAATTTCTATTCGTACAAATAAATCTACTTTGTGTTATTTGGGTTTATTAGCTTGGGGATGGATATTGTAATCACGCTCTTAACTCAATGCTGTATGTGTGAGTATGTATGCGTATAATAACCCCCTGTGATGGTTGCATACAATGAAGGGACAGCCAATGTCTCCTAGTGCGATGAAGCAATAGATGAGGAAAAATTATAGATGTACTTTTGATTGATGAAAAAAAATTTTTTTTTTTCATTTATTTCTTATTATTGTGAAGTAGATAAATTATTTATAGTGTTGGGAGCATAAATATTTGGCTGTGTAATTGAGAGAAATATTATTTTTTTTATTATTGTATTGTTAAAAATGTGATGGAATTAAATATTTTAGAATTGGTAGAAATAATAAATTACGAAAAGTAATTTTGTTTTTATTTTTTTGCTGTTTTCTAACGTGTAAATAATAGGTTATTTATATAACGGTCAATTTCTTGGTTCATCTAAGTTTAATATTAGCTGACGTGGAATATGAGTATAGCTGACTAGAGAAAAATAAATTGGGATTTCTTTCTATTTTTAATTTAAATAAAAAATAGCATGAAATTGCCAATGGTATAAAATAAAAAATTAATAAAATCAAAACAATTTATTTAATTGAATTCCCGATTGAATATAGCTTCAGACAATTGGTATTTGCGATTTAATATTTAATGTTCTTGTCGAATTTAACCTACGAAATCAAAGTCAAATAATTATTCCAGTGAATCAATCTGGAATATTTAATAAAATTTATGAGACTCCGCGTAATTTTCTTAAAAACTATTTGAAAAAAAAATTTTTTTACTATAAATTATTTCGAACTTTCTAGTTGAATATATTATTGATTGATTATATACTATAAATGGAGATTGCTGTGCAAGTCATACATTTGTCAAAATTAAAAAAAAAAATTTCTATACATTTTTCCTTCACTTTCTTCAGCAATGGAAGAAAAAAATTCTTTTTCACTTGCTAAATCGTGACGAACGTGAGAGTTTCTATTGCACGATTGTTGTCGTGACGACTTTTGAATGTCTTTGTCTTAAAAAATAATGATTTACATTGGATTTTTATACCAACTATATTTTTTTCTAACATCCATAATATAAATAATAAAAGAAAGGAAAAAATTAAAGTACATATAATAAGATTTTATATTTAAATAATGTCATCGTCACAGTGGGATGACAACCCGTCGAGATATACTTGACATTATTTTACATCCCCTGTTTTATTTTTTATTTTTTTTTTTTCGTTCATAGGCATTTAATATTCATCCATACTGTATACATATGTTTTCCTTTTCATATATTCCAATTGATAATTGGTGCCCGGCTGTGAATTGCAGGTTAGATTTCGCAATTCTATATGTGTACGAAGCTCTCTCTTGTCAATCAAAATTTCATTTCCGATCACACGAATTGGGCGCTCGAACGCCTCCATTCGTTCGTATCCATCCCCTATGCCACTCCACATCATTCTCATCCCCTTTTTCATTCCACCCAAAATGCACTATACACTCTCATGGTATACTATACTATATATACAGGACATGACTCTCTAATCCATTACATGCCAATTATCTCACCACGTGGTACCGAATTATTGTCGACCTCGCGAATTTTCGCACTCTCCTCATCTACGTCCATTCCTCTTTCCTCCCTTAATTTCTCTTCACTCTCGAACTATTTTCAATTTAATATTACAACATTTACGCATTCAAACGTTAAATAAACTAATGATATATAAAAATATATTTATTTTTATTTTAATTGAACATATTTTTCAATTCATTTTATTTTCTTGGTACATCCGAGTCGAAATTTTTATTCTACTTTAAGACTGATTATTGGCATTCAGTGAGGTTATTCACCGCAAGAAAGGTTGATTTTTTAGAAATATTTCAATAGAAAATACAACACTTCGAAGTAGTGACATAATATTGCTAAAGTTTCCATTCTAAGACTCAAAGGATGAACTTGCGTTTAAGTTTATTATGAAATAAAATATTACAATGTTGAGTGTGAAAAGCATTAAACTAGGTTCAATCCTAAATTTTTAGAGTTTCCCCAGACTCAAAGTAGAATCGATAGGCCATAAAATGTTTAATCGATACTAGAAGACTTGGAAAAGCACAAAAATTTTGACTCGGGCCCTTCTGAATATTTTAATAATTACAATTATTTAATCATCCCCAGAAAGATAATTAATAATTATTGATTTCATACAATTAATAACAATCAATTGTGCATTTATATATCAATAAGAAATTTGTATAAGGCCTAAATATTATACAAATGATTAATTTTTTGTTTGCAGTTTATAATAAAAATTATAATTTATCATTCACATTTTACAAAAAATGTATTCAAATAACGATTAATATTAAAACTTGATGATTAATTTGGACATTTTTCATATTATTGAAAATATCCCTTACGTAGGCTTTATCACAAAAAAATGCTCGTCAATTTTATTCAATACACTGCATTGAACTTGAAATAAAATTAAAATTCTCTTTAATATTTCCCTTATTTTTTTTTTTTTTATTTCATTTTATCAACATCTTTGCTTATATATTATCTATTTTCATACTGCGCCGACGCGAATTCTCGTTTGTTTCTCACACAATTCTCATGGCATAAATTATCCATAGCTATGGAATAAGCGTGTGCTAAGCAGCATGATCGAGCATCAGTTGAATGGTGCGCGGAATTCACGTAAAGATATTTAAATATACAGATATCCTTTACATATAACTATGTATATACACGCACACACATGTATACATATATATAGGAACATAATATAGCCCAGCCCTCTCTAGATGCTTTTGTGATTATCCGATGATTCCGCGCGCGTAAATGCACAAGAAAATTTATATTTCTTTTTTTCACTCTCGCTATTACACACAGTTTCTATTTTACATATGTACAAGTGTACATATACATGTATGTATGTGTATATAAGCTCTTGTTGGTTCATTCTGTATCTATCCACCTACACTTTTATATTTTTTCATCCATCTTCTTATCGTTTCTTCCCTTCTTTTATCCTTCACACACCAAATGATCATAACGAGCAGGTCGTGACTTGCTTCTTTGTACAGTAGCTTATTCGCCAGTTATGGATACATATCAATAGCATATGTTTATATATATTTTATATATGTATACTATTATATGCAGTGTATGTTGAATATATGTGTGTATATAATAGTATATATAGCGTGTGTGTGTGTGTGTGTAGTGGTTCTTTGCGTTTTATGTTAACGCCCTTTTCTCCATTGGGCCAGCCTCTTTTGTAAGTTGTGCTGTGTTTTTTTTTTTTATTTTTTATTAAAATTTGTAATGAAATAATACGGGAAAGAAATTTATATGTTTATGTATTTTATTTTGAGTATTTATTTATTTTTTAACTTTATCAAGAAGTTCGGAATTTATATTCATTTATTTTTTCTTTTTTTGAGATTCATATTTGTGGGAATTTTTATTTTTTATATTTCCTACAGTGAGATATTTTTTTTTTTTTTTTCACTTTACTAAATTTATCAAAATTTGTTATTAGTTGAATAATTTCTTGACCGCGGTTTATTTTCAATATCAATCAAGAAAGCAGCTCGAAGAAATAAAAATTTCCATATAATTAATAATATGCAGAAAACTTTTTAAACATATCCAAAAAAAATATTTAAAACCGAATGAATATTTATTCAAAAAGAAAAATATTAATAAAAATAAGAAAAATAAATGATAAACATTGAATATTAAAAATCGATATCGGCTTGAAATTAATTCAGAAAAAGAACAAGAGATTCGATAAATATATAAAATTAATAAATGCTAACAAAAACCGAAAAAAAAAAAAATATACATATAATAAAATAAAAAAAAAAAAAAATTACAGTAGAAATTAATATGGCAAACGGTAGCATTTCTCAGGCCTTCGATCGAATTGTTGATCGATCCGCGTGTGCTTCTTTCTTTCTCAGAGTGGGATAATAAATTGTTTCTCATAGTGGCGCTGGCGGGTGATGATACGTTATGAGAAATCGGGATCGCATGTCTGCCACGAATCTTTCCGCCATCTTGGCCTCGTGTACTTTTTCTCTCCCTCTTTCTTCATCATTCCATCTACATATAGTCACAATTGCATATCTACATAGCATCTCACTTACCCTCGCGCCTCCTTTTATCCAGCTACCCACCACACATTGAACTCCACCAATTTATTTTCCTTTTTTCATTTTATTTTCATTTTTTATGATGGTCATGATTTTTATTTATTTTTCTTTCTTTTTTTCTTTTCTCTTCTGTTTTGTTGTCCTCTTTTTTCCTCCCGCACTGCCGCCCATTGTGCATCACCATCGGCCACATTGTGCTTTATCGCCGTGGCCCACAGTGGAAGAATAAACGAACGCGAAAACTCGCGAGTCTGCGATTACATTCTCTCTTATAAATATGCAAATAAGTATATGTATATATAACCGGAGATATATATGTATATATATATATACATATATTTAGAATAAAGTGAGTTAGAATGAAAGAATGAAGAGAAAAAAAAAAGAGAGTAAAAGACAATGAGAAAATTAAGGTCGATGGAATAAAATGAAGCTAAAAAAAATATTGGAGGATAATTTTAAAGTGGATTTATATTTATATATGTGCGATTTATTTTTACATATTTTTAAAATCAACGGTCGAATTATGTTTGAGAATTTTTGTATTTTTTATTGTAATATTAATGAGGTGAAAATTTAAATATCTGTATAATGACAATTGTATGTTGAATTTTGTTGATTAATATTCTATGGTGTGAATTGGTGTTGAATGGAAAAGTTGTGGAAAATATTTTAATAAATTATATTATTTTTAATACTTTATTATTGTTCGTTTCTCGTTGTGATATTTCGATAGCATTTCCAATAATATATCAATTGATGAAGTCGCGAAAATCATCAATGAATCTGTCATTTATATATTCCTGATATTATTTATTCATATTTCTATATTGATTTTGGCTACTTGTCAATATGGTATAATCAATCAAATATTTAACTAGCATGTCCCAGAATATGAATATAAATATAACTTATGAACAAACCGGAAATCAGATATAAATGTCACGAAGCCTTTTCAAATAATTCAATTTACCGAAATTAAAACTATATAAATTCTATATTTTAATTTAACAATTATTTTACGGATTTTAAAGTTCATAACACGACTGATTATTCGACAAATAGACTGTCATTATTATAAAATTCAAATATAATTTATATAAATTAATAAACTTATCAAAAATTGTATAATAATTAACTACTTAATTTTACATTACTGCCAACATTAATTATTTTTTCAACATCACACTTTAATAAATCTATTCACCTAATTTGCATATTAAAATTTCGATTCTATATTCTATAACAAAAATTCAAAGACAATTATTCAAACACTTCAAAAAGAATAAAAAAAAATAATTTAAAAAAAAAAAAAAGATATTGTATCTATTTGAAAGTTTAAAAAAAATTTTGCGGTATTACATTCAGCCCTCTTTTACTTTACTTACCCCCTTGCTACTATGTAGATACACAAACATATGTAATTTTTGTTCATGTATATATTTATTATATATGTACCTATGTATGAATTGATGCGCATGAAACAACCGTGCATTATTATTCACCAAGCCTAACCTATTATCCCTTCTGCTTGTCTTTCATTCGCGATCCCTGTTCGTATATGTACAACCATCATCCCCGAGCCTATTCCCATGCCATCCCTCATATTCACATTTATATATACATATAAAACTTAAATATATACATATACATATACATATTTATGTTTATATCTTAATTGTCTATTTAATTGTTGAGACGAAAATTTAGTGGAATCATTTGTGATTTATTAATTCGAGCAAAAACATCTCTGAGAAATAAATTTGTATATAAACTATATTATATATCCTTGTATGTTTAATATTATACATATGTGTATAAATATATAAGTATATATATATATATAATGTACGTTTAACTAAGTAGAGTCGAGAGTCGCATGACTTGGTGAACAATGCAAAGTTTATTATTATGCAACCGTTTCCAATTTTATTCCAACTGTCGAGGCAAATCGATTTATCAGTGAGAATTTTCTTTTTGTTTTCTGTATTTTTTTTTTCCATTTATCTTTTTCCTTTTGTTTATACTCATATCCACTACCTTTTATAATTTTTCCAGGAAAAATATTATCTCTGTTGTAATTTTTTTTTTTTTGTTATTATTCCATTTTTCTTTTGTTCTAATTTTTCTTTTTTTTTGTTTATTTTTATTTTATTTCCATTGTCGGTGCGGTATTTTTTTTTTTTTTCTTTTAATGCAGAGGAAAAGTTTGCGCTCTGTCGTCTTGGATAACAAAAATTTATTATCATTCTCTTGCTCTCTCGTTCTTTCATGCAGAACTGTTGGAAATACATTGGATATTTATATATTTATAGTTTTTTAAATTTATATTTATTTTAAATTTATTTCTGCTGTTTTGTTTGTATTTATATATATTTTTTTTTTTTTGTATTTTTAACTTGGATGTATCGTCAATGTGACGCATAAAAAAATCGAACTTACGTTTCCGCCGGCTGACGTCACATGTATACATATATACGAATAATATGTACTTATTTATTTCTATTTAATTTATAGTTTAATGCAAAATAAAATAAATATACACTACATGAAATGAGTGGATGAAATTTTTTAATTTAATTCGACTACGAAGAGAAAACTGATTTGAAAATTTAATTAAATTATAAATTTGATGAAATATTTATTATCGGATTGAAGGATATTTTTTATCATTTATAATTTTAATTTTTTTGGTTAGATATAATATATTGAATAATACAGAATTTTCTTAAATTCAAAATACAATCATTTTTGTAATTATATTTAGAAATAAATGTAACATTTTTCATCAATTAATTTGATGTAATTATTATTTATATTCCTTCATTTCATGAGTATATTTAAAATTTATTTTTGATATTTTGTAAAGTTTTATTACCAAATATTTATAATTTATATACAAATATTTATTTCAAAATCTTCAATTTTTAATTTTTAATTCAATTGTGAATTAGTTTTTTAAAATTTTTCCTTCAATGCACATTTTTTTCTCTACTTTTAACAATAAATGTAACGATATAAAAAATTCAAATTCAACTATGCAATTTTATGAGAAATAATTCATCAATAAAAATCATGAATAATTATTTAATAATTATATATATATCACAAGAATTCTGTGCATAAAAAAATTACATACATACATTAAAATAATGTCGTACATGATTTAAAAATTCTCCAACTTATTCATTAATAATAAATATTATATTCAATTATTTAACGTATAATCATTACTTCGACAATTGTCTTATTATTTCCGGGTGTCATTTTTTTCCGACACCTTCCAGAGATTCATTTCATACATATTTACATGCATACATACAAATGACAAGTTCTGTATTGTCGTGTGTATTTCATTATCATCATCATCATCACACAATCATTGTGTATTTCATCAATAAAATAACACACAGAGTACGTTCTCATAACAATTTCGGTGCGAATATTATTGTTACCTGTAAAACGTCGATCACACAATCTATAAACATCCATACATTATCATAACAAAATAATTAAATAATAAAAATTAAAGGAGAAAAAAAATAAATTCATCCATAAACGTAATATATTTTTTTTTCTCTTGTTCAAACCTATTGAACTGTATTATTTTTCATTATATTTTATTACTTCTCTCCATTCAATGTATTGCTAATATACATATTGATATATCAAGTATCATTAGAGGAATAAAAAAGAATAAAAAAAAAAAAATATATAATACACAAAGAATTGAAATAAAATAAAACTCGAGTGCACATTAAATACCAACGTTATTGTGACTCGAGTCATTTTATTACCTCCAAGTTATTATACCACAAGTTTAATATATACCTATATATTTATATTAATTTATATACATATAATATACATATATACATGTACATATGTAACAAAAACATACAACAGTAAATTATCCGGTATCACCATCGTCCCGGTGAATTTAATTTACACTCGTATTTGTATGTGACTTTATATTTCCCCATTAGTTGGATAAACTGACCTAATTCACCGCGCGTGCATCATCATGTTGATGCACGCCTCAGTAGTCAAGGTACACTTTGTATATTGAAATCAATATTTTATTTAAACTAATACAAATGCATGAACGCCGGATGTTTTAAGGTTTGAATAATAAAAATAGCGAGGGAAAAAATAATAAAATGAAGACAATAAAAAAAAAAAAAAGGGGCGAGGCAAAGTAAAATATTAAATAAAATAATATAAAAAAAACTGTGCGTATTATTTAAAGCCAATCGAGTATTGCCCATCACTTGTTTTATCCATTTATATATGTACATACATACATACAATTGTTATAATAAAATATTTATACATGTGTATGTATTTATGCTGACATATTTATGAACATTTGTGCGGATTTTCAATTAGACTTAATACTTCTTGGATGTCTACATATCAATCCGGATGGTTATAAATTTTCTAAACGACCATTGAATTTATTTATAAATATATCCATATAGATATATAAATTTACGATGCACTTTTATAATGTGTTAATATTCTATTTAATTATTTTTTTCATTGCATATAGCAAAACAAAAATTTTCTAATATCATTGATTGACAGTGATACATCATTCATGATGTTCATTAAACAAAATAAAATTATTTCAACGAATTATATAAGTAGAGAGTACAGAAGAAAAAAAATAAATAAAGTATACATACACTTGGTATGAAATGAATAATTAAAAATCATCTATATCTATAGATCTATGCAAACAAATATTAAATTTATACACCAGTATATGTAGATACATTTGAAAAATGTGTTTTTGCATCGTAAAAATTGAGAAGCAAGTGCATGAAGCTGTAATAATTTTTTTTATTTCTTTATTTATTCATAAAAAAAAATTTTTTATTTTACTTTGTATTTCGATAATAAATTGAAGGATAGAGTATGATAAAAAATAAAATGTATAGCACAGATCAGACCATCAGTGCACTGAGAAATATATATACATACATATGTAGATATAATATATATATGTAACATGTATGTATATATATTTATGTGCGTTCATTTTGTGTGCGAGTCGATTTTCCCATGGCATAAACAAAGCGTAACCGCCAATTCCGAAGATGAAATATTATAAGTAATAACATATATCTATATAGATGGGGGTGAGAGAATGAGCGCAAGGGTGAGAGAGGGAGAATGAGCAAGAGAGATAGGTTGTTAGATAGATAGATATATATATATATATATATATATATATACATATATATATAGGAGGTTGCTCCGGTTCGCGCAACGTCGAAGCAGGATAATAACATGGCACTAAACTACGTCCGATATACACCACGTACCGATATATAATTGTATAATTATTATTAATGATATCGGAAACCCTTACGCTTAAGCCTATAAACCGTTCTATAGTTATGTGTATATATATATGTATGTATATGTATAATATTTATCTTTTTTATATAAATAATATAGTACACAATGTATTAGGATATTATTTTTTTTTGGAATTTATATTTATATGTAATAATTTTTTGTCGTGTGTATATAAATGTGAGGAAATGTATTTAGGGATTTATTTATTTTTTTTTTGTTTATTTGTGGTTGGAGAATGTAGAGGGAAGGGGAATTATTGTAAGGATATATTTTGAGATCTGAATGTTTTTAGAGAATAAAAATGAATTGTTGTGAAAAGGAAAAGGGATTTTAATTATTTTGAAATTAATTTTATGTTGGGTTTAGTTGGGTGATTATTTGAATATTATTTTGGAAAATATTATGTGTTTTTGACGATTTATAAAGTGACCTTTGAGTGAATAATACAAATTTATTTTAATGTTTAGAAAAATCTGGAATTATTTTAAATTTACATTTTATTGTGTTATATTAAAGAATTTATTTTTATTTATTATTTTATACGGTATTGAAAATGGTGATAATTATATTTGATGAAAAATTAGATATTGTTAATTTATCATTTGTTTTTTAGGAACAACAATGCTGATAGAGTAAAAATTTGATTTGGTAGATTAAATTAAAAATGGATTTCTCGAATTTCATTTTTATATTCAACACTATTTGTTGTTTATAACAATATTTTGTGAAATAGTTGATGTAATTTTCTGTAAAAATTTAATAATTATTTGTAAATATCTAGAACGAGTAAATAATTAATCACAACGAAATACATAGTTAATATAGATCAATTAATATTTAATAAATTCAACAGTAGCAATAATACATAAATTTTATGTCAGTTAAATCAATTTTACACTAAATCAAATATTAATTCTTGTTTTCATCAAACTAAATTTACAAATAACTATTAATGTACTCCACACATTATTTTTACATACAAATAAATAATTAATCATAGAATCCTTCATTAAATACCAGATATTAAATCAATCAACAAATAAAATTAATTTCAATTAAGCTAAAAAATTCTTATTTAATAATTCAATTCCAATATTTTATAATTACGATCAATTTTTCTATTATCTCAATCAATATTCTTTTTTTCATTTAATACTATATTCTACAATATATATGCATAAACAATATGAGAAAAAGATTTTACGTGGTCCGAGGCGTAGTGTCGAATTGTATTGATGTGTTATAAGCGCTTTTGTCGCGAAAGCGTTCAGGAATATTAATAGGTTATTAACATAAGAGGACACAGTGGCAAACGTGTCCATGCGGATCGTGACGGCATTATTGATTACGTGTCTCAACACTGTCTATATAACCGTGAAATAATAATAGTACATATTTATATAAATAAATACATATAAAAAATCTGACAATGAGAGAATTGTCAATAGTGAAAGATAAATGGAAAAAGTATTGAGAAGAAGGTGAGGTAAAATGAATAAATAATAATAATACTAATAATAATATAGGTAATAATAATATGCGATTGTCATAAACATATATGCGACAGTGAGAGAGGTAAAAAAAAAAAAGGAGAAAAAAAAAAATATCGAAAGCCAAAGGAACATGACTCCATTGTGAAACTTCTTTTGTATCCTATAACTGTAAGTATGTGTATTATATCTCCAATACATTCCAATTCGATGAATAATGAAATGTTGGGAAAAAAAAACGACATTTTATATTGATGATGTGATTGCTAATACGTAAAAGAAAAAATTAAATTAAATAAAAAAATATTTATAAGTATGAAGAAACAATAAAATAAAAATCCCTAATTTTTATATATTTTATTTTTGAATATATAAATATTAATTCAACAATTATATTCAAAATTTTATTATCAAACATTGTAAAATATAAATATAGATATGAATCACTTTAAACAATATTCAGATATTTATTTATACACGAAAAAAAAATAATTAAACTGGGTGTTGAAATTTTCCAGTGGTGATTGCCTCACGTTTCTACCATAAAAAAAAAATCAAAATGTAAAAAAAAAAATTTTTTTTCTTCATTTCTTCCTCTTGTATCTTCTTCGTCTTTTATTATCTTATATACACGCTCAATCGCGATTACGATGATATCTCAAACATACAGAAAGACCAGAGATGTTGCTCGTGCGCTTGCGTTTTTTCACTCTTTCTTTCTCTCATCTCCCTATCTTTATTATATTTTTCATTCTTTCTCCCTGGCACTTAAATCTATTCATTCATCTCTCTCTCTCGTTCGTCTGTCTTCCCTACCGCCGCGCGCGCCACCACACGATCGTCCGCAATTACATGCTGAATCTTTAATGGAACGCTTGGAACCTGAAATTAGTTGAATGCCATTCAGAGCTATCGCTGAATGTATATACGTATGTATAGTATAATGCCAAATTGTTTCAAGACTATATATACACATATATACCATAGTATATACATACATATATTAATATATATGTGTGTAATATTATGAATAAATATATATAGTAATCAAACAGGATGAAATTTATCTT
The DNA here is from genome assembly GCA_918226075.1 of Microctonus brassicae. NCBI lineage: Eukaryota > Metazoa > Arthropoda > Insecta > Hymenoptera > Braconidae > Microctonus > Microctonus brassicae. The sequence goes on from OW445483.1 coordinate 9,069,448, forward strand.
TAATTTCCTCTTCTATTTTCCATTTCCCTTCATGTCAATATTTTCATCTTACAATCGTCATGGTTTTACGAGTATAAATGTGAATGAACTCAAATTTGTGGGTGATTTAAAAGGCTTTTATGTCTTGAATTAAATCCCCTAGAGATATTTGTATAAATGTGGGGGTAGCTAGGTTTGTGACTGTGATGACTTTAGTGAACCTTAACAGTTTGAATATAGACACTGGACATTAGTCCTTTGTGTTTGTCCAAGTTCTCTAAGCTAAATCTCTTGGTTATATACGTCTGTTTTTGGACAAGGATCTGTTGGTCGATTTGCAATTATTGTTAGTGACATTTAACGGAATTAGTGACGCCTTCGATCTGTCTATTTACTCTTTCCATCCTATTCTGTCAAATGTGCAGCGTGTGTTTATGTATGTGTAGGAAATAATCCTTTCTGTTTCTCTGGGGAATTTTATTGAATCGTCTTTAGGACTCTTGGGAAAAAGTTGAGGAAGATGTAGAGTCGGGAGTGGATATACATGGATGCAAAAGATTTGTTTGTATTCTGTATGTGCATGAAACGTTTATTTTTATTTTGTTTTTATTTAATGATGAATAATTGAGTTATTATGGATGTTAAGATGTTTCTTGTTGATAAGGGTATGATAAAAATTAGTTCGATTATGGTGTATGAAGATGTAGGAAGTTGTTTTGTGTGTGTATGTGTATGTAGTCTATCGTGTGGTATATTAAAGTTGTGGTTGAAGTGAGAAAAATAAAGATTTGCGAGGGTGGAAAGATAATAATATGGTATTTTTAGCATTTGGATAATTCATTGGTGATAAATCTTAACTATAAGTGGGATATTCTTGAAGATGGCATGGATAAACATACAGTTCTGCATATTCACAAAGCGAATAAAATGGAATTGATTAGGGTTGTCATATTTATTTTGTTTTATTTATTGAGTATTATTCATTTTTTTTTTTAAATTTAATTTTTGATATTTACTTTTTTTTTTTTGATTGTATATACATTAAGAGAATTTTCGAGTAAACGTAATCTATGTAAGTAAGCCTGGGACATAACAATATTTGTTGGAAAAATTACCCTGTAGTGGAGTAAAATATATTTACGTAATATTTCTTTCAATTCATATTAAAAAATTACTCAAAAAGTGTTATTTTCTGTCAAATATTGTCATGTCCCAGGCTTACTATGAGTTTTTTTAGAGCAAGAATTTATATTAGTGTCAATGTAGATGAATCGTTTGTCTAAATGATAAGGGTGGCCCACCCCAAAATTTTTTTAAAATTTTTTTATGGACAAAATTTTTCATTTTTATTTTTTTTATGATTTGGCATTGAAAATACATATAACCCTTCATTTCACGCTTTTACCACCAACCCCTATTTTTTAATAGCGATATTAGCACTGCAGCAATTCTTTTTTTTTTTTTTTTTTAACTACCAAATATTTTTTTATTTTTTTTATAATAATTTATACATATAGTAATAATTTAACTACCAAAATATTCACTAGAAATAATTTATAAATAGTTAATTTACAAAATTAATTTTACATTAATATTGAATATAAAACTTTGTCTTTTCTACATACTCAAAAATATATAAAAAATTAAATTTCGCGATATTTTTTTTATATTTTACATGTATTTATGTCGATTCTTCCTTTTCATTATTTATTTTCATTTTTTCTTTCCTTATTTTCGTCTTTTTTCTGAGTCTTGATATCGATTCATGGCCGCAGGTGAGAGACCGATGATTATATCGATCGAGTCGTAGGGTCTCGCGAAAAGAGGGGTAATTTTCGATATTCGGTGTGCGTTTGGGTACACGGTAGCATGATCGTGTACGGTTTAACCCTCATTTTCATCAATATATACACGCGGTAAAAGGAGAGGGATATAAAAGAGACTTAATAAAAAAAAAAAGACACGATACAGAAATAAAAGTGAGTTAGTGAGTGAGAGTGAATGAATATAATGTTAGTTATGTATGTGTTTGAGTAAATGAGAGAGAAAGTATTTCATACCCTACGGGCACTAGCATTATATGCCTATACTCCCTTGATCACTGCCATCGAAAAAATCCCCGTGGTCCGTATTTTTATTCTCGAAAACCATTCGACATTTTTTGCGTCTAGCCAGTAGTAAGTACCGGGTGTGGTTGGAAACCACGCAACACACAACCTTCTACATGGAAGAAATGAATAATCAAAATTTTGCGAATACTACTTTTCTGCTTCTAAATTTTTATGAATAAAAAAAAATATTGTTCAAGCAGATGAAAGCATTTTTAAGGTGATTTTATTTTTTTTATGTTTTTTGATGATCATATGTGCAAAATTTGAATCGGGGAATGGTGGAAATTGCAAGGTATACATGCAAATGAGGTTCCGATGTATATATATATGTATCTCTTTTGTGCGGATTAGAATCTCAATTAAATCTTCTTTTATTTTCACTTCATTTTTTTTTTTATATTCTTAAAGTTTACTAGCTGGATTTTTTTTTCTGTTTGAATATTATTCGTAAAGTTCATATAATTAATTTGAATATTTATAAATAAATGCATTCTATAATTAGTGAACTAAATTTTATTTTGAAAATAATTTTTAAATTTTGAATGTAAAAAATTTTCTGAATTATAGTTTGAAAATTTAATATAGTAAAATTTTTTTTTGTATGAACATTTTATTCATTATCTTTACAACTATATTATGTATAATTCATTGATAATAATAATTAATTAATTAATTTTTAAATGCATCACATTTAATTATCAATAAAATATAAGTTGTTAAAATTTTTGTCTCAATTAACTGTAAATTAATATTTCCAAATCATTTTCATGAGTATTACACATCAAATTACATCTCTATTATTCATTAATTATCTCTGCATTAATAATTTATCAATAAAACGAATAACTTTCATGCAAACATCATCAAAATATTACACAAATTAACGCAAATAATTTCGCAATCACATGTGACTGCAAAATTAAATTGTCCAAATATTACTCATATAAATTTCACTTTAAAATAATTTAAAACATATTTTTTCCACTGTCACCAATAATCATCATTATATTCTTTGGTAAATTTTATATATTTTTTATCTGGACATATATAAATATATTACATAAATAAATAAATAAATAAATGAATAAATAAATAAATAAATACATACAGAAATATATTTACATGGATATTCGACCAATCGAAAAAGATAGAAAGATCCCAAGCTGCAGGGTAAACGCAACAAGTGGTAGTTTTCACAGATTTTCCGAGGGATGAAACGTGTCGGAACGAGTCCGCGTTGGTAGCAACTTTCTCTTTCTCTTTTTTGTTCTCTTTTTCACTTTATATAACACACTCGTGTCTATGCGCCACCACTACTATGTTCATCGTGGTTTGTGCCTCGTGTTACTCTTCCTCTCTTTCTCTCTCTCTCTCTCTCAATAGTGTCGACATTCCACCCCATCAACCACTACCACCACCAACATTATCCTTCCTGTCTTTATTCCTCTCTCTCTCTCCCTTTCGTATTCCACAGTTTCTCATTCTGCCACCGCATCGTTCGCCGTTCAATGACGTCTACAAAAGCTCTTGGCTTAGGAATTTAAGGGTTGCTTACACTTCTATTCCTTTACCCATACACACAAACACACACAACCCTCTTGCTCGTGTCGAATTGACATTGAGCCACAACCCCAAACTTTGTGAATTGAGATAGGTCGTGTGAACTCACACGGTCAAGGTTTTTATTCTCAGAATTTAAACTCAAAAACAATTTTCCATAAATTTTTTTAACTAATCGATAATATTTTTAGTAAATATTTAATAAATAATAAGAAATATTTATTGAATCTTTTCTTTTTTTTTCTTTGTTTATATAAATTATTCTTCTATTTAATTTATTCAATATTTTTTTTAATGTTTCAAATTTATTTTGCATATTTGTGAAATTAAAGAAAAAAAATCAAATTTATTAGAAGAATGAATAAATAAATAAATAATAAATAATATTTATTGAATCTTCTCTTTTTTTTTTTGTTAATATAAATTATTCTTTTATTTATTTTCTTCATTTTTTTTTCAATATTATAAATTTGTTTTGCGTGCTTGTGAGATTAAAGAAAAAAAAAAAATCAAATTTATTAGAAGAATGAACGAATAAAATTTCGTGCTGATGTATAATGTAAAATCAAAGGAGTAAGAAAGAGCAACGATTATGTAGTAGGTATGTATATGTATATATCGAGAGAAAGGATATATAGCGGGCGGCGATTGGTGGAGGCGTGGGCAAACTCCGAACACGCTCTGCATGATTAAGATCATCCAATGATTCCTTCTCTATAATGATAGGCTGCGCTTGGACTTCACGTTGCCGTGGAGATCGCCACAGAGTCGTGGCGGTGGCGGCGGCAGTGGTCGTGTGTTGTACTGTCGTGAAGTGGAGGGAAAAACTTGAGAGAGAGCGAAAAGAAAAAAAAATTTTACGGCGAGAAAATGTACAAGCTGCTGCAACTGTCAAATATGTATTATTATATAATACAATATATGAATTCATTTATTTGATGTTTTTTTATTTTATATACAGTGTATTGTTGTATTTTATTAATGAAACATAGGTGTAATTAGAGATAGTTGTGTATGAGAGAGAGAGAGAGAGACATTTTTTTTCACCTTCGTTTTTTTCAATTTATTTTAGTTAATGACTAAATTTATTTTACAATCAATTGAGCTTTAAATTAAATAAAATTTACTACACAATTATTTTTTATTTTACATTCACTTTTGATATTTAATATATTGATGATTTAGAAAATTATCAACGTGTGTTATTGTATAATATAAATAATCGAAACATGTAAAACTAAATTTCCGTCTTGTATGAAAAATATTCCCAATTATTCGATTTTATTTCTTTACTTTATGTATAAATAAATCCATCATCAACAACAACAAAAAAAAAAAAAACTTATATATACTAATGAAAATGTCTCTCTTGCGCGTTCCATTACCACTGCAAATTCACCCATATAATTTTTTTTCCACCGTTTTTACAGAGGGTTTTTTTAAAAAAATAAAAAAAACTTGAAATAGAATTAAAAATTAAAGGGTCAGACACAGGGGGAAAGACTAAATAAAACTTCAATTGAATAATATAACAGAGCTCTACACATACATACATCACATATACACATACAAACATGCTTACATATATATATATAGATATTGGTTTCTCTATGATATATACATCTGTATAGAAGCAGTGACCGCACACTCGTGTATATATTTTCTGCTCAGAATAAATTCCTTCTTATTATTCTCATTACGGTGGTTATAATGAAATATTAGCGGTGGCTGAGACTAATGTATTTGTATGTGTGTAAATAAAAATATATATATATATATATATAAAGATGAAGGTGCACACGTGGGTCCGGGCTTGCATGGGACCCCTATGGCCAATCAACCGCGTTCGCTCGTCCCCGGCGACCTGGACAGATTGAAAAAACCATTTAGCAACTGGCCATTATAATAATACGTGATTCGTTTATATTCGTTCGTACAGTCTGTGGCGAGTATATATTTCAAATGATTGACTGTATGCATATATACTAGTATGTATATATATATATATATATATATACATATATAATTCAATCATAAGCAATTTATATTTGTCAACGATAATAGTTATAAATTATATTTGTAATTATTTTTATTTTATATTATTTTAATATTGTGGTTTAAAAATTTTTTTAAATATATTTTGAATTAAATTAGATGTTTTATTATTTTTTTTAATTATTATTAATTGTTTATGTTTATGTATGTGTGTGGCGCCGGAAGTAATTGTAATACGTTGACTGTACGCGCGCGGTGGAGAGCAATGTTGGAATACATATATATTTATATGTACATATAACCTTCGTCGTGTATTACAATATGAACTTGGTACGCCTTGGTCACGTTCACTTGATGTGTGTGTGGTCCAACTCTGGTCTTGTATTTTTTATTATTCTCTTACTAACTCACTTACTCTTATAGTTATTCTTCTTGTGCGTACGTTTATATTCATCTTTTCATTTTGCTTTATTTATTTTCTTTTTTTTTTATATTTATTATTTTCGATTTTGAGGTAAGGATAAATTTTAGTATATTTCATATTCAGTTACAGTATGAATCAATATTTTTATTAACGCGTTTGAATGAGGAGGGGAAAAAAAAATTAAATGACAGTGAAAAAAAAATGAGAAAATGATTAAAATGAAAATAATTATTTTTTATGTTTGTTTATAATTATTTGAGAAATTTTTTTATTTCTTATGACATGGTGCTTATTTTGTGTGCCGACATTTGATCTATAATTTTGTTTGCTCAAAGAAAATGTTTGGATTAATTTTATGATTAAAATTAAGAATTAAAATTGATATAACAATTATGACTAGAATTAGTTATTACTCATTAAATTAATGATCGCATTCAAATGTAATACATGCAAGGAGTAATGAAGATAGATATCGTCCTATACATGCAGATGAAATTATTATAATAGTAGAAGAGAAAAGTTGAAGAGGTAAACGAAGAAAATGTAAAGAAATAAAATAAAATCTACTTGACGGGTATATATTTTTACATCGTCCTGCTTTGAAATTTACATAAGCCAAAGCGCGATTCTTTGTAGTGTATTATTGTGACTGTGACGCTACAAATGCATTGGCATTAGGCTATTTAATAGCAATGCATCTTCACTATATTTACGTTAATATTATAGAATTGAATACATGTATATACAAATATAAAATAATATGACGCGCAGTTTGACGAGTGAGGGCTTTAATAAAATAATGTAGCATTGCTCTTTAAAAAAAAAAATATACTTTATATTAATATACATTGGGCATGCCTGTTGAATTCATCGTAAGGCTTAATTTTTATCAACCACAAAAAAAAAAAATGCTCACAAAAAATAATGAAGAAGATTGTTTGAAACAATTTTACTTTTTAATTCAAGTAATAACTTGTTTTATTATTTAAAGACATTATTCAAAGATGTGTATTTATGTACATACATATATGCATATAAGTATACGTGTATGTATGTACCTTTGTATGTATTTATGAATGTTATATTGATGTACTTCTACCCACTTTCACTTTGCCAAGTGTATAAAAATACTTTCGTTGCGGTCAATTTTATGGAACAAATGACATTATGTATACATATCTGTATATGTATATAAATGTTCGAAGTGACACACGCAAGAGTATTTTTCATCATGTAAAACCGTACATATATTACAGCCATAATTATTTTAATTCATAAAACAATCCTTTAATTGTTATCATAAAGAAAAAAAAAACTAAAAAAAAAAAAAATAAATTGATTATATTTATATTGCGTTGTTATATTTATATGTATATGTATTGTAATTTATATTTATTTATGCTAATGTTAATGTCAGTAGTGCAGTGACATATGTGAAATTATAAAATTTTAAGTGCGTATATATAATAATACAATTGAAATTAAAAAAAATATTTGATATATTCTAAAACATGTCAAGGCAATTGTTATGCGAATGAATATTGTATAATAGATTTAAATAAATTATTAAATGTTTGATTGTATTATTGTTAGTAATGGTATTAATAGTAGTTGTATTGCTCATTAGATTGGTGGTATGGTGCGTCTAATAAGGCCACGCAACCTCGTGAGAAAGGTTAACCGATTATTTAGAAAACATCTATTATTCTAAAGTGCTGAGCAACGTCCTTTTCATCGATTGAATTTAATTTTTTTTTACATTTATTAATATATGATTATAAATTATAACGACGTATTTATTTATTATCAAAGAATATAATGCACAAATAGGTGCAGCACATCACAAATAGACTGGGGTGAAATGAAGGACAATTGAAGAAATTTATATTTTTAAATGCGGAATAAATTTATAAAATTATATTATGAAACGTTTTTGCTTTACTGTAAAATTATTAAAAGAAATAAGTATAATTTTTTATACTGATAACATTTCATAGATAGTAAATGAATAAGTTGTCCAGTCATATTTTATGAAATTATAAATCATGAAAAAATCAAATAATATCAATTAAGCAGTTGGTATATTTAAATGTGAGAATTATTCGATGAATTTTCGTGTTTTTGGACAATTGATGAGCTCACACGTCCATTGTTCCTTATACTACGAGTAACGAACGTTCAAACGGACATATTAAATGCGAGGTATCATGACAAGTGTTTAGGGAATGAGAGGAGTAGCTGATGTTTATTGTGTGATGGTTTCAAACGAGTTATCGATCACATCGGTATGAGAGTTCGTTGACAGACGAAAAGCGTTGGGTGATACGTCACGAAGATTCATGATGTAAATGCGCGTGTGTGATCGATATATATGAGGCCACCATTCGAAAATCTAATCGACTAATGACTGCCAATCGTGTAGTGACTGAAGCTGGCAAATTGTAATTTGTCATACACTTTTCTGTATTTTCAAAACCTTCATTTTAATATGATCCCTTCGAGATTTACTGTTGCATAAATATCAAACAACTTGTCACAATTGGGAATTTTTTTTTTAGAAAAAATGAAAACGATGAAAAAGAAAATGAAAATTGTTATTTTTCACTCGAACAAAAGCCACTCAAAAAATTTAATCAACAAAATTTTTTTTTTTTTCTTTTATTTTATTATTTGTTTCTTCCAACTCTGAAAAATTAACAACTATTGTTTGTTGTTATTTTTATCACATTTGCAATATTAAACGACGTTTTTTTCTATTTAATTTATAATTTTAAAAGATTAAAAATAATTTATAAGTTTTTTTTTTTTGCGACTTGGAATAATTTTTTTTTTTCACAAGTGAAGAATTAATTTTTAAATATTGTAATTTTATTTTTTGTTGGTCGAAATTTCTATTGTATGTATAATGAAGTAAAGACAAATAGTTCCATTCATTTTCATAACTCGATGAATTTTTTCCATTCACAATTTCACTAAAATGAAAAGTAGAATTTTTTTTATTAAACATTTAAATTCTAATTATCTCACAATAATTTTTTTTTTCATTCTTATTTTCAAAAATATTCATACTCAACCCCACCACAACTGTAGCAGCGATCGTTAACGTGAATATTTATAACAATAATGCTTACCAAATAACAATATTACTATCATACTCCATACACAATTATAATAATTATTTGTATTCATCTCCATAATAATTAATAGAACTGGATTAATGTCCGATAGTATTGCATATTACAATCGCTAATCACTCAGCATTGTAAACACATACCTACCCCCAAAATATATACACACATACATACTTTAACAATATTTTATATGTAGATAAAATCAGCTGCAAAAGCGCATGATTTGCATCGTCTATATTTATTTACTTCAAACTTCAATATCATATACATACAAAATTAATTATTATCGATCGTCATAGAACTCATTGTCACATAAATATAGAAAAACATATCCACACAAACACATATAAAAATTAATATGTACATACAAGGTAATATTTCAAGGATTGAAAAAACTTAATTTCCAATTTTTTCAATGTCTTTGAAGTAATTTAAAATATATTTATATTTTTATTACACCTTCTTATACATAACCAGTATAAAATGGATAAAATAATAAATTTATTTTACAGTACATAGTTATGTATACATATATATAAACGCAAATATATATTTCTTACTTATGCGTATATAACACACATACGGACTTAAGTAAGAAATATATTTGCGAATGCGATACCAAATCATATAGGTATATCTAAATGTATATAATATATATGTATAAATGTATTTGTGTGTATGTATACATTTATGCTTATCTATGTATGTGTGTACAGTGCAAGAGAATGGCCACTAAATAATTTGTGATATAATATGGTTAAAAATTACCAAGTTTAATATTAAATAATTCATTTTAATACTGGCGTTGGTGGCGGCGGCGACGACGGTGGAGGAACTCCACAGTCGCCGCGAGAGTATACAGGGGGTGGAAGGGGGGATGGAAGTGTGGGTGGTAAAAGGGGGGTAGTGGCGGCGCCCAGTAGCAGGTGCCTATAAATTTGTAAACTTAATAAATACATAATGGCCAACGTTGCTTTGTAGCCGGAGTGTTTCTATATGCTACGCGTAGCTTTTCAACAAGGCACCACTATGCCACCATCCCGTTTTTATTCTCATATTGTATTTATGTATATGTGTATATGTATTACTACATACTTTAACAGGTACCTTATGAATAATATTTTATTCGTAAAAAGAAAGAAAAAATGGGGATAAAAATATCTTGAAAAGTATCAAGCCAATATAATTTTGTTTTCCTCATCATTTATTTTCGTTTGCATCTAGAAAATAAATTTTTATAATGTGTGTATGTAAATGATTGATTTTCTGAGAAGATTATTTTAGTTTCATGATGAAAAAAAAAAAAAAATAAACAAATAAAATTTGTATGATTTAATATTTATTATTTGAAATTTTTTTGGATTTTTGAATGGTTGAGAATATATTTGAGGGTTGTGTTATGTATTTTAAATGTTTGTAATTGAATTTTACTTATTAAACAATAAGACACTGTATCACTGCATTACTCAAAATTTATCATTATCATTTTTTCAATAAATAATTAATAATCAAAAAATAAAAATAGAAATAAATAAAAATTTTTTGCAATTATTTTAATGTACGTAATTTATCATCCCCCTATCAGAATGTGGCCTTAACAACTACAAAGTAAATATTAAAATATTCATATCCAATTCTGCGACTTTACCTCACGAAAACTCAACATTTTTATAGATGTTGAACAGAATTTTTAATTACAAATAAAAAAAAAATTAAATTAAAAAAAAAAAAAAATAATTATAGTATACCAACCGGTATCCCCAGAATTATTTATAATCAAATCTGATTGTACAATAAATACATAATGTTTACTCAGGGGTCATAAAACAAAAAATAAAATATATGAATTCATATAAATGTACATATGTGCAGGGTGCATCTGACTCACCTGCTCTGACGCAGGTTTCGTCAGGCGAACACACTCACACATTTATTCACATAAATATATTTATATATTTTTTTTTATGTACATGTGTTCCTATACTGCATGGACTGGCGAGCACACGCGTGGCTGGAAGTCATGCGAGCGTAAATAAAATTCATTGTATATAAATAAATATATAAATACACTCAAGTTCACAAAAGAATTGAACGAGAAAAAATGTTTAAGTATAGACGCGGTGCATATTTGTGTATGCTATTCATATAGATTTACATTTATATACAATATATATATATATATGTATTGTTATAAAAGAAAAAAATATACATAGACTTATATACATAGATATATAATATTAACAGTAAAATTACCAGATCATGAAGAAAGAGTTTCTTACTGGATAATAATTTTTAAATACTGATAAATGATTTATTTGTAATTATAGCGAATTGGAATTACTAAATTATTAATTAATGATTGGATAGTATATTAGTGACGTCGATCATCCCTTCTTATTGGGTGTTGATACAATATTTTTGTGTAATAATTGTAAAATAGAATATTTTTTACGAGTATATAAGAATGACACGTGCCATGGACTATCAGTAAATTTAATTACTAAACCATTTGGATAAAAATTATTCAATTGACGTCACTTACAGATCGACAAACTTGTGGTTTATTAAGAGTATATAACGCAAAAGATGATAATAAAAAAATAAAGTGAAAATAATTACAGCTGAAGTAATAATAGAAATGATGTTGCGATAAGTAGAATTTCACAATTAATTATTTTAACCAAAATGAGAGCCTGCTGTTCATGGCAATTTATATTAATAAAATATCTCAATTCACATTAGATATGTCATCATTGAACCATCATTTTTGTTATTTATCCTTCATGATAATAACATCAATATCAAATTAATAAACCAACACTTGATAAATAATATCTTGTAGTTAATGAAAAAAATTTTCTTAACTTATTATATAGTACAGCATGGTTGAATTCTTGGTTAAAGTGATTGCACAAAGTGATATACAGACACAAGACGAAAAATATTCATTGTCAACATTAGTTTGTGCCAACGTTCAACCATATATAATAGTAAAAATACCTATATATAAATATATTCTACATAAACCAGGATATATATTTCCATTGTTAGTAACGCTGGTAATATAAACAATTGGCCTTGTCCATCTCGCCGCCTGTTTCCGGCCGTCACTCACTACTCCCGACATTTTTATGGATCGTGGAACACTCCATAACAAAAAAAAAAAACGTTACATATATATATACAATATACATAATCATTTTAATTAACCAGAATAAATACAGATGTATACATTTATTTATTTATTTTTGCTTCATTCTTTAACGTCTTAATAAAATAAACTATACAGTATCTCATTTATTTAAATATTAAAAATTTAACATTGCCATATTATAAATAATAATGAAGTTGATTTTTCTAGCAAATAAAATTAAAGAAAATCGATATATAAAATTATTAAATTAATAAAAAAAAAGCCGCGCGCGCGACAGCCCGTCAATATTATAACGCAACTCGATAATGTCGAGGAAAAGGCGAGGCGTCTCATAAAATATTCATCCGATGTATTAACTCGTAGTCGTCCGTTACATATATATCTGTATTTATATATATATATATATGTGTGTACACATTTATGTATATATATATTGCGCTTGATCGAATACCCACCCCTTTGCGAAACACTCTTGTCTGACTTTATTTTCTGTATGGTGGAGTGTGTTTTTCTGTTGGTCACCGCCGTCTTTTACCTTCGACATGTGTGTATATATATTTATATATACAATATATATATATATATATATGTATTATAAATGTATACATTTGTGTATACATTCAACCCCAAACCGAATGAAACGCGTGTATAGTATATATGTACTATGTACATGTCTTTACGCCATCGAAACGACCGGCGTCTATTTGCTCTCACTATATTATTCGTTTTACCTCTGTGCTAACTCTATATTTCTCTATTTTCCCATCTCTTTCTTGTGAAACGTGTTTGAACAGGAGTCTAGGATAACGTTCTTTTACCACTGTATCGCTATAGGCTTTCTGTTTTTGATGCAGCCTATACCTTTCAATTATTTTATAAAAGTCAAATGGAGAATATTTTCTACAAATGAAATATTAATTGAATTCAATTTTTTGTTTTATTTTATTTTTTTATATTTTCTCCAATATTATTGCTTTGTTTTTATATAAAATTGTAGATCTGATATTTGTGTAGAGAATTAATAATGAATGTTAAGATAAAATTTAATTGAATATTTAACGGAATTCGATATTTATTATCGTTATTCTGTACACAATTATTGATTAATTTGTTCATATATAAATAATATGAGGGACATGAATAGTTTGCCAAATTTCTAGTCATTAATCAGTCAAATTTAATTTAATAAATTATTGGAATCCTTTACTGTAAATCAATTATCTAAAAATATAAATTCCCGTTAATAATTTCATTCAATTGACTCGATATAATAAGACTTAAATGAATGAAATTGCGGTAAAATAATGATGTCATTGACGCCAATAGACTATATTGACAAGAATTACTAGTAAGAGAAAATTAGATGAAATGAAGGAGGACGAGGTAGGGATGAATAGCAGAAGCTCAAGAGGAGAATTAAAGCCCTTAACTATTATTCCGCGCTCCTTGCAGTATGCACTAATCAACAAACTGCACGAGAGATGATCGGTCAGCCGCACGGATGCGATTCAATCATCATCGGATATCGAGCACCTCACTCGCTACTCGATACCACTTTCACATAGATAGACAGATATATGTATAGAAATTAAAGGAGAGACTGAGCAATGGCGTATATTGGAAGTATGTGCTGATGCAGATATGCTCTTTGAGAATTACATTTGCGTCAAGGGATTGTATTTATTATCAGATCATTAGAATTTTATGATTCATAATTTTTTAGAATTATAAGGTTTTTTGGCGTGCATATATAATGTAGTAAATAACTTACTGCTTTAATATTTAGTAGTGTTAGATTTTATCTAATAGAAATACTTAACTCAACCGATTTTTCATTAAAATTTTAAGACTTTATTTCAATTTAGTATCCCAAATTTGATTCGATTATTATAATGTCCTTATTACTAATTATATCAGATTGTTAATTAATCTTCGATAATTCTAGAGTCTTTTTAGGAATTTTTATGAATTTAATTATTGTCTCGGTTTCAACTAAATTTTAAATCAAGATTTTATTCCAAATAATTAATATTTATTATTTATTTGAAATAAATATTATTTGATTTGAGTTTGAAATTGTTTTTTCAGTGTAAATAAATTTCAATAACGTACTATAAACAAATTATTAAATTATTAGTTTAATTAAATATCAAATGTGATTCTACTAAATTTATTAAATGCCAAATACTCGATCTTCAATTTTTCATTCCACTTAATAAACGATTCAATATTATACTCTAAAATATATTGAATAATTATTTATCACTGAATCATTAGCTGTATATGTGAAATATTTCTGCATGTTGAAACAGGAATAGAGTGTGTGAGCGCTACAGCATACATTAATCACCAACGCTAATGGTATCATAGCTGGCATAGTTCTGAGTATGCTCTCTCATCGAGCAATAATATTACTCTCCTTGCATGTATGCATTGAAACATTCACTACTGTTATATTGACGTTGATTCAGTGGAGGAGGGTGAAGGAGAGAGAAGAGATAGAATTAAATGAACAAGTTAAATGGGATACATTTAGCATAAGTAAAGAAGGCGAGGTAGAATAATATATGTACACATTAGGAATATTATCTACAAAATATAACTATGAGATGTGGATCAATGTTGACCATCAGTTTTACGAACCAACAAGTAAAATGAAAAATAAAAAAAAAAATAAAATAAGAAAGATAATAAATGACTTTCTTCGTATGAAAAATTAATAGGTGGTATATGTACTTTTTACACCGTGAAAGACAATGAGGATATATTTTCTATACGCTTCGTTTCTTTTTATTGACTACATGCGCTGCCATTTGTAACGTGCTAATTATCCGGCCATTTATAGTAGCCGCGTATATTCACAAAAGAAAAACATATTTAACTGCATTTATTCATGTGTATTTATAACAGTTGTCAAGTTATATTTTAATGAATAGATTATAATTTTCGAACACTTTATATTTTATTTATATTAAAAGTAGTAAAATTTTTTCGTTACTTTAGAATTTGATAAATTATGATGATATTTATAGTTGAGAATTATGCAATTTGATATCCATAATTATAAATATTTTAAGTTGATTATTCAATCATTTTTTTCTGGCCTATAAATCAAATAAATTTCGGATTTTATCTGTAAACAAAAATTTATTATTTATAATGATGATATTGGGAATTAAATAACATATATGATATCTATAAAATGATCCGTAGACTGCAGGGGAATTGAGACTTTGTAAAGCAATACAATGGATTCATCCCTTTCACATAATCTAGAAATAGGTTAGATTGCTACTACTACCTCGACCATACATACAATCTTGTGTAAATTCATTGAAGGGAGTATATAGAAACAGCGCGAGTATGAAACGATGGGGGAGTTTGAAGTCCAGTATAGTGTATAGGCAAAAGAGGGAGACTAGATAGCCATAGGGAGAATGAGAAAGGCCGAGAGGGGGGCAGTATTACCATGAACAGCGGCGGGGTAAACGGAGGGTTGCGGAGGTTCGTCCTATCAATCACGGTATTATTATCGAGTCCGTGATTAGCAAGGCATGCTAACGATATCTCGCTGCCTCCCGGGCCAAGAGAGACTAGAACGTTGGAGAGAACCGTTTTCATCCAATGTGAGTGGAAATTCATGTTGCATGACCATGTACATATACACATGAATATTTTATCTTTCATCTACGCGAACTTTATTACACATTCATTTGTACAGTATACATATATATATTTGTTTACATTTCTGTTCTTTACCTGATTTTATTTCATCCTTGAAGCCATTTTTACAGACAATAAAGAATTTATCATCGAGTATTTAATAATGCATCGATTAGAATTTTAACAATGTCGGTTCAATAATTTAAGGAATGACATATTAAGATAGAATATTCTATTTAAAATTTAGATTTCTTGTGTGTTCATCAATTCGGAAAAAGGTACTTTGTTAGGATTATTATTTTGCATTGGTCTGAAAGTGTTATTGGATATAGTGAGGTGAGGGGATAAGGTCAATGTCATCATGTGGGAAAGCTACATGTGTGCATTTTTTATGTTGATAGTTTAGAGATGTGTTGATGGCGTTAGTGAGTGCTCAAGTCTTGATGGTAATTTTGGTATGCGCCGCCGTAGGCACGATGGTAAATATATTAGTGATTTTAGGGAGAGAATGACGATGATGGCAGAGATTGTTAGATTGGAATGATGATGTTGGTGGGCTGTAATGGTAGTAGTAGTAGTAGTTGTAGTGGCGGTGAGGATGATGATGAGGATGATAGTAGTTGTAGTAGAAGTGGTAGTGCTGCTGCTACTGATGTTCGGTGGGATACAAGAGGAGTGAGCAAGAGAGAAGCTGTTGGCTAGGTTTAGTTGAAAGTGGTAGGTCGGTTGGTAGGTAGGTAGAATCTGTTGCCTCGTTTGATGCGCATGCATTGGTTCATGCCAACCCTTATACCGCAGAGCGTGGTGCAGGACTGACCACTAGTATTAACGCCTGTAGGGCCTAAATCTAGTTTTACGTTGATTAACAAATTCTGTAATGAAAATTGAGATATTAAATTCTAATAATTTAGCTTTATAGTTTTAAGTTTAGTCATTTTTTGTGGATATGAAAATTTAGGTAAATTGTTTAATAAGATTTTGTCGCTATAGGAATTGTTGAAGGTTTTATCAAATTCTTGAATGCAAAACATTTTGTAAAACTCTGAAAGGAATTTAGATATTATATAACTTTTTAATATCTACTGAAGATTATTTTTTTTTTTTTCCTATTCTCCAACAGTTTTATCAATTCTTTTGTAAAAAATTCATAATTTGATTTGATTTCGAATAATAAATTGTATTGAATATCATTCTACTGTGTAATTATAATATATATTCTCAACTTGGTTATATTCCACGGTGATTGATGAAATTATTGCAGGGAGAAAATATAATTTTGTCATGAAATGAACGAAGTGTTGCGAAACAAATTGATATGAAATAATAATACACGAGAATTTATTTTTCGTTTGGCGAGTGGTGACGCTGATAGAGGAAAATGTGAATTTCCATTGTTGTAACTCGATATATCTATATATCATATATATATAAATACAAATATATATACATATATAGTTAGAAGAGATATTATTGATAAATCCACACGGCTCGATTGGACGAAATTATTGGTACATTTTATTCGAGTTATACGGATCGTTCGCAACGCGATTTCACAGCTAAATTCGTTATCTCACAACGTAATTCAGCATTCTGATTCGTACTCACCCACTCTACTATACCGAATATACGTCCCCCCCACCTTCGTTTGTGCGTCGATGCGTCGTGACATGCATCTACTCACCCCTCAATTGATCCCTCTACAACTACTTCCACCTTTCTACTATCCATCTATCTATCTATCTATCTATCTATACATGTATTTAGTTCGTTCCCCCTGGTCGACCTCATCGGCCCCCATGAGAATATCCCCAATGCAATGGCATAGCCACCAGGTAATGATATTTCGCGCCCATTATGAAATATTCGAAATGATTTGTCGGGATTGTGCATTTTGATTTGACGTTCATCCCCCGAGTCGATTTCGCACCGGCTCACGATCGCCAATGAACCAATTCCATAAAATTCATTTTGCGTTCCCTTCACCATATGAATACACCTTTGGTGTACACCATGAGAATATAGATATTGATATAGGTGCAAAGTTATATTTATATTTATAAATATGCATGTATGTTCATCTGATTAATGTGTGTTTATGTACGCACGACGATCTATCACTAAATTGTTTAAATTCTTCGCAATCCACACTTCAAATGTGGTTTTTCTCGACAGAAACAGTCGGTGCATTAACCCCCATGAATGAAAACTCTGTGTATTTAATTAAAGGAATTTCCAATAACGTATACGAATATGTCAAACAATTAATGTATTGTATGCAGACATGATTATATCAATTATTTATTGATGCATTTTAGTGATGTTTAATTAATATTATATGAACACATTCTCGGTATAATCAAGTTTATCATGTAGAATATAGTAATTAAAGTTAATCATCAAAGCCCAATCCGGCAAATGAGTTTAATTTATTTCCACGAATTTAATATATTTTTCATTATATCATTGAGATTCATACAAAAATTTATAACAATCTGTGTATAATATTAAATTCTTTATTTAATTATAAACTTAATATAATTACTGATAATATAATTTATTATTCTGTTATTCTGTTTATAAAATTATTTTTTAATTTCTTTGATTGTATTAAAAAAATTTTTATCATCCGCTAAAAATTTGTTGTACTTGATTTTAAAAAATTTACAAGTAATGTAAAAATTTATAAATAACGAGCCGATAATTTCATGAATGGGGGTGTAATATTGTTCATGATATGTACATGTGTAACTATCATATTGGTGGATTTGTTTGGGAAAAGTGATAGAGAGAATATACTGGTATTTTCCAGTGGAAAGAGAGAATGGGTTTTAGTTTAAATTCTCTTCTGTCACCGCAAACATGCATAATGTAGTCACGCGGCGTGTGTAAACGTGTAAATGTCACTGGGCAAGCAGCGGGTGTAGCAGCAGAGAGTGAAGGGATGAGAGAGGACAGGGGGTGAGTTAGTATTTTAACGTAACGGCAGCGTAGCACGGTCATGCCAACCGCTAAATACAAAAATCCCCAACCACCTGTGCACCACATTGAAGTTGGACGCGCGCGCACGCGTTTACCATCACATACAACTCTCTCACATGCTTGCCTCGGTGTATTTCCAAGTTAATTACAGCATAATTGCGGTCGACATTTTGTTGTTCATTCTCTCGACTTCACTCTTTCTCTTCTTTCTATTTTCTATCACATTTTTCAGTTGTATTTATTGTTAGATTTTAACTGATTAAAAATCGCAAAATTTTACAAAATTATTTTTACTAATAACTAAAATTTATATTAATTCATCAAAATTTTTACAATTATTTATAAAAGTTTGATTAACCTCCATTAATATATTCAATAAAACTTTTTAAATTTAATTAAAATAATTTTTCATCATTTATAAAATTAATTTTCTTTTTTATTATTTTTTATTTTAATTTATGCTATTTCCTAGTATCATTTTCTTTCTAATGTGACTCCTAAATACATATTTAACTTACAGTTCAGCATATAATCCACGAGATTACATTGAAAAATAATTTAAATCAAGAGAAATTAAAAAAAAAAAGAAACGTATATGTAAATAAAAATATCTAAAATCACGAGAATAAAAAATATAACAAAGTCGCAACTTGTGCTATACATCCAAGTTACAATGAATAAAACAAAAATGATGAAGATATACATACACATAATGAGTTTCAAATACGCGCAACACTTGGTGGCGCATTGCTCTCACATACGTACATGAAACACAATTAAGTAAATGAGTGCACGGTTTGTTCCAGGGCTTTTGCTTGCTAAATAGATACGTTCTATTATGTGTATTGATCTCTGACGCTCGCTTCGCATTACTCGCAAATTTCATTTATAATATATACATCCACACATACATACATATATATATATCCCCTTATACATCTACATTTATTATAAATATATGCGTCTTTCATTATTGCATTTATGCATTTAAAATTTATCATTATGCATATCTATTACTAATAATTTATTCTTTTATTTTATTTCCGCTGTAATATATTATTTTTCTTTACTTTGTGTCTGTCTGCGTGTGTGTGTGCTTTTTTTTCTGTTCTCTATTTTTTCTTAGAATATAAGACAACACACTTTATATATTATGCATTTTAAGAATATATTTTTTGAATAAATGGATATAAATTTGTGACCTATTGCTTTTCATGCATCTACTATTTGACTTGATTACCGTAACATTAAAATAGTATAAAATGTTTATCGTCTACGTCAAATATATAGTATAAAAATACGTAACAATTTATCATTATAATTGTATGTTACATACAGATACATATATATATATAAATGGTTAAATGTATTATAAATAATTCGATTTTATCGTGAATAAAAAGACAAAAGAAGACAGAATTTATATATATCCATGAATAAATATTCTGTCAGATTTTTTCCATGCTGTTTATCGTTACGAAAGAGAATAATATGTATATACACAGATATATGTGTACAATATTGGTGTATATTTATTATCCACTTATTGCGTAATATTTTAAATAATACTATTTATACATTGGTGGAGATGTCGCGTTTTTTCTCTGTCTGACACGTGGCACAGAGTCCAAGTTGTGTTGAGAAAGAATGCGAGCGCAGTTGATCGTTATCTCCTTGCTCGTTTCCTGTTTGTACTTTATTATATAGCTTTATAAATAATAATAATAAAAAAAAAAATTAAATAAATTCACATGAAGTATTATATACAAACTCATGCATGACTAAAAGTGCTGTAACCATATACTTCAACGCTTTCAACGACAATTTATAATTTATAAAAAATATTTAATAGAAAAAAAAAAAATTTTTTTTTATTTTCTAATATGTTTATTTTATTTTATTTTTTTATTTTATTAAATACTGCTGTATTTTTATCAAATCTGACAATATCAAATCGAATGACAAACTATATAATAAATTATAAAATAATATTATTAAATAAAAATAATTTCAATAAATTGAATTGAAAAAAAAAAAACAACAAAAAAATGTTTTTTTATAATATATTCATTCAAATTATTTATTTATTTCATCAAATACTATTATATTCTCATGAAATTCAACAATATATTCATTTAAGACTGTTAAAATAAATGAAAAAAATTTTAGTAAATGAAATAAAATTTTTTTTTCCTTTTTCAATTTATAGTGACGACCTTCAATTTTAATTTGATAGTAAAAGTATACGAAATGATACGTCAATGATATAGAAATGCGTCATTCACGAGACAAATATTGCATGAGTGCGTAAGAGAATAGAGGGAGAAAAAGAATGCGAGACCGGAAGTTGCACCGAGGCATCGGCGTAACGTTATTTTCCGATCTTCCATTCATGGGGCTGCCCCGTTTAGTTTCGATTTGCCGCTTCGTTACGAGCTCGAGATTTACACGACAAGATAGAATTGTTACGGGTACGTCCAGACGTTCATTCTCTTCTATATATGTATATACATATGTACATCCCCCCCTCCATTCCCAACCACCCCCGTGCACCACACTTACATCTCTTTTCTATTTTATATAAAACTCTATCTTCATCTTTTTGTTTTCTTATTTTATAATATGTCTCTTCTTTTTTCTTCTTCTAATTCATTTTCCTCGCTTGCACATTTTTCTTGGCTCTCTGTCTTTTATTTAAATTATATATGTGTATATGCTCTGCTATTTTTCTTCATATATCATTTTTATATAACATCTTTCGTCATACAAATAAATCTCAATTTCATTGCAATAAATTTATTTTATAATTCCTCTTTATTCTTTTCTCAGTTTTTTTTTTATTTTTTTTTTTTGTTTATTTATTTATTCATTTCCCCACTTTTCTCGTCGTTTTCTCAGACATTGTATATGTATATACAATATATGCCGAGAATAATTTTCCATAATATTGAGAATTGGAAAATCGAACTACATTGAATTACTCTTGTATATATAAAGACAACATGAATGAGTTATAGAGAGTTTATTTTATACTTTTTTATTTCCGTCATTTGCTTCTTCCACGGAAGTAAGTTAGTACTAATAATATTTTCACAATTTCTCTTCGTGAATTGGATGTTATTTCATTATATTTTATTGCAACCCTGTCTATTCCCCGTAGCCCTTACCTCACTTCTTATAATAACGCCGTTCATGAGTTTTATATTTAAAAACGTTCATCGCTATATAGTAGAATAGTATATATACATATAATGTAAATGAAAGATGAAAGTTGCAATTCTCATTGTTATATACCTATATACAATATATACTATTATCATTTTGTAAAGGAAATTTATACATACATTAAGAATAATTCATTATTAAAATGTTTATTTTGTGTTATAACTATTTGAAAATTTCATTTATAATAATTTAATTCAGTTTAGTGCTGAAGAAATAGTATAAAAAAAAAAAAATAGTATATTATTTTTAAGATTTAATATAAGTGAAATAGTAGTCGATAAATGAATGAATATAAAAAAAATAATATCTCAAATTTTATTGAATAATAAAAATATAAAAAAAAAAAAAAAAAAAAAAAAAATTTCTGTCTTTTGATATTTATTTATTTTCTTTTTTTTAACGACCATTTATTTCAGTCAATAGTTCACACTTTGCGCAACTTCTGTTATATGGTTGGTGAGGGTTAACGTGCGTCAGAGCAAGAGAACGAAAAAGAAAAAAAAAAGATTTATCCATTTTATGGGGGTGGATGAAGGTATTTGTGCGTAGGGGTGGCAGTCAGTATGGGATCTAAAGAGCAACGAGAGTACTACCTATACAATAATACCTATGATATACATATATATACAAGCATTGAAGGTGGCTGTGCGAGCTCAAACGTGTTACGAGCTACTTTTTTTTTCCACTCGTTTTCCGGCGGCCGTTTCCAGTCGCGCCAACGACACGGCTGTAAAAGACATTATTGGATTCGCAACCGAGCAATAATAGTATACAGTATAGTCCAACATACCCTCTGTACAATTTTTCTTATTCGTTTTTTTTTTTTTTTTTTTTATTTTTTATTTCTTCCTTTGTGTTTATTTTATTTTTGCAACCCTCTACATAAAATGTTAACGAATTATATTTTAATATTTCATATGTATGAATATGTAGGCATACAATAAACGCACTGGTTATTTTTCATGTTGTTAATGTTTATTTTATTTTATTATTTTATTTTTTGTTTTTTTTTGTTTCAGATTTTTCAGGGGATAAATCGATGGATATTGTACGAGAGCTGGGATTTCATCAGGTTGTTAAAAAATTTGGACTATGGCTTTTACAGGACATCATGTTGACGATGGCTGACGGAATGTAATAGAATATTTCAATTTGTGTGAGTAGAAAATTTATTATTATAATATTAATTAATAATTTTGGTGCGAAAAATAAATTATTCTGGGTTTTATTATGCAAATATAGTTGAATTATTTTATTAGAATATTTTATAATAATTGATGTGATATTTTTATATAGTTAATATATTATATTAATAGTTAGTGTAATATATTAACTGTAAATATTATACATTATTTGATGATGTGAATTATTATTTTTTCATTGAGAAAATTTTTTATTACTTAAATTAAAATTACAGAAAGAAACGAAAAGATTTATTTTGTCTTAATATTTTTGCGATAAAACGTATTATTAATCTATTGTTTATGAATTTTGAGTGATTAAAAAATATGAAAATTTCTCTTGGTATTAAAATTTTTGAAATAATTACGATTTATTTTTAATTATTCTAAAAAAATGAAAACAAAAAACAAAACAAAGTTTTACTTTCATGATAAATAAATAATACATTATTATTGAAGAATTCCTTATTTTATATTTATTATTCAATTCTTTTTGCGATCAGTTTATTTTTAGTTTGATAAACAAAAGTAAAATAAAATGAATAAAAGTGAAATAATAAAAAAAAAAAAAAAAATAAAACAACTGTCGCATTTATAATTCGCCGATAAAACTTTAAAGTCTATACACAGTCCTATTTTATTATTATAAATACCCTGCGCATAATAACTGTCTAAAACCAAAATAACTTACATAGTCGAAGGAAAAAAAAAACTTTTTCATCGATGGCTTATTATGAAGGGAGGAAATAATAAATAATAAAAACTAACAGAGGGAAAAAAAACAAATTTATAAAATTATATTTATTTATAAATTGCATATTTTTTTTTTTTTTTTTTCATTTTTTTCGATAATTCAGTAAATAAATTTACATTTTAATCAAACAAAAATTGGAGTCTTATGATGTTATAATATTATATTATAATAATTTATTCGAAAATTAAAGTTTGTGGTCTACACAATAAAAGAAAATATTCTCGAGTGCGCACTTTAGAAGGGTGAATTGAGGGTTGTAAGTAGTAGTTATGACCTACTAGGACAACACTTTGTCGAGAGTGATGTAACAATTTCGTCACATATTAAATCGTTCGTTGAGAAATTAAATCTCTCATGATTTCTTTCATGAATTAATTTTTTCTATAAATTTTTTTTTTCCCAACTTTTTTCTACTTGAATTTTTTTTTTCACTCTTTTACTCATTATGCAATCCTTTTAATCACGACATATATCTATAATTACCCATAAATATATTTATATTAAAATATATGCATTGACCCTCAATATAATTATTTTATTTTATTTTATTCATTTTTTTTTTTCAATTTAATACAAAGAGGAGGAAAAAAATTTAATAAATATCAGAGTAAAGCGAATGAAATATATTCCATACACATACTAATATCGTATAATGTAATAACGTACAATATTATTTAATAAAAAAAAATATATATATGCATAAAAAAAATTTTTAATAAATTTTATAGTTGAATAAAATCGAATAATTATTAAAATTGTTATAACATTCAACTGAAGCACACAATATCATACTAAAAACTAAAATATATTCGTTGTTAAAATTTTAACATTCAAGATTTATGCAACTATCTAAGAAAAAAAAAAAAACTAACAAATTATAATTTTTTTTCTTTAATATTATTAACAAAAAACTAAATTATTAATTCATAACATTATAAATATCCTTCATTTGAACATTAAATATTCCACCAAATTAATATCATCATTTATATACGCGATAGAATTATAATAATTATGTATAAATATATATTTATTTATAATAAAATGCTTTACGTATATATATTATATGTATGGCGAAAATTTAAACCGATAGATTGTACTAACTGTAATGAGAAATGATTGGTCTAGCGAGTTTCATAGATGTAGGTTTGTGAGAAATTCCCTCGAGGCTTCAATGTATAACGACAGGGGGAAGAAGTGTCGCTTAAGGGTGAGAAATTTAAGGGGATGAAGGTGGAAATTCATCGAGTGCTGTCCACATACACACAATTATTTCCTTTAACTATACTGTGTATACATCTGTATACATATAAATTTTATATACATTTATCTACCTCTATCTCGTCATGTCTATGGGATTGTTGTCTTCTCTTGGTTCTATCTCAATTTCACTATCTCTGTTTGTTTCACTCGACTCTTGTCGTGATTATCGTCGTCCGGTGTGAACGTTAATCCTCTTAAGCGTTAAGTGGCGAGCCTAAATATCAATCACGACACGTGGATGAGAATGAGGGAGAGATAGTGAAGAGCAAATGTGAAAGGAGAGAAATGCGGATAGAGAAGGAAATTAACTGAATGAGGAAATGTGGTGTGGTCATCTAAAAGGTGATTGTCCTTGTGTGGAATCGATTTTGTTCTATAAATATGTGTATTAGTACCTATGAGTATGTATATGTTTATGTGTTTTGTATTTTTTTTTTTTTTTTAATATATTTTATTAATAAAAATAATATATTAACTATAAAAATATTTACAGTTGATATGTTACACTAACTATTGATATAATATATTAACTACAAAAACATTTTTTATAATAATATATCAACTATCTATTATTAAGAATAATATATTGACTATAAGAATATTTATAGTTAATATATTACACTTATTATTGATATAATATATTAAATACAAAAGTATTTTTAGAAATAATATATTAACTATCCATTATTGAAAATAATATATCAACTATAAAAATATTTACAGTCAATTTATTACACTAACTATTGATATATATTAACTATGAAAATATTCACAGTTAATATATTGCATTAAGTATTAATATAATATATTAACTATCCATTATTGAAAATAATATATCAACTATAAAAATATTTACAGTCAATTTATTACACTAACTATTGATATATATTATCTATGAAAATATTCACAGTTATATCACACTAACTATTAATATAATATATTAACTATCCATTAATGAAAATAATATATCAACTATAAAAATATTTACAGTCAATATATTACACTAACTATTGATATATATTAACTATGAAAATATTCACAGTTATATCACACTAACTATTAATATAATATATTAACTATCCATTAATGAAAATAATATATCAACTATAAA
This sequence comes from Microctonus brassicae, assembly GCA_918226075.1. Lineage (NCBI taxonomy): Eukaryota > Metazoa > Arthropoda > Insecta > Hymenoptera > Braconidae > Microctonus > Microctonus brassicae. The sequence goes on from OW445483.1 coordinate 9,095,978, forward strand.
AATATTTACAGTCAATATATTGCACTAACTATTGATATATATTAACTATGAAAATATTCGCAGTTAATATATTACATTAACTATTGGTATAATATATTAACTATCCATTATTGAAAATAATATATCAACTATAAAAATATTTACAGTCAATATAATACACTAACTATTGATATATATTAACTATGAAAATATTCACAGTTAATATATCACACTAACTATTATTATAATATATCAACTATCCATTATTGAAAATAATATATCAACTATAAAAATATTTACAGTCAATATAATACACTAACTATTGATATATATTAACTATGAAAATATTCACAGTTAATATATTACACTAACTATCATTATAATATATCAACTATCCATTATTGAAAATAATATATCAACTATGAAAATATTTACAGTCAATATATTACACTAACTATTGATATATATTAACTATGAAAATATTCGCAGTTAATATATTACACTAACTATTATTATAATATATCAACTATCCATTATTGAAAATAATATATCAACTATAAAAATATTTACAGTCAATATATTACACTAACTATTAATATAATATATTAACTATCCATTATTGAAAATAATGTATCAACTATGAAAATATTTACAGTTAATATATTACACTAACTATCAATATAATATATCAACTATAAAAATATTAGACATGTAATCTAACTGAATTTCGATCATTAAATTTAATTCTCTCTATAACTTTAATTTCTCTCTGTGATTAGTTTTTTTTTTTTTTTTTTCATTCTTGATTCAACTTTTCAGTACGATTTACTGTCATCTTTATTTATACTCGTTGCATTTATGTATATAAAAACATAGAAGTTTGTAAAAATGAATAGAATAAATTTTGAGAATGAAATTTGTTGCTCTGTACTTTTTATTACGGAAATGAAGTGGATAATTTTTGTTGGTTAAAATAAAAAAAACAAATAAAAACCACCATATAAACATACCAACATCAAATTATAATCCTCAATTCAAATTTCCCTCAATTTCAATTTACAATATAAAAAAAATCATCAAACTCTTCTTAGCGATTTTTTTTTCTCATTTTTGATTCAATTTTGAGTTTGTAAAAATAAATAGAAGAAATTTTAAGAATGTATTTTCACAAACTCCTTTTTCCTGTTACATATATACACAACATTTATCTGTACATATATAAATGCAACGAAGATAAATAAATAAGCCAGTAAATAGTACTTAAAAAATTAACACAAAAACGAAAAAAAAAAAAAACAAATCACAGAGAAAAATTAAAATTATCGAGAAAATTAAGTCTTCTCTCCCCTCATATAAACTCATATATTCACCATCACATAAACATTCACATCAACTCATATAAATACAATATCATTACATTAACAAGACACTAACAATACTGATGAATAAGATAATGAATATCGACTTTGTCCCAATAACACAACACAAAATAACATAACAATAAGAAGTCAACAAACTGAACACAAGGTTGTCACCATTTTCCACCTTGCATTACCTGACATCGATAAAGTCATACACATTCACACACACACATACACACATACATACACATATACATACATATATACATCTAATATTACATACGAATAGTATATAAATTGTATGTGGTAGCAGACGACGAGAGAGATGCAGGATTGTGTGCATTACCAAGAGAAAGAGAAAAACAGAGAGAGAGTAAACAATATTACATATAGTAATAAATATACATATATATATATCTATATTGTATGTATATACACGCACGTACATATATATTATATATACATATACATATATATGTATTGTCGTCGGTTACAAATCAAATACTCGATATCATTGTTCACTATATAGAGGGGACCCTGGTAGTTCGACTCGTCCTCTGCTCCATTCTCTCTTGCTCTTTCCCTCCCTCCCTTTTCCTCTCTACTAGTGTGCCTTTTGTATGTGTATATATATATATATATATATATATAGGTATCAATATAGGTATAACGATGAAACTCACGATGAAACGTTAACCCACTGTGTGCTTCGGGGGCTCGAAAAGCCGAATGTGAACGTACGAGCTAATAACTGCGTGTATATATTGCTATCATATGTATCCATGTCACAATACTAATATTATATACATATATTTATGTATATATGTATGAATGTTATTAAACATACATATGTATAAATTTCTCTATATGTAATTTATTTCTTTGTCACTATCTCAATAACCGTATTATTAAAATTAAGAATTAATGACTCGCACACGCACTAGTGTATTTTTTACTGAAATTTTATTATTTATTTATTTTTATATTTATTATTTTAATGGAAATGAATGAAATAATTGATGTAATGTGGTGAGGAGACGGAGAAAGAGGGCGAGAGTGTTTGGTATATAGGGTAAGTTAATAGAGGTGTTAGATTGTAGGAGAGAAAAAAAAATGAGTAAACGAAAAGAAAAAAAAAAAGAGAGAAAGAAATAAAGAAATATTGTGAGAGAGGGAAAATGGTGAAGGAGGTGGGATGGTATGGAACGACGAAGCACTCGAGTAATGTGTATAGTATAGGTATGAAAGTAAGGGATGGTATGGGAGTGTAGGGGTGTAGAGGAGTGGGGTTATATGCTTAATATTTCAGCATCGCGAAATTCAGCTTCTGAATCATTAACTGCCTCGTCCTCGTTCTCTTCCGCCGCTTCCGCGTTTCTCTGCTTCCTAGTATATAATATCCTACACCCCCGTTTACCCTTTACCTCACTGCCGTATCTTTCATTCCCTTGGCTCATGTTTGAGCAGTAATATTTGTGTTAGTATGCGTGTGCGTGAGTACGTGTCTGGGTAAAAGTCTATACAGTCTAGACATGATATTTTCAAACATATTTATAAGCATATATTTTATTTATTTATTTATTTATTTATTTATTTATTTATTTATTATTTCGGTATGGAAGAGTGAATTGAAAGTTACTTTGTTGGGATTTGAAATCAATTTTTATTATTCATAAATGGATGTAAGTAAATAATTATGATGAAAGTTTGAGTAGTATATTTTTATAGGTCATGATGGAATTAATTTTGATGTTTTAAAATTTTTTATTCATTTTTTTTTTTTTGTAGAATAAGATAGTCGAAGTTTTGCTCATGAATTTTATATTTAATATGTTGAGAGAGGCGGGTATAAATGTATATGAATGTATACATATTTGACGGAAGTAGATCGAGTACTTTCATGTCAGACGGCGAGTGTATGGATATAACTTGTATGATGACACACGATATTTAGTACATGGTATAATGTATTTTTGACAAATTTTATCTTAGAATAAATGCTTGAGGTTTGAATCAATTTTATTATTTTTTTAAATAATCTCAAACTTGCTTAAAGAAAAATTATTTTGAGCTTTTTAGTCTGGTTGTTTTATTATTTTCGTGTGTTTAATTGTATATTCTGTTACAGATTATTATTGTTTATTAATATGACCGATAAATGAACGGTAGAATAGAGAAAATAAATGTAGGATATGATGATAATTTTAGCAGACGTGATAAGCGAAAATTTAATTAAATACAATGACATTTGTTGGAAATAGATTTGTCATATTTTAGAATTTTCTATATTTTTAATTTAATTAATTTGGAGATAATAATATCTTTTCCATGGTAAATTGATTTATCATTATCGTAAGAATTTTTTATTTTAAATTGTCTGGCAAATGTTTACATATCTATGTAGACATAGATAAATTTAGTTTGTTGAATTTATTTTATTTTATTTATTCGTATGGCAGATTTTTTTTTTATTTTCAACTCTCTTTGTTTTCTCTTTTTAAATTCTCTCAAATCCTGGATTTAATATTTTTTTAAAAGTTCATGTAATAGGGAAATACGTGTGGTTTTTCGACTCTTCGTCGTTCAATCTTTTCTCGTATATTTTCATAAACTAATTCCTCTGTGAAACAACCTAAATATTTATTTGCAATATCCTCACTCGAAGAAGAAAAAAGAAATAGTCGAAATTAAAGTGTGTAAAAATTCGAAATGCAATTTTTTTCCTGCGTAAAATCCACTTTTATTTTTATTTCCATTTTTTAATTTTTTTTTTTTAAATCTCAATATTTTTTGTATATATCTAAACCCATAGGAGCACACAAATTTCATCCTGATAATAATTATTGAATTTATAAAATCTCTGTTGACATAATTAATTTGCCTAAAAATAAATAATTCAATTATTAACAACAATTTCTTCATTTGTTTTTTTTTTTTTTAAATTCAACTTGACTATGCCATCAATAAACCAATAGATTTCCAATCAAAATAAAGAAAAAGACAAAGAAAAGAAATATTAGATAACAAATAATTTCAGTAAAATAAATTATTTTTGAAATTTTAATTTTTCATACAATTCCACATTAAAATTATAAAATTCATTCACAATTAATTCATCTGGACGTTATTGCATACGTTTGAACCATTGAAGAATATAAAATAAATTAGAAAAAAGATTTTCTTCCCTTATTTGACATCACAAAAAAAAAAAAAATTATAAAACAGAAATAAAAATTCAAATATAACAATTTATCCTGAAAATTTATTTTTCTTCAATTTCAAACAGAAACAACTTTGTTTACACATACACTACACAAGAATACTCCGTACATATACACATGCAGTTTGTATTTAAACAATATTACGTAGTAAAATTTATGACCAAAACCTCCCTCAATCCTATATACATTCCCCTCTCAGTAAAAAAAAAAAAAAAAAAGAAGAGTACAAGGGTGCGACGTTGGCACCCCGTCATACACCACCAACTCTCAACATTGTTCATCCAATCCACCCTTACACCCCTTTAGCAACAACGACAGAGGGTTGCAAGTAAACAGAAATAAAAATATATAAACTCGACCCCATTTTCACCCACTCACCCATTCCATTTTTCTACTCCCACCCTATAAGAGATATGGAAAATTTTTCCGTTGCTCAGGTTTTGCGACGCGCGCAAAACTGCCCCTCAATTCTTTTTATTATTTATTTTTTTTTTTCAATTTTATTTTATATATAAATTTTTTTTTTTTCACTCCCCACTTTTGCATAGTCACAGATGGATTTCACAAACCTTCACTTTTCACCCTCTCTGCCACCACTACCCTTATACTCCTCATCGTGAGCCGTTGTCGTTGAGTACAAAATTTTTTCTCTTTGCTTAAATTCAATTTCAATATTGTCACGTATACATTTTTATGTTCACTTGTAGATATCACATATTTTTATATACATATATTATTCTTCACGAGTATTCTGTGCAAACATCTATTCGACTATCAAAGACAATATGGAAAAAGGGCGTGAAGCGCATTCATTCTGTTGTTTATGTTCAATTTCTTTTTGTTTTTTTCCATACAACGTAAAAGAAAAAAGAAAAAAATTAAAATAATAAAAGAAAAAATATCATAGCAATATTTCTTTCATCAGTGTTCTACTAACGTTCATACATGTGACTAAAGCTCTCTTGTATGCCGTCGCTATTATTCGTCATTCGCTATTCTAGAAAGTGAAAGAAAGAAAATAGGTATAAAAACCTATTACACTTACATTTTTATATTTCTTAATATTGCAAGAGATGTATTTTTTATTTTCATTTCTGGAAGAGTAGTAATTCCCCCCTCTTTTTCTTTTCCCCCTCACAAATGATAAAGAGTTTTTATATCTGACACAATAAATTTTAAATTAAAGACAATACAAGAAAGAACATTCACGTCTATAAGGAATAATAAAAAAATTTTTTAAATATATTTTTTTATTACATTAATTCTTTCATTATTTCATTACTTAATTATAATTATTATTCTCATTTTTATATACATATATATGTAGATAATCAATTGAATTTGTTGCTCTTATATGCATTAGAGAAATAGACGTTTGATCTTTAGTATACAATGTTAAGAATTTATATTCGCTCCTATATTAAATCATGTAGAAATTTCCTATTGGCCAATCGCTGTTTCATAACCATTTTATTGGGAAGACACATACATCTATATACATATATATATAAATATGCATGCGTGTGTGAATATATGTACATATGTATATAGATTGCAAAGGGTCGCGGTGGAAAATGGGTGAGTCTCTAGCGACCATACGAGTCTCGACAGGCAAAGACCTGCATGTACACGCTCTGACTTCCACTTGCTCTTACTCCAGTCCCTCTGTGTCTATCTATAGCTCTTTGTAGCTAAAATTTAATTATAACAACTATCTTCGTTCTCGGACCGTAACTTAACATTGTTATCGTGAAGGCATGCCCAACTGAATAACGTCACAGTAACATTTGACTTTTGTTCCATCTATTTTCTTTATTTTCTTTTATTTATTTTTTCATACAAACTCATCTTGTTTATTTCCAATATATATTCTCCTTTTTTCTTTTTCTCTCTTTATCAAAACATTACTTGATATAATACTGTGATTGTTTTACATAAAATTTAAATGGTTTAATATAAAAATAAAATTCAAAACAATAAATAATTTGCTCGATATAATTCATTGACGAAAAAATTAAAAATTATTATTATATGACGCGCGATTTCTGAATGTTTAGCGGCGATCTACGCTTCTATATGGAGCTGTTGAGAGGCAGCTGGGGGCGGTCTTTGGTGAGGCGGAGCAACCCCCGCATGCCCCCACTACTGATGAGTGAACGGTGTGAGGGGAAAGAAATGCGCGCAGTGGCGTGGGGCGTTTGGTCGTTTGTATTGAGACGCGCGCGCTCTACCACTGCTAGTACACTAGTTCACTGTGTGTTGCTTTTATTCACTCTGTCTCATTCTCACTCCCACCCTTGTGCCACTGTCAATTCACCCTTCCCCACTGCCCCGCGCCGCGCAACGATTCACGGCGGCTTCAACAGCAGCGCGACGATATCGCGGATAACCACGCGCGCGGGCCGCTCTCAGTCGCGACGCGCTCACCACGCAGTGAGCATCGTTATTTTGCGTCGTTTTATAAATACGCGCGCGCGCGAATACTCATTTAAATCTTCCGTATTATAATATTTATAATAATAAATAATTATTCATGTATAGAATTTCATTATTTATACGAAAAATAATAAATAAGTAAATAAAATATATATTCTAGATTAATTTTTAAATTTTAATTAATACTGAACGGAATAAAAAAAAAAAATAATTATTAAGTAGTTGAGAACGCGACACGCTTGTATATGTGAAATTAAATTTTAATGAAATTAAATTCATAAGCAAAAGACTGTGTTGGAATAAATTTAATGTGTGATTATTCGTTTTTTTTTTTTTTGTTTTTTTTTTTTCGTCGAGATCGGAAAATTTCCTGTATTTTGAATACACTGACGAATAAAAAATTCTGATTGAATTATTGTTTAATGATAATAGAACACACTGGATTACGAAAATTTACAAACATTGAGATTAAATTTTGAAGTGACACCGGGGATTGTTGGTTGATGGGTTTTAAATTAATAAATTCTAACCGAAAAACAAGACAAGAGTGCGAAAGTTTTGTTATTATTTTATTTTTACTTTATTTTTAATTTACTTTTCGACAATTTCTATTTAATTATTATTTTATATCATCAGTGAAGTGGTGAAATAGTAAAATAAAAATTTAACATCGAGACTGTGTGCGTGGAAAAAAAATAATAGATAGAATTTAGAAAGAGGAGGAAGAGAAAAAAGTTAAATTATGTAGAGAAAAAAAAAAAACTTGAGGGCGAAAGAGCGAGATCGAGCGATGTCACGTGTCCGCGGTGTTATATGCAATCACTCTGTGAATGTAATTGAACTTTGAGTTTTGTGAAGGGAAAAGAAAAAAGAAAATAATAATTTGTCCTCACACTAAAGCATGAATCAAACGGAATAAATAGTGAATGACAACAATAAAAACAAGAAAAAAAAAAATCGAATTGTGGGATTTGTGTGTTTACAGATGATCCCTATGTCCCTGTGATTGAGCATTGGATTCGTTCTTGGCGCTGATTTTAAGTGGGGCCAGGCCAGTAATAATACAGCTTCAACATAAATAAATAAATAAATAAATAAGAAGAAGAAAACGAATAAAAACGTGGGGTGACGAGCGAAAATTTGAAGTAAAATCAAGCGAATACAGAATTAACAATATAAAAAAAAAAAAAAGCAAAACAATATCAAATAAAAATATTAATACATCACAATGACACAACCGAGTGGCGCTGGTTCGCCTCAGCAATTTTGCTTGCGTTGGAATAATTATCAAACAAATTTAACAAATGTCTTCGATCAATTATTACAAAGCGAAAGTTTTGTTGATGTAACATTAGCTTGCGATGGTCATTCAGTAAAAGCGCATAAAATGGTATTATCAGCTTGCAGTCCATACTTTCAAGCATTATTCTTTGACAATCCATGTCATCATCCTATTGTGATAATGAAAGATATTAAGTGGCCGGAATTAAAGGCAGCGGTTGAATTTATGTACAAGGGTGAAATAAATGTGTCACAAGATCAAATTGGTCCTTTATTAAAAGTCGCGGAGTGTTTAAAAATTCGTGGATTGGCGGACGTTAATAATGAACATGAATTAACATCAAGACCAATGCAAGATGCAATATCATCATCGTCAATTTCAACAGCAGCGACAACAACAACAACAGCACCACCAACGCCGATATTAAATAGAAAAAAACGTCGTCGTGTTTCGCATGAACGTTCATCAAGTGTTAATACAAGTCCATCAGATCAAAATTCATGTATAATTGATGATCAAGATGGTACAATAATAATGCCAGATGTACAGAATCTTGTGCAATCATCAACGCCACGTTCAATTGGTTCACCAAATATTCCAAATATATCTGTAACACCGCAAATAAATTTGCATGAGCTTCCAGTATCGCTATCGTTGCCACCACCATCAATAATACCACCGGTTAGTCAAACGTCTCATTCAATACCGTCACACCACGTGCCAGGAGTCCACGTGACATCAAGTGGTACCCATCACCCGTCTCTCAATCATCTCGGTGTTCACGTTTCACATTTAACTGTTCAACAACATCAACAAGCGGCCGCTGTTGCTGCACATCATCAAGCACATCAACATCTTCAACATCATCAGAATATTCTTGGCAATCAATCTGGTCTTGTTGATGATCTCGAAATAAAGCCTGGCATCGCTGAAATGATTCGCGAGGAGGAAAGGGTGAGTCAAACAATTTTATTTTCATATTTTTAAATATTTTGTATCATTTAAAATATATTTTTATTTTATTTTATTTTTCTCAACATTCAAATTAATATTTTATTAATTAGTTTTTTATATTTCTGCTGATTATGATGAAATTCGGAAATCAATATTTAATTATACTTTCGTGGAAAGTGTTATTTTAAATAAAAAAATAAAATATATAATTGAATTTTATCGATAAAAATTTTAATATTATCGATTAAGAAAATTGCTGATGGACGATATTGAAATTTATATTTATTTATGTGTGTTTATATGTGCGTTAGATATATATGCACAGTTGGATGCAGTAAATGGATAAATTTAAGAGTAAAGAAAAAAAAAAAAAAGAGCAGTTTAATCTTCTCTTGTTTCGAATATTTCGTTTCTTTTTTATTCTTTTATTTTTTTTTTTATTTCTATCTATTTTCCCGGGAATGTAGTCGTCAATGCCACAAACGTGAATAAAGAGAGGAACAGAGACCGATTGAGTATTTGTAGTGGCAGTGCACAAGAATGAAACATATCCCAGAGGGTATAAATGGGGAAGGTTGAAAGAAGGGGTGTGCAAAACAGTAAATCGTGCGTTTGTATTGCAACGAAGAGAAAACACACCAATATATTTCCCCATCATTTTCTTCGTCGCATTTAAATTGGTATATATACATAGAACCAATTTAAATAAACCAGGGGAATAAAAAACAGTAGCTAAATTCTATTTCCATTTTGGGAAATAAAATTAAAATTATTACAAATCCAAATTGTTATGTATCTACTTTTCATTATACGATTGTCAATCGTGTGTGTGTGTTTTTAAATATTTTCAAACGGTTCCTTTAGCTAAAATTAAAAGTCTTATTTTTGTTTCGTTTCTCTCTTTCATTTCAACTAAAACAATCCAAATCAATTGCAAAAATTAATAGCACAAATAACGATTAAATAAAAATTTATATCAATCAAGATTAAATTTAAATTTGAATCTATTTGATTTTCCATACGAGTTTAGAATAATAAAACAAATCAATTTACTGCGTGATATATTCTCTGACGATTTGTATTTGATGAATATATATATCACAATATTAATTTATATTGTAAATAAATGAAATCAATTGATCAATAAATTTATGAATATTATTTTTATTCATTCATTTATTTCGATGAAGATGAATAGAAATATTGCGTGCGAATCATTTAATATATTTAATATATTTAACGTCCTTCCGTTTATTTATTTATATATATATTTTTTTTTTGCCTGTCGTGTTTCGAAGGACATTTTGTGGACGGAAATTAGTACCTTTATTTTACTAAAAAATTTTTTACCACTGTGATAATCAAGAAGGGACGATTATATATTTTTTTTTTAAATTTTATTTTTCTTTCCCTCTATCTTTTTTAACGTGTTATATTTATTCTTTGCCTCTTTCGCATATTATGTAGAAACCGTTCGCGAAATAATATACATATACACACATAACAAATGTCTATTCCTACAAACAGCCAATGAACGACAGGTTATATACGCGGTCTATTTTAATAAAGGCCGGTGCTTTAGTAGCAGACAACGAACGTTATAGTATAATATAATAGTATATGTTTTAAATATTTTGAAAATTAGCTTTACCAAGAACGCGCGCGCTCCTGGTATATAAAAAATATAATGGCAATACTTGGAATATAATTTCACTAACTCTCGGTCGTCTGAATGATGACTATGGGGCTTCAAGTTTGAAATCACTCAAGAGTATATTATTTTAAAAAATAAATATATTAAAAAAAAAATATATATATAAAATCAAAGTAAAAAATATATATTTTCATTTATAGTTAACAATAATTTTCTCAATTTATTTCTCAGTAATTGAACAGAGTTTTTTTTTTTTTAAACAACTCAAATATATATTTATTAATTTATTTCATTCTCAAGAGATTAATAATTCATTTATTTCTTTTTTATTTTTAATAATTTTATTATCATCAAACGATGATGAGATTTTTATATGTATGCATAAAAGTGTGTATGTGAATAACTTTCACGTTAAATATTTTTGATGACAAATGGCTTGAGGCTTTACATAGCAATAAATCATTAGAGTTTATTTCTCAATTTAAAACAACGACACGAAGCGGGTAATGAGCACATCTTTTTTTTTTTTTTTTTTTTTTCGTTTCTTATATTCTCTTACTCGTTTATGTTTCATTTTTTTTTTTTCTATCGTTCATCTCTCGCAGTTTCTTGGGCACACACGCGCCAACAAGCACCTCTTAGCCTCGTAAATCTTGACCCACTTTTTATCCGTGGATTTTTTATCCAGTTGCCGCCTCTCCCATATATTATAAATATATTTGTTTGTGTCATCTATTCATCATGTAGTACCTAGGTGCCAAACAAAAATTACATACATAATAATTGTACTAAGATATATACATCTGTGAAGGAGAAATGAAGAAATTAAAACTCAAATAAATAAATAAATAAATAAAAATGTGAAGCTAAAATTTTCGTCAAGTTGAGAATAATTTTTTTTTTTTTTCATTGATTAATGTTTGGAATAAAAATATATAGTTTGTTTAATTCAATGGGATTGACTTTATTGTCGAGGGGAATATAGATACAAAATACTTTGAATAGTATATGTGTATGATGGAGAATACACGCGCATCACGCAAAGAGTCAGGATGTCCGAGGTCAGTATCCACTTGACCACGCAAAGCGTCACGACACGCGACGCGCGCTGGATTATATTTCCACTATCTAACATTCATATCAACATAAATGTAAACACAATGTTATTTACAATGAAAAATTAAGGAGAAGTATTATAGAAAAATGAAAAAAAAAAATAAATTAATTAATAACTTAAGTACACTAAAAATAAACATATTAATAAAAATAAAAAATAAAATTCATTTATTTAAAAAGATAAATTTCACGAATTAATTTTATATTAATATTTCAATATCAAGATAAATTAATAGACTATATAATTAGATAAATAATACCAGCAAAGATAAAAAATAAACAAATGAACAGAAAATTTTAAATAACAAAAAAAAAATAAAAAATAAAAAATAGAAAAAATAAAGTGATTCTGAAAAATAATATAAACCTATAAACTATTGCGATTTTATTTCCCAAATGGCAGTTGTTTGTCCAAGCGTCTCATTCTATTTTAGTTCTGATATCTCAACAGTAAATCATAAATTATCTATGTCTAAATACATACATATATACATATACATTATACATTATACACGTATCTATATAGCAATTCTTCACCAAAATGCCTTGTACTCGCAATGAAATAACTCATACGTAAATACACCGCGAGTTGTACGCGTCGTTGCATTTAGATTTTGCTACTCCCTACATCACAAACATGAATATTTCAATATATATCTCTGTGCACAATAATACTTGTACATACTGCTGCAGTTGCATTGATATTATACGGCCGCTTGAAGCAACGAGACACGTACGTTTGTCCTGGACATCAATATATGTATATATATATATAAATGATCTGTATATACATAATATATACATTTATATATGTGCATGTAACACGTTTGGACTTGATGGACGGATGGCCGGGACCATTCCGCAGATTGCTTCGCTCTCGATCCGACCGGAAGGAGATTTATAACTCTCGTCGTTATCTGTCGCTCGCGCGGGTGCATCTCGTCTCTACGTTCTTCCCTCTCTACGCCTTTCCCCACCTTCAACCCCACGTGCGTTGTTATATTCCAGTCCCGCCTTGCTCTTCACCCTCGTTTCAATCCACCAGACGATAAACGATCGACAACAAACGTCAATCACCTTTTATATATGTGTATATATTTGCGAAAAAAAAAAATTTTTTTTTCTAAAATTTTTTTTTCGCTGTTTTTTTATTAATAAAAAATACATTTTATTTTTGGAATATATCTAAATCGGTATAGAGTTATCTTTCGGCGTGCACGCTATTTATATCCCCATCGTATTCATGCAGACAATGTGCGGGAGAGCGAAATTTTTGGGGGAGAAAAGAGCGAGGTGAAGTGGGAGGAAAATATAAAGGGAGGTGAACGAAAGAGGGGGGCTCAATATCCCATCGAGCGTTATATAGCGTCCGGACAAATTAGATTCGGTGACTGTCACAAAAACGCCCGTGGATGATATGAAAGTCGACTACGTATATATATCCCGGGTGCACCGATAGAAATTAAATTCGAGAATATTCGATTATGATCCCTCGGGTCTTCACTACTATATTTAGTGTGTTGTGTGTTTCCCCCTTGCTCTTTCTCTTTATCTCTGTTGCTGTCCCGTTTGCTATCACTCATTCACGCGCGCACGCATTTTTTTTTTTATATTTTTCCTCCCCGCCGTGCCAATAAAATCTCCAACTCGCTGGACTATTTGATCGTGGATGATGATGATTTTTATTTTATTTTAAATTCAAAATCTCGTCGCTACGAAAATTTTATTATAAATTCTATGAAGGAGTATAATGAAGGTACAAATTGTAACAATAAAATTTTTATTTCTATTCGTTTCACTCATTGTCAGAGATATTATTATTATATTTTATAATATATGATTATAATTGATTGTAATTTTATTTTAAAACAAAAATAATATGGTGACTTTTACGGGTAATTTTTGAGAGATTAAATTTAAAATATGATGAAATTTTTATTTTCACGTGGTATTACTCATATAACTCTTTGTGTATTATCTAGAATTATTAAGTATATGGTCGTTTTTTGTGCGCCAAAATGTGCCCTACAATTTTGTTTCTATGTATTCATTATCTGTGACTAACTAAAAAGCCACAAAGAGCCATCTAAAATACAAAAAATTCTTAAAAAAGTTATAAAAATTTGTAAAATATAATCATTCTACTCTCAAAATTCTCTTTCATCTTCCGCTCTAATTCATAATACATTAAAACACCAATCAAATAATTAATAATAATAATCTCCACATATATCCACTAAAAAACAGCCCTAAATATATGTAAAAAAATCTTCCCGTGAATAATTAAGTATATAGTAGTGAATAAGATTCTTTATATACATATATTCACGTTTAGGTAAATTATTTTGGTACTTCCTGGGTGAGAAGTTAGTTAAAACACGATCAAAGCGTACCTGGCACGATATTCGCGAAATATTTTACACCCACTGTATGTTGCGATGACGATACGAGAAAGGGTATATAGCAAAAGGGGGTTGTTAGCCAAGCATGTATGTATCTACAAATACATTTAAATGTATACACATATTTATAGTTAGTGTGTTATATATGGATGACGATAAAAAATAGCGAATAACTGGCTGAAAAGAAATATAACGCAAGTTATAAAGTGAAGGAAACGTAGAAGAAGATGAGTCGCGATGTTTTATAAATATAAATATATCTACACGGATATTTTATATGTATTTGTATTTTATATACATAGATATATGTTATATGTATATGTATATATATGTCCGAGATATCAGCGGAGACGAGAGATATGGCGGCCCATTGTCTGGACTACAAATTAATCTTAGGATCGATACATACTGCGGTCTTATATTATAGGTATATGATGCTTTCTTTTTCATACACTTTGGCTGTATTCTCCACGTGTACGTGTATATATATGTATATATATATATATATATATATATATATATATATATATATATATATATATATGTTTATATGTGATAATGCAATATGTAATGCAATGGATAATATGCGGCAGCTATATGATGATGAAGAAATAAAATTGCGTTTGAATGATTAGATGGCGGGAAAAATTATATTTATTTTTATTTTAATTTGTGTAATTTTTTTTATTGTGACGATACAAAGATGATTAATTTTTTATTTTATTCGATTTCGATATTACTATGCTGGGATATTACTATGAATAATTTTAATGATTGAAAAATAAAAAAATAATAATTTAGGAATTATTTAAAAATTATGTGTGGAATTTTTGATACCGATGGCGTACTATTTTTTTTTTTTTTTTTTTTTTTTTTGGGATGATAATGAAAATAATGTGGGAAAATTTTATTTCAAATATGAAACAGAAATGAAATCAATCTTGATTATTCGAAAAGTAAAAAATATTAAAAATCAATGAAAATTTTATATTTTTATAATTATCAATATTATTAATTAATATTAATGGATAATATTAAATATATATTACTTAAACATTGATTATACAAAAAATAAAAGAATAAATAAAAATTAATGAACAAATAAAATTTAAATAAATAACGAAAAAAGGAATTAATATTTTATATTTTTATAATTATCAGTATTATTAATTAATATTAATATATAATATTAATTATACATTAAATATATGTACAAAAAATAAAAAAATTAATAAACAAATAAAATTAAAATAAATAACAACAAAAAGAATAAATATTTTTTATTTTTATAATTATCAGTATTATTAATTAATATTGATGTATAATATTAATTATACATTATTTATACATATACAAATATATACAAAAAATGAAAAAATGAAAATAAATAACAATAAAAAGAATGAAAATTTTATATTTTTATAATTATCAGTATTATTAATTAATATTAACTAGCTATAATTATTAATTTACTTTTGAGAACGTTCATGAGCCAAGAAAAAGTTACAAAATACATAAAAAAAAAATACTAAAACACCCCTATATGAATATTTGATAATAATTATTAATAATAAAAAATAGTTGTAAAAATGCTGGTTAAAACAGGAAAAATTATCGACTAAAAAGAAAAAGAAATGAATAAATAAATAAAAATAAAGGAAACGAACGACAATAATAGATAAAAACATCACGAGTATACTTACAAACAAACAAACAGAAAGAAAAAAAAAATAAATAAAAGAAGAAATTGGATATAAAGATAAAGTGTGAGGTAAAAGCCAGATCCTTCGTGAAGAGAACAAGGGGTTGGGTGTATAGCACAAAGCAAAGCACAGTACAGTACACAGCATAGCGCGGTGCGGTGAGTCGCGACCGAGGTTGTGCGAGGTGTAAACGCCAGGCGCCACACTGTGAAGTGAACAAGAGCGAGCGTGAGTGTACAAGAGAGAAAGAGATGAAGAAGACTGAGCGAAAGAAAGGGAGATAGTGGTGGTGGGTAGGCGCCAGGAGTCGTTGGTAATTGCATTAAAACTTGTTCTGCGCAAAAACGACCCCTTGAACTTGTTTCCGCCTTTCAAATATGTATATATCTATGTATTTATATGTATATATGTATATATATATGTAGAGAGAAGAGACATATATATGTAATTAAAAGAGGGAGAGGAAAA
This sequence comes from Microctonus brassicae, assembly GCA_918226075.1. Taxonomy (NCBI): domain Eukaryota; kingdom Metazoa; phylum Arthropoda; class Insecta; order Hymenoptera; family Braconidae; genus Microctonus; species Microctonus brassicae. The sequence goes on from OW445483.1 coordinate 9,112,554, forward strand.
TGTGACGTAGACTGTGTTGAATTCATTACAACTTGAAAATATAGGTGTATTTATGTATTTACACATATACTTTTGTGTGTATGAGTTTGTTCCTGTTTTTATATTGTAGGATATTTGTAGTGGTATATTATGTAAGTATATACTTGTGATTAAAATGATAAAAAAAAAAATATGAGTTCGAGAATTAAAGTTTGAAATTAAAAAATATAAAAATGAAAATGAGAAAATAAGTTTGTGGATTAAACTTTGATATTTAGAAAATTATAAAATTCATTTGTTTGTTAGTTGATTAGTTTGATTTTTCAATTTATTATTTTGTGTTTTTGTGTTTGGATGAAGTAGAATGTTATGAGGGGAATGAAAAAAAAAATATATTTAATTTGAGAGACTGAATGTTATTTAATTGGATGTTGAATTCAATTAAAAACATTGAGATTCAACTGAATTATAAAATATTTATATATTTATTTTAGTGCTTTAAAATATTTTTTAATTTTTTTTTTTCTTGGATTAATAAAAAAAACACTTTGTATTTTAATATGAAAAATTAAATTATCAAATGTTGTTTAGCTGTGAAATAATATTTAAAAATACGTTGGTAGAAATATACAAAATAAATAACAAAAAAAAAATTAGTTTTTCGTTGATTTAAAAATCCCGAAATCTGTTAACAGACTAAACAAATACAAACAATAATTCTGCAAGACTATTTCTCTTTAAATACATAAACAATATAAAATAATTTATTATCATTAATTAAATGTGGAAACATTTCAAACAAATAATTTCATCCAACAATGAAAAATTAATTTTCATTCATTTGTGTGAGCTCACACAAAATCAATACTAAAAATAATAATAATTACAATAAAATCTCCCACACATACACATAACAATATTTATAAACTACATAATCAACAATTTATAGATAATTGAAAATTAATTTTATTCTATACAATAAAAACAAATTAAATTTTTCATAATACATTATTTCTATTCATCATATTACTCTTAATATAAATTTAAAAATTTACAAATCATTTATTTCACAATATTATTTTGCCTCAATATTTGCAGTTTATAGATAAATATAAATAATCAAATAATCGTGAGTCTAGAGTAAAAGAGAATAAGTATCTTTACGCCTGTGTGTTGAACGACGATGAAGAAGTGAATGAAAAAAAATAGTGCTTTTTTTTTTTTTGTGTTCACATGGGATATGAGATGAAGTAAATCTAAGAGAAATAAAGATTGAGTGAGAGATCATACATATACATACATGTATACGCATATATGTACGTATGTAAATATATACATATGTGTATATAAAGATAGATATATGTTGTAATGGAAGAAAATGGAAGAAAAAAAAAAAAAAATAAAAAGAAAAAAATATAGAGTCAGTTGACTCTGCATTATTTAAACGACGTCCTAGCGCCGTCTCGTAACACGTGTTCTTTTGAAGTCTTTCGCACCCTTTAAAAATTCAGGCTGACGTCACCGCGCCGTCATACTTCCTCCCTCCCGCTTTTTCTCTTTTGCTATCTATCTCTTTTGCTACTTATATTCTCTTTATTTTTTTTATTTTTTTCTTACTTTTTTCTCTCTCATGTGCTCATCTTCTTCAACTTCCGTTTCTCTCAATGGCGAAAGTATAAGGGAAAAAGAAAAAAGCCATTGCTCGGTAGGGAGACGCCAAGGCCTGACAGTTATCATTTGAGGGAAAAAAAAAAAAAAAAAATTCTTTATGTATATATATTTTGTCTCACAGATACATTCAACTATTTAGTTTTTTTTTTTTTTTGTATCGTCGTTGACTAGACCAGACGGTGACGATACACCTGCGGTTATTGCAAAGATTTCATGTTAAAAGTCTGTTGAACCCTTTTCAGAATTCTTTTCATTTGCTACGAAGAAAAAGTCGAAAAAAAAAAATTATTTTAATAGTCTATACAGTGCAATGCTTTTTTTTATTGTATTTAATGAAAAAAAAAAATTATATTAATAGTCTATATACAGTGCAATGCAGACTTTTATTTTATTTAATGAAAAAAAAAAAAAAAAATAGGAAAGAAAATAATTATGTTTCTTTTTAATTTTTTTTTTCATTGATTGATTTTACGAATAGATATTAATTGATCAGGATTATCTATATTTATTTTTTTATAATTTATTTATGGTTTACGTAGTACCTATATTCAAGTGCGCGAATATATAAATACATGGTTATAACTTGCGTCATGACCATCAAGAGAACTACTAGAGAATTCGCGCGGCCTTTTATATTATTTAACACTCGAGAGTCTCAAACGAAACGTCTGAATAGACCATTCAGAGTGCGGATCTTTCTAAGGGAGACCCGTTAAGTTATTCTGTGGATATAATTGACGCTGGGGTACATTGCATACCATATATTTATACATGTACATATATATAAATATATATTTTTATTAGTAAAAGTATACATTGCAATGTATGTGTCTCGTCTCCTATTCTTGACGCACATGTAAACTTTTTTTTTTATTCATAACATGGAATATAAATAGAACTCACAATGCATTCGTATTTCCGCGAGTATTAATTTTTTATCCCAGTCTCGTTTTATATAAACTTTTTTTAAATTTTTTTTCTCGTAATTTTGTCCTATATTTTATGTTGTTTATAAAATAACAAAGATAAAAACATTGCTTTGTTTCTATTTAGTAAGTTTTACTTCTTTAAATATTTGGTATAAAACTTAAATGTATATTTTTGTGTATATAAATATTTATTTATTGTTAAGAGTGAAATAGAACAAAAAAATAAAAAGACGATGGATGTGCATATAGTCCATGTAAAAGAACGCACGTAAAGCCCCGCGAGCAGATATACAAATACAGTATTTCTTTTTTCTTTTTTTTTTTTTTTTTTCGTTCTCAATTTTTATCTCACTTTATATTCTCGTGTTTTACCGTTTTGCACCACCACCTCTAACACCCTTCTACAACTATACATATCATTCTCTTAAAAATGTTGGAGTGTATCACTCGACAAGCGCCTGTCCCCTGTAAAAAATTCATCGCGACATATCACTCATTTGCTTTAGTCTGTTATGAAAAATAATAAAAAAAAAAAATATCAAGATAATTGTCGTTGACATACACGACGAAAATTTCCATTCGTTTTACCCACTGTAAATAAATTTTATTATAAACAATAATAAAATACATATATATATACATAAAATGTTTTTTTTTTTATTATTATCAAATAATAATTGTTGCAATATTATTCAGATTGAAGACGAGAAAAATAATATATTAACTATAATTTACCAACAAACATTTTTTATTCATCATATATAAACGTGATCTTTGTGGTTATAAGGTGCGTCCTCATTATTCTGCATAAATAAATAAATATGTGTGTATGTGTGTGTACACATATATACATGTATATACAATCGCACACATATTCAAAGAGGAAATATATAATATATATTTTTTTTTTTTTCGCATTTGATTATTCACATCTATTTATTTAATTTTATTCAATATGGAATTTCAAAGTAGTTAAATAATTTGCACAATGCCACATATAATTAGTATTAAATTTATTCCGAGCATATATATATATATATATGTATAATATATATTTATTATGATCGTTATCTTTTTCACATACATATATACGCATTTATGATCACGCGACAATTGTGTTCAAGTATTATATTTATTTTTTTCACCTCGTCCAACGAGTTTTTCCGCTTCACAATTCTCGCAATCTTTTATAAAACATGTAAAATATATATATATATGTATTTATTTATATTTATATATAAATAATCATTTATTATTATATTATTATATTTTTTTTTTCCTTTTATTGTGTCCTTGAATGTCGCGTATTCGTATTCAGTTTAATTTCTTTCGATGACACGCGTCGCACGATAATAAATATATATATAAATATTAATATTTATGTGCGTAGATATAGCATATATATTATATGTATATATATAGACGATGTGTTCGGGTTACAGTTGCCATATGTCTAACTCGCTTTGCACCACACAACCAACCGGTATATAAATCATAATGTGCTGATTCGCAATAAATAATATTCACGAACGAATTCTTGATCGATACGAATGTTGGAGACTTTTGCCAGTAACATATATGTATATGTGTGAATAAATAAAAATATATAGATATGTATAAATATGTCTGGTTATACACATGTGCACAATCACACACCAACGTTCCGAATATATTTATTTATATTTATTTACATACATTTTTTTCTCTCATTTGTGACAATATTTTTTTTACATTTTTTTTATTTTCATAAAAGACACAACAAAGATTAATAATTTTTTTAATTTTATTTTATTATTTTTCCACATTGCTATATTAAAACCAACATACATTAAGATTATTATTTATTTATTAGTGCAATTATGCGAATTAAATGATGAAGAATATTTTTATTTCAAAAGAAAAAAATTTTTTTTTTTCTTTTTATTTTTCGTTCATTTTCATTTATATCTCATCGCTCACAGACATTTTCTCTTGCTTGAATAGTGTGTGCATGTGTATGTATGTGTGTGTGTAGAGCGGTGGACTGGCTCTTTGTCGTCATTGCATGAGAGTGCGACGCTTAGTCCGCTACCGTGGTATCCTTAAATATTAACGACTTAATTATCCGGCGCTCATTAATAATCCAGCTTTCGTGGCGGTGCGGGCGGTATAACGTCGAGGGCATCAGCAGTACACCACTAAGAGCCACAGGGCGCTACTGTATCGTATCGTGAATGTGGCAGAAAGAGAGACGATATTAGTGGGATCAACGTTTCGTGAATTACGCTTGTGAAACACCTAGTATATATGTATAAACATGAAATATATTTTCATATAACGTCAGTGGATATATTTTTCTTCTTTTTTTTTTTTCTTATTTTTCTTTCATCACTAACTCCCTCTTACAACTCTTATGATGCACCTGCAACTACCACGTGTAACACAATTTTATATATATATACATAAATAAATTTATAATATTTATATATCGATAGATAATTATGTAAATATTATTTATAAATTATTATTTAGGTTTGAACTAATGGGCTAAATAAATTTACATTATGCTCTCAATAATTTTCACATAGTTATTGATAATAAATTAATTGCTTGGATTAATTAATTTATTAATTTGTAATTATATTAATTATATAATTGATTATTTAATTTATTTCTATGAGAATGCAAAGTATTGAACAGGTTATAAAGTTACAAATATGATAATGGGCATATTAACCTTGCTGCGTATATATAAATATTTATAAATAGTTCAATATTTAATTATGTTCAAATTTTAATCTATAAAAAATTTTTTTTTTTTTTAACATCTGGCCATTAAATGTTGAATTAATCGATGGTATATTAGAGAGTGAAATTGTAATATCTTATTTACAATTTAAAATGTATTTGAAGTATGTTTATATTCGCGTGATTTTTTTTTTACGATCTCAGAATTTTTTCTTTTTTTTTTTTTTTTTTTTTGTTATATTGTTTATTTATTTTGTCGTTTAGACTTTTGCTACTGGTAGTAGTTTAGTGTGGATTTTTTTTTTTATTCTCGTTGCTTTTTGATTAGATATTTCACTCGTTAAACAATCGTGTTTATTTACATGAAAATAATTTTAACTAAACATGTAAGTATAGGTGTGTATGCTTAGAATAAAAATATATAAGATTATGTGCGTTGGATACGTGTGTATATAACGTTTATGTGCGTGTATTTGAAGGTCAATAAATAAAATTTTATATATACGTATTAAAGATTAATGTTTTGACATTGTTATGCTCTTGACACGTGTCTGCGGATTTCTATTTCATTATATTATTATAGGTTTTTTTTTTTTTTTAATTTTTAAATGACAAGGCAATCTGTTATCGCAAGTCATAAATATACTGTATTTATATATACACATATATGTATATATTTAAACATACATTAAAATACTTTTTTTCTATTCAATATTTTTTTTTTCAAATATTTTATTATCAAATAGAATTCAACTTCCTTAATGCGCAATTGCCTCAATAATTATAATCAACTTGAATTTATTATTTAATATATTCACCTTTAGATTCTTATTCATTTACTATTCTGAATTAATTCTCTATATATATTTCTACTTGTAATTTATTCATATCATTCACAAAGTACTAATATTATTTCATTTAAAAATTCTTTGACAAAATCAAATATCAAAATCATCATCAAACTTTAATTTATAAATTTCCTCCACTGTCTCAGCTCACAATAAATAATATCAATCTCAACAATAACAACAGATTAATAATCCTAAAAAAATAAAATCAATAAAAAAAAGTAAAACCATTTCAATAAATCAAATTAACAAATATATAAAATTCATATATAAATTTTTTCCTCTATAATTTTTCACCGCCATGAATTCCATTGTAAATTTTTACACCACATGCATTTCATTAATTCCACATATTTACTTTAGATACAATATATATATATAAATATATCGAAATACTATTGAACATATTTTACCATCAAACTCATTCAATATTTTCCAACGTGTATTTTACACCAACCAACCGAACGTATACACTGCTGCACTTTCACAGTTTCATTTATACTCTCTATCATTCCATACAAAATAAATATATACATATATATATTTATGTTCCTTTTATCTCTATCTACCATTTCCTATATACTCTGTTGCATTTTGACGTTGGGATATAGAAGAGGAGAAGAGAAGGATGAGGAGGGTTAATCGCTCGTGAATCAAACCCCGCACACAGTTCTGTATATGCATCCGGATACATTCCGGTTACACGGAGATCAACAAATATACATATATAAATATATATATATACATACTTATGTATATATATATTTTGCATCGAAACCCAAATAATCATACGCGTTGTGCGTAAGCATGAGAATTCGATATGATTTTACCTGATGTTGTGTTCGTGCTTTTACATGTATATTTGTTGAATTTTACTTTTTGTAATATAGATGGATTAGCGTAATAAAAGTGAAATTGTGCGCGCATGGTGTAAATATACAAATATAATATGGATATATGTATATATGTATATAATAAATATATATATATAGATATATGATATTAATGTTTATGTTTATGTTTAATGTATGATGCGGTGTGGACTACTGATATTCATTCGAAGTTTGATCTATTTGAGTGAATGATAATTTTCTAATTGATCTCGTTCACATTCATTTCAATATATATATAGGTACAGAGACATTCATGTATATATATGTATATATATAAGGTTATGAATGTAATGTTAAGAGTATAGGTATAGGTGAAAGATGAATTCAATGATGCAATGAAGCGAGCGTTAGTTATTAATTTTTTTCTTTTTTCTACATTACGAATATATGAACATTTGTGAATATTATTCAAAGAAATGTCGAAATAAAAAATTTTTTTATACATTATTGCAATTGAATATCAATTACATATCCGAGCTAATGAATAATAACGATAATAATAATGACAGTAGTCATAATATTAATAATAATAATGGAACTTTATTAGAAAAAAAAAAAAATAGAGTATTTACAAGTCATTAATTTTTTTTTTTATTTATGATATTTACTGGCATTTATATAACTCCACTATTGGATAACTTAATTTATCTATAGATAAACAGCAATTATAAATAAATATAATAATTAAAAAAAAAAAATAAAAAATAGGAAAAAGAATATATATTTAATTTGTGTATATATTTCATCAGTTGATTTTTTTTTTGTAGTTTGGAAAATTAATTTAATTACTACATTTATGAATAAATTATGTGTGTGGAATATTGTTAAAGTAAAAAAATGAGGAAGTGACAACGACATTACCGGAGATTACATAAAACTCATCTAAGACATTTATCCATGTGTACATATATATAAAAATATATATATATGTACAAATATTGTCGGGGGCGTCGTGATATAATGTTGTGCAAAACATAACGTATTCCACTGTAAGCGTTAAGTAGTATTAAGTGGGTCAAATTTACTCTACTGCTACTTATTATTTCACTACTTTATATTCTACTGTTCGTCTTTGCCATTTGTGACTTTATCATTATTATATTTTTATTTAAATATTATTATTAATATTATAGTTGAATAGTTATTGTAATAATAATAATTTATCTAATTTAAAATTAAATTAAATATATTTATAATTATTATTTGTTTGTGTGTTTATACCTAGAGACAATGTATAATATGTGCATTATAATATTGGACATGTTGGTTGTTTTACATTTGTCATAATTCAAATATAATATACATAATTATGTCGATGAAATAATGCGCACACGCGTAGTCTGATTATACAGAATAGGATGTAGCTTATTGGCGTAAATCTGGGTTATATTATTCCTGTTGAGTATGAATAGAATATATATGTATATATGCAAAGAGTTTGCGAGCTTGTCAGTGTGATAATTTATTTTATGGAACGTTGATATCTGTGATTTAAATTAACTTTGAGTTATTTAAATACATTTGGATAATTTATTTAATCATTTTTCATTTTTCTTTCAATGTATATTTTATATTTGTGTATTTGATATACGAGTATGTGAATTAAAAAATGAAGAAAAAAAAAAATATGAAGTATGGTTTATGTACGTATAACTTTTATGTATGTATATTTTTGTGTGGTTGGCTACGATGAGTATTTTTAGTTTGAAAAATTTTCTGGAGCATTGTAAATATTTCTTCGGAATAATTCATTATTTATTATTTATTATTTTTTTTTTCTTGTTAGTCATTTGTGTATTTTTAGAAAAATTATTTTATTTTTATTTTTTGTTTTATTTTCTATTTTGGATTATAGTTGTCGCGTCGGTAAAGTATATAATATGCTGTCAATATAGTGTCAATTTATATACAATTGACGTGGCGTCGAGTTATTTTCAAAATGATATCAACCTTTTATTTATTTTTTTTTTTTTTTTTTATATATTTATCCCTGTAGGTGTGTGTTTTATATGTAAAAACGAGAGAAATATACAGTGTATGGGTATAAATTTTTTTATTTATTTTTGACTGTAAGAAATAAAGACATTCGACATGTAAAAACAAATTGAAAACAAAAAAAAATATATGAAATTTAAAAAAAAATAGGACGAATCAAATTGTCACTAAATGTGACGTAAAAAATTTTTTTCCACTGTCATATGTATATTTTTAAATATTTATACATATATGTATATATATGTAATCGATGACGTGATGAACAGACATAGAGAGAAAATGGTATTTGATTAATTCTAGCACTGGAAAAAAATTAATTATACTAAAAAAATAAAATTTTATAAAAACTTTAACAGAATTTTTTGATTTCAATAAATGTTTCTTCTGTAAGTCATCAATCAATTGATCATAAAGCTGTAAGAAATGAAAAAAAAAACATTCCACACATAAAAACAAATTGAAAAAAAAAAAAAAAAAATCTATGAAATTTAGAAAAAAAAATCAGACGAATCAAATTGTCACTAAATGTGACATAAAAATTTTTTTTCCACTAATATATATATATTTTTAAATATTTATATACATATATATATGTGTAGTCAATGACGTGATAAGAAAAAATGGTATTTGATTAATTCTAGCACCGGGAAAAAATTAATTTCAGTAAAAAATAAAATTTTATAAACACTTCAACATAATTTTTTCGTTTTCACTAATTTTTTCTTCTGTGAATGTCCTTTTTTTTTTTTCTTGTGTACAAGTCATTAATCAATTGATTATGAAACAGTGACGGTAGTTGAACGAGGATAGTGTGTAAGGAGGAATAAGTGAGAGAGTGAGCTCGTGAAAATAGACAAAGAGACAGATAGTAGTCGTGTGGCGTACCGCGCGTTGCAGTTAATGAATCAACCGGCAATTATTAAATTGACCATCCAACCACATCAAACATGTGCGCAATATATATGACAGTTGAAAAAGAGAGGGAAAGTGAAAATGAGAAGGAATGAAATAATGAATTAAATAAATAAATGTTAGAGAGGATATTGCACATCAATTGTTTTAATTGTTTTCAATATATAAAGAAATCAACACTAATGCTATGTCACTTCCAGCATTTAAACATAAATATAATTAATTTAATTAATATGATAATAATAATTGTGATAATTAAATTTATTTTTTGATGTAGAAAAATTTTCCAATTTGTTTTTTTTAATCACGAAATTTCCAGTAATTTAAACAAAATAATTATCTAAATAATAACTACACAAAATTCTCAATTAAAATATAATTTATTTTTCTTCATTCATTTCAATAAATAAATAATTTGGAATATTTCATGAGGAAAAAAAAAAAAAATTATAGAATTAATTTATTTGAAAATATTTTTATTTTCTTTACGATTTTTATTTCTGCTTTTCAAACTGCATTGTATAAACGTAATAACATTATTTAACTGGTAAATATTAATGATTTATTAAAATGGTTAATTAATATCCATATTCATTTGGTTCTATAGGAATAAACAATTTAGAAATTGAGCTTGGTATTAAATCAACTTTGAACGATTAAATGCGACATAATTCAACGATTAAAGGCTTTTTTTTTTTCCTGTTTTTAGTATCAATAGTGGTATTCGCATACACAGAAGCCGGTGCATTTTGCTCATTATTTTATAGATTATTTTTTCTCCTCCCTCTGCTCTTTTTACTCTCTCTTTTTTTTTTCATCCACCTCTTTCTCTCACTCTCACGTGCTCTCTTAGCTATAACTAACTATGTATACATAACCGTAAAATATAATCTACCAAACATTTACAAAATGCGATTGAATTTATAAATATATGACACTAATATATTTTTTTTCTTTCAATAATTTTATACATTGAATCTTTTATTTTTTTTTTTTCCCATTCACGTATTTGTAATATATATATTAATATACAATACATATTCAATAACATGATATTATTATTATGTAACGTCCATATACCTACATTAAATCCCACATATATATGTATACAATTATTGCAAATTACTATTTTTTTATACACAATTACTCGAGAAATATAATAATGCAGTTGTATTTTAATGCGTCAGTATATATAAATTTCAAGGTTATAATAACATAAATATATACAAATGTATGTATAAAAATATATAAACACATATGTATCTATGTATATATATATATATATATATACATACATATATATGTATGTATAAATATAATTAATTAGATAATATGTAATCGATAAATTATGAAGGAGACTTAATTCCCAATGTCAATAAAAGTACACACATATGTATTTAAATTACACACATAATTTTTAAATTCGTCAATGTAAATGCTCACAGAGTTTATATATATATACATACATATATATATATATTTTTTTTTCTTTTAATTAAATTCCAAACATCTGTATTTTTCCATATTACACTGCCACGAAATTTTATCAATATTATACATAAAAGTCTTGATTATAATTTTTATTATTTATCATTTTTAATTCGCATTTATTTTATTTATTAATTTTTTTTTTTTTTTTCAATTTTAAATTGCCATCATGATTTATTTTTTTCGTTTGATTTAGAAAATTATTTCATCACAATAGACAACTAAACTCTCATTCCTTTTTTTTTTTTCTTTTTCGTTTATTTTTTTTTTTTTTTTTTATGTATATACTTGAATGTATATATGAATAAACCGTCGTGTTCAGTCGCGTTCATTATAATTCGTGTATTTATATAAGGTCTAAAAATATGCTACTATGCCGACGGGCACCACCCGGTATTTCATCTGAGAATAATATTTTAATGTACATACGTACTTTGTCCCTTCTTCCTCACTTCTCTTTTTCTCCTATCCCCACTTTATTCCCTTCGAAATTTTTTTTTTTTTTTCATCCTCTACTGGCTTTATATCTCATTCTCTCCCTCTATCTATCACTACCTATATTTTTTTTCGTGCACAGTATATTCATATATATCACTGTATTTACTTCGTTGGCTTTTCTTCTCTGTTCATTTCTCTTTTTTTTTTTTTTTTGCTTTAATATTTTTTTTATTCTCTCTTTATTCGGCACCTTTGTGCTTTTTGCGTTTTTTTGATGTTTCTCTATGAATACACGAGCACACACATACACACCCCCCGTTTGCTTAACGAATTGAGCGCAAAAAAAAGCGCCATTTCAAAAATTATTTCATCTTTAAATTTTTTTTCTTCACTTCTCTCGCTAATAATTATTTTTATAACCATTCAATATGAATTCATAGATAAATAAATAATACATCTGAAAATGACGTATGAAATAAAAATAAATAAATTATTTATACAAAAAAAAAAAAATTACGATGAATAATTAATTAATTTATTTATTCTCACAAATGCGTCATTGCAGGTATTGTATAAAAAAAAATATAAATAAATAATAATATAATATAATTTATCTTTGATTGTAAAATTCATTGAAGAAATCAACAAATATAAAATTATTATAACAATTATTAGTTTTGATTAAACAAAACAATTTGAATAATAATATACATATGTATATAAAATAAAGAGAAAAAAGCAAGCAATACTCGAGTTAAGAACAATAAAATGTTATAATGGCGCGCTTTCACGTGGCGCATGCGTGTGTAAAATATCGCCCGGCTCGAGTATTAATGCTTAGGCTTTTAATAAATCTTATTTCCCCCCGGCTATGAAATACGATAATAATAATTTATAACATAAACTATAAAACCAACGCCGCGCGACTTGAGACTGGCGGGGAACACACACAGAGTCACTTGACCGACGTATATAATATCCACACATGTATACATGTATTAAATATAATATATAAGTATATAACATATAAATATATATTTGCTAGTCGCTAAACGCGTATGAGCACGTTGGTGTGTATATTACGTCTGGCATAAATAAATATATGTATATATTATTTATTCCTTGGATATCGTTGTAATATAACTGCTTATGCCTACGCACCCCGCGACGTATTTCGTCCCGACGTATAATGTATATATTCGTTTTCGTTCGTTTCGTTCATTCGTTCACAACCGTCTTTAAATAAACTTTTATTTATATGTCGAGTTGAGATGAATATGCTCGACGTTGTTCCCCGACGTACCCGCAGATGTTTGATGGATACAAATTGCTTATACAGTCATCAAACAACAAAAAGAAAGTGAATAAATATATAAAAAAAAAATTATTTAATTATTAATTGAGCAGAGAAAATGAGAAAAATCTATTTGTTTTTAATTATTTGTAGATATTTGATTGATGTTTTGTTGTGAAATTAAATTGATAAGGGGTGAGAGATTTAATTTAAGTTAGTGAGAGATGGAAAAATTAATAGAAAGATTTATTAAATTATATTATAGGTTAAACAAAAAAAAATGGGGAAAATGATATATATTATTTATTTATAGATACTTGATTGATATTTTATTATAGAGTTAAGTTGATGAGGAATAAATAATTTAATTTAAATTGATGAGAGATAGAAAATGAAGAGAAAAATGTATATTAATTATTCGTAGTTATTTAATAAATATATTGTTGTAAAATTAAATTGATAAGAGATCAGAAATTGAATGATAAATAAATGAGTGAAAAAAATTATTTAGTTATATTATAAGCAAAAAAAAAATGGGGGAAATAATATATATTATTTATTCATAGATACTTGATTGATATTTTTTAATAGAATTAAATTGATAAGGGATAAGAAATGAATTTTAAATTGATAAGAGATGGAAAAAAAATTTTTGAAAATTATTAAATTATTTTGTGAGCGAAGAAAATGAAGAGAATAATATATATTAATTATTCGTAGCTATTTAATAAATATTTTGTTGTGAAATTAAATTGATAAGGTATAAGACATGAAATTTAAATTGGTGCAAGATAAAAAAATGAATAAAAAAATTATTAAATTCCATAATAAACAAAAAAAAAAAAAAAAAACGCGAAAAATATTATACATTAATTATTGATAAATACTTGATTGATATTTCGTTGTAAAATTGAATTGACAAGGTATAAAAATTGAAATTTAAATTGCTGAAAGATAAGAGAAAAAAAAATATAAAAAACAAATTTGTCAATAAAGAAAATAAAAAATTTTTAAATGCAATGATACATAGAAGCAGGAATAAGAAAAAATAACCGGAGAAAATTACTGATTGTCGCGCACGCGGTCTCCCCCTCTCTTCAACATCCCCACCATTATATCTACATATATACATACACATACACATATACATATATACACAGACACTACGAATTGCGGCCCTGCTTCCATTCGACACACCCCGACACCCATTTATATATCTGCATATATGTATTTATATATAATTCTCATTTTTCGTTCTCTCTCGTTCCCTCGAATTTTTTTTTTTTTTATATATATTACATATACATATATATGTGTATAATACATATATAAAAGCCGGCATGGACGCCATTGTGCCACGTCACAGAATAAATATCGAGGAAGGTAAAGAATGCCGCGGGAGATATACCACGTTGAATTGCGCACACCATGTGCATATGTATATATTTATTTATAATATAAATACATACATATATATATATATATATATATTTATATGTATATATACATATATATGGCGATGGATGTAGGCCACAATTACAATATTTTATAACATGGCACTAAGGTAACAATCAAACGCGATTCTACATGCATTTAATGTGAATAAATGTTTTTTTTTTTATTTTATTTATTTTATTTTTTTATTTTATTTAAAAAATTTATTTACGTATCTAGGTTTTATGTAAAGTACTTGAAATCATTTGGTAAATTGATTATTTTTTATTATGTTGGTTTATACAAAAGAGGAGAATGTAAGTTTGAAATGAATAAAATGAAAAAATGAATAAATAAATTTTGTGGATAAATATTAGGGAAAAAATTAGCAAGGATTATTTCAATTTGTATTTTATGGTAATGTTATTAACAAAAATATTAACATATTTATATATTGATGATATAATGTGTGGTTTTATAATTTATTTTTTATTAATGGATTTGAGGGAGAAATTTTTGTGAAATGCATGAAAATAAATAATCTTTTTAAATTAAAAAATTCTTCGAATAAATAAATTAAATATAATTAATAACTTTCTTTGAATTATTCAAGAATATTTATATATTACATATTTGTTTATGACAATTTTCAACAGTCACATAGTAATTAATACAGATTATAAAATTATTAATATTAATACACTTTAATTAAGTGAAAAAAAAAAAAAAGTTTTCAATAATTTCATTAAATTATATAAAAAATGAATATAAAAAATGAATAAAAAATGAATTCACTAAAATTCATTCAAATCATTTATAAATAATCCCTAACAGAGAATACAATTCAAAATTATTTATTTAATAAACAATTTCATAAAAATAAATTTCCAGAATTAAAATTTAAAATATAAAAAAATATATTTACAATGTATTTTTTTTCAATTTGTTCTCTTTTTATAAATATGTCATCAATGACATTAACCACAGTGTCTTTTATTCTAAATATTTATTTACCAAAAAAAAAAATTTTTTGTTTTTATATACATTTATCTCAGGCCTGTCATTTGTGTATAATAGTGACATTCGTCTGAAACATTAAGGGGGGTTACAACGTTTGGTCGGTTGTATATTTATAATATAAATACATACATACATACATGCAAATGTATACTTGCTGTTGCTTATGTATCAGTATGTATATATTTATGTATATATTGTATATTCTGTGGGAGCCAATGTGAATATATTCGCGAGGCCAATGCACCCTGGAATGCAACTCGCACCAGCCCTGCAGTCGCAATACCATGTAATATTATATTTTATCACATTATTTATTTTAATCTACACTACCATACACTACTATGTACATATTGAATATAAACATCTAACGCTCTGTATTTTTATTTTTGTTTTTATTCCAATTTTCTCGTTTACACTTTCGTACACTAGAATTATTTATCTATTTTTCTTATTCTCTCTAATTTAATTTAATGATTTCGATTTATTATAATAATTTAATAATTTTTATTTTGATATCAATTGCTTGTCACTTTAATTTCGCAACAAAATATTTATTAAATATCTATACAAATAATTAATATATATTATTTTCTTCATTTTCTTTGCTCACAAATTAATTTAATAATTTACAAAAATTCATTTGATGAATTGAATTTAATTTAATTTAAATTATGGAATAATAAATAAACTATGAATTTTATTATTATAAATTGCACTGAAGCAATTTTTAATTTATATATAAAAAAAAATATTTATTCACATAAGCTACAAATATATATTTTTTTTTCTATTCAAAATAAATTCCACTGGAAAATTTTCTCTTCATTCTCCACTTAAATTATATTACAATTATTTAATTACATAAAATTACAATTATTTGACACAATTTGCCCCGTTAATTCATTGTTTACTTTCTCGTAAATAATATTATTCACATAGATTCTCTCCCAAAGGACAATTATTATTTTACATATGTACATACATATTATATTCATACATACATAAATGTAATATGATTATAAATAATAAATTGTGCGGTAAAAGATAAATTAAGGGAGAGTATATATTCAGGCACAAACGAGACAAAGGTAAAGAAAGCAAAGAAAATGTTTTGCATTACACATACATACATATAAAAAAAATAAAAAAAAAAAAAAAAGAGATAATACACAGATATATAAAGCCAGATATTTTTTTTTTTTATTTCACCCTTTGAATGTCACTCCGAGTCTTTCGTTCTCTCGTTTGGTATCCATATATGATTCGAGTGAGTAAATCCCCTTCTTCAATTTTCACATACACACACACACACACACACACAAATGAATAATCGTAAACATATGTGTGTATGTGTATGTGAATCTATTCGTAGCGATAAAATAGTCGAAACATTGTTGCTTATAAAAAATTCATTCATCTATTGAACTCGATACAAAAACTCTATGTACATATATGTAGATCTATGTATATATGTATGTGCGAATGTATATGTATATGTTAACGCTCGTTCGATGCCTATCTAGTTATTTTTTCCTTTGCAAATAATTTTTTTATTTTATTTTATAATTTATCTTTTTTTCTCATTTTTTTTTTTTCTTCAATACAAACAATTTTCATTGGGCGTCTCTTGTCACGCCGCCATATTGCTACTGTGTTATGTGTTTATACTATGCACATGTGTGAAATATAATCCATGAAAATTCACATCGATGTATAGGAAATAAATATAATTTACTTTCATTGTTATATTTTTTCAAGTTCAATTTTTATTTTATTTTTTACATTTCGTTTTTCACTGCTCTCTACAATTTATATTTTGTTTTTTTTCTTTTTTCACTTCTCCATGGACACGCAATTTACATGATAGGTTGGGACAAGCAGGGGAATTAGGCAGAGAGAAAATATGTTGTGAGAACGCGCGTGTATATGTTTAAGAGAGATAAAATAATGAAACTGAATAAATAAACAGTTTTTAATTGCTGCCCGTCGTCACGTCGGGGTAAAAATAATAATTATCGAGCAGTATTTTAGAAGCGAATTATGGAAGAGTAAAATTAGAGTGAGGAGGGTTTTTTTTTTCACCCCTACTTATTTTAATGGATTTTTTGAGAAATAAAAAAAAATATATAAAGAGGAAAAAAAAATTAATTAATTACAAAATGAATACAATGAAAAAGTAAGGACAAATAAAAATTATATTTGTTCAACTTTTCTATTATTCTTCATTGTGTATATATATATACATATATATATTATAAAGTATATGAGCTTATATAGTGATGAAGTATAGTGGGGAATGCATGGGACTATATGGGTAATACAAAAAATATAAGAGCAGCCACTTGGCGCTTTGTATAATGAGATACAACATGAGATAAGTTTGCGGAAGATAAGATAGGTGAATGCACCGCCTTGTATATAGATATATAAAGTGTGTTGGAGAAGAAAAAAAAAAATATAATAATTATGATGATAATAGTAATAATTTATAGATATTTTAATATTTAATATTTAATTTAAAATTTTTAATTTCAATTTTTTTCTCATGTTTTTTTTTTTTTTTTTTTTTGTTATTTAATATTTATTGACATTATTATTGTGCATGACACGAATCTGTGTCACGCTCTTTATTTTAATACGGAAACACGTGCGCCGTGAATGTGTTAATTATTGTAATGTATTTTTTATGAATTATATGAAATACATTTTGAATTGAAAGATTAATTTATTTAGATAAAGAAAAATATAAAAATTATTAAAACAAAAATGTGATTTGTAAATTTTCATGAATTTTTTTTTATTATTTTATATAAATTAGCTTCCGGTTAAAATGAGATATATTTATCTTAATTTTAGGAAGTTTTAATTTATTTATCAATTAAATACAATGATAAAATAATTATCAGATAATTCACACTTGTCACAATACTTTGTTTTTTTTTTATTTTATTTTAAATTTTTACACTTGTTTCGATATTATTTTTCATCACTCAAATTTTCCACTACACATTATAATAAATTAATTTAAACAAATGCGAATGTCAAAATTTAATCGTAATTAAATAATTTTCCTTATTATTTCATTTAAAAAATAAATTTTTAATAACACCAAGCAACAAAATTTATTCAATTTAATATTTAAAAAATTCAAATCAGAAATATTAGACACTATTTAAATCAAATATTGTTTATATTTCATCGCAGTCAACGTAATAAAGCTTAAAAAAAAATAAAACACATAAAAAGTACGATAAATTTTACTCAAAGTAATCAACGTTTGCTAATTTAATTTTTTGTTTCTCACTAAAGGAAAATAAAAATGCTAAACATTACAGTCATACAAAACACAAATATATATACTCTATTTACACACACACACACACACACATAATTATATCTACGCACATACATAAATAATGTATACATATATACATAAATGTAGCAGCTGGTAGCAACATGGAAGATAACATACAAAAATTCTTGCATCTCCCAAATGTCGAGAATGAGCGAGATAAAGCATAAAACTACATACATTAATACTACTACTACTATGGGACGTGAAGTAGGGAGAACTAAATGTCAGAGACGGTGGCAAATATGAGATAGAGATGATGAGAAAGAGATAGCAAAAATAAAAGTGAGGGTGAATGCAAAGGGGGTTGAGTTAGTGTAAAGAAAAATGGATGTTGGATATGAGCAAGAAACAAAAACATATTTCTTTATTATTACTGTTTCCAAGCTTATTTTTCTTTTCATTCTGCCTTAAATTTCAGGTAACATATACGTACATATATATTACATACATATATGTATATAAATATATTTATATTCACATATATATTCACGTTAAATTTATAATAATTCTTTTTATTTTTTTTTTTTTACTATTTATTCAGACAACACGAAATTCTTTTTCATTTATTAAAAAAAATATATATTATTTATATATCTATATAATATTAAAATTTATATACATATATATATATATATATATATATATATATATATATATAAATGCATTTTAGCGATTTAATTAAAATGAAAACGAGCTGCATAAATATTTTTTATTAATTTTAATTTTACATTACAATATACATACACGTTGTGCTAATATTAATTTAAAATAAATGTAAAAAATAATATTCACTGTTAATATTATTATATCCGAATGAGAAATATAAAATATTTTTAGATTGCATTGTACAGTTGAAATGACTTCTATAAATATATATATTATAATATCCGCGAATTGTTGGCGTTGACTGTACAACTGGCGTCGGTCTGCCGTTCTGGCTGTTATTATTTGTATATTATAATTTAGATACAATTATATCGTTGTCCTTGTCTAACTCGCCATCATGATGACGTTCTTTTCTCTCTCTCTCTCTCTCTCTCTCTCTCTCTCTCTCTCTCTCTCTCTCTCTCTCCTTATCCCCCACCTTATTCTCATTCTTCTCCTTTTTTTCATTCTCATTTTTATTCTTATTCTGCTTCTTCTATCTTCATCCACGTTGCTTTCACTGCTGCCACTATTTCCTTTCTCTTCTCTTTTTTATTCATATTTTTCCTTTTTTTTTATTTTCTTTTTTTTATTCATTTTCTCGCTCTCTCTCTCTCACACACACACACATACACTCATTATTTCATTTTTATTATTTTTATATTTTTCTTCCCTTCTGTCCTTTCTCTTTTTCTCGTTCATTCCAATGATAGAAGACTGAGCGCAAAAGCAAAACCGTGAAAGAGAATCGAGGACCAGTATGCAAGAATATATATGTTTTATATATATTGTATATGTATATACATATGAAGTATATAATAAAGTGAGACGAGGGATAAAGCGTGGAGAAAAAAAGAGACGGAAACGTATAATAAAGTCTCTCGTCGAGCGTGGCGCTGCGGGTGTGTGCGAGCAAGGGGAATTTTGACTGTCAATGTTGGTACGATGTATTCCAAGGATGGGTGGTATGAAGGAGGAGAATGTAGTAGAAAATTGTGTTGTATTTATTATCCACATACACATATACATATATATATATATTAATGCCTATACATGTATATAAATATGTGTATGTATATAATGAAGATCAGTTGGCGATGCGAAACGGAGAAAATGAAAGAGCAATAAAATATATTACTGAAGAAAAATTGTTAACTTGATAAAAGTTTGTTGTATTGGATGACGGTGTATATAATATATTTATATATATATCTACATAAATACACATATCTATATACATATAAAAAAAAGAGAAACGAAAGGGATGGGGACCCCCCGTCAATATATCGCACTGTTTAAGATAGTGGGTGGACGACGGGAGGGCATGAAAACAGTGACGAAAGAAATAAAATTTTTATATTCAGCAATATATATACATATATATATATTTATAAAACACATATACATATTTATTTATTTTTTTTCCATTTATATACAGCAAATAATATTATATATACATATTTATTTTATATATACTGATCTTCGATTAATATTTGCCAATATTTAATTTTTAATATTATTCATTTATTTCTTTGCTTATAATTTTTTATTGTGAATATTATTTATCTATTGTATTTTACACTGTCGTATGACACTATTTAATATGAGAAAGAGATGAATATTATTAATAATAATAATAATAATAATAATAATAAACAAAGGAAGAAATTAAAAAAAAAAAAGGCGCGTTTTCCCCGGCGCATTTTATAATTTCTATAATTTAAAGTCTGCAGCAGCTGGCGCGGTGCGTAATTACTTTAACCAGAAGACTTCGTTCTGGCTCGCACCCCCACACAGATACAGCTCTCCTCTCACACTCTTTTCCTCCCTACTTTATCCTCCTCCCTCCTCGCGCTTTTTTTTTTTTTTTTTCTCTATCCTCCCACGTTGTCTTATGGCGAATACGTTCTCCCTACTCGATGTATTTCTTTTTTTCTCTGTTTGTATCGTATACTCGCGATTGTGTTGGCGTGCGCGATGTTTATTTTGATTTCTTTGTTGATATAATGTGGATAGTATGATGTTTTTGGAGATGTATGTGTGTTTGTTTGATTTGTATTATATATTGAAGGTCCTGTGAAAAAGTTTTGATTTTTATTCGAAGTAATAGGGTGTATAGAAAATGAAGAATGAAGAGATGGAAATGAGAGGGAGAAAAAAAAATGAGAATTTTAAGTTGGATAAAATGCTTGAATATAATCAGAGAGAAAGCTTTAATTTTTTTTTTTTTTGTTTGAATGTTTTATAGGTTATGTACTTTTATGATATATGTGCTGGGTTTTATGCTCTGTGTTTAGGGTGTTTTTTTTTTTTTTTTCATTGTCTCAAAAGTCGGGTTTAATGGTGGAGTGTTTGATGAAATAAATTATTCTGCGTTATTTGTTTGCAAATTTGTGATTGAATTGTTTTTATATTTTTCATGGATTAATTTGTAATTGTTTTTATTTATTAGATTAATTCTAATGCAATGATTTGACGTAACTTTGAAGTGTGTGAATAAATTACACCAAGTACGTTGATTATGTGATTTATTCATTGTTACAAAATAGACTCAATTAAAATGTCGATTAAATTAAATATTTGTAAGATCAAATATAAATTTTCTGGGAAAATTCAGAATATGTACTAAATGATAAAACTAACTCTGTTCTATTTTGGATTTTATACAGAATATAAACTCTAAAGTTTATAAATGTGATTGAAATAAAAATAGATCAGTTTAATGCAATTGACTAAAAAAATTTTACATTTAGAATATTTCAACTCAGTAAATGTCACTTATTTTCAGTGATTTTCATTGAATGAAAAAAATTTTATTCGATAGAAATACAAAGTATCTATCTAGCATAATAAATATTTAACATTAGAATCAATGAATACCTTCGTACAAATTAATTTTTAATTATTTCTTAAATTACTTTATCTTATTTTAAACTATTTTCTTATAAATTCATCCAACGATCGTTCTTCATGGACATAAAAATTCCAAGGAATTAATTTTCTTATATTCTGAACATTGAAGTGCCATATCTTTTTCAACCAACAACTATATAACCCTCTCAATACACTTCACCCTTCCTGTCTCGACAAGACTAAAATAAGTGCAGGACCATTTCTCCATATATACATATTATATATTTAATATTTTCCTTTCATTTATTTTTTTTCCTCTTTTAATTCTCTCAAAATGACGTCACGACTTGCATTATCCCCCTCATTTTCTCTATCCTACGAGTTAAAAAAACGTCTGTCGTAAACGAGTACAGGGGTTTTATTGTTCCACCCGTAGAACAGACAATGCCACGTGAATATTATAAAAACTTTCCGACAGAATATATTAATATTAAATTTCTCTGAATATAACCGTTAAGCAAAACTTTTATTATTTTTATTTCATTCTTTTCTTCCTATTTTTTTTTTTCTTTTCCTTCTTTCAACGGTCACTTTTATCATTCACTCCTCTCTATTATCCATAATTTTTTTTATTTTTCATTTTAATTTTACAATTCCACTCGATAGATATATAAATATATACATTCGACGAGACACGTTAATAAAATTAGTCAACTGAACGTCTTGAATATATAAATATATTTTTATTTATTTTTTTTTTATTATTAAATCCACACAGTATACATGCATATATATATATATTACTTACATTTCAAATGTTTAATTTTTCTATTTCGCTTCTATACAGTGATGGAAAAATTGGACGATACTGGTCGCGAGATTGCGAAAAATCGTATAACAAAAAGAGATGGATACAGAGAGGGAGAGAAAAAGAGGAGGAGACGAGACAGTCCATGAGAGGAAGGGAAGCGGGAATGAACGATAAAGTTTAATGTATTCTGAAATATTAAAATATATTCGCCGCTCGTCGTATACGACGACTGATATTTTAACGAGGGCCTCGCTTCTTTTTTTTTTTTTATCATATTTAATTTTTTTTTTCGCCGTTGACTATATAATACTTTTGAGCGATTTTTTTTTTTTTTTTTGCATTTTTATTCTTCAGCTCTTGTTATTTTATAGCCAACTAAGTGACGCGCATGAGGGGAAACCTGGGGGTGGGAATAATTATTTAAATTCAATTTCAAGCTTATAACAATAGTGGTAATAACGAAAAAAAAAAAAAATAAATAAAATAAATAATAAGTAAATAAAATAATTAAAAGACAAATTAATAATTGAACAATATTTTATTAAAGAAATATTTATTTATTGCAATTTATATGCATGTATAAATTGAGGAAGAAATTTGTACTATTATATATTATATATACCTTTAATTGAGATTATTTATTCAATTATGTTATTTGAAATATTTGCGTTTATATAAATGTATTTTGTATTTATGTATATATGTGTTTATGTGACTTTATGAAAATAATGTCTCTTGCATTTGTAGTTGTGAAATAGATAGTGGAAATATGGTTTATATATAATATATAATATATACATTTTCATGGTGCACACAACGTGAGCCCCTGATAAAACAATAATTCTATAATTTATTCGGTACAGTATCGGGTGCACAGTTGGCGTTAATATATCATCGGTCGCATCTGCCTCCACTGGACCAACAGCGTGTTTCAATATGTTTCCTCCTGTGGATTTGTGTTTATAAATATTCGTTAAATGGTTTCAATTCTCCCCCACGTTAAATATTCCAAAAATAGATATCTTCAATGTATAGTCTTAAATGTGAAAATAAAATGAAAAATAAAAATATAAAGAATTTAATTGAAAGGAAAAAGAAATAAATATATTTCAGATGATGGTTTAAAATTATTTCAATGAAGTGCAGAGTGTGATATAAAATATATATAAAAAATTTGAGAATTCCTGTGTGTTATTGAGATGTGAATTGTTGATTTTTCTTATTTTTTTTTTAGTTTTGTTTTTTTATATTTACTAAACATTTTGTATTTGTTATTTGCCAAGTGTGTGATCACTTGCCAGTGCTGATGTAAATTTACGACGGTCACTTGATTGGGTTCAATGTGCTTGTGTGTATATTTTATCTCGCAGCATAACTTTAGCGATTGACGTTAAATACATCAACACTGTGTGATGTGTGTGTGTGTGTGTGTGTGTGTGTATGTGTCTATATTTATATGGGTTTACAAGTGGTTTTATTATTATAAATTTATTTTTTTTTTATTTAATTACTTGTATTATTTTTTATTTTTTACTAACGAGCTTGAATGATCTTTGAAAGTTCAATTAAATGTTTCATTTGTTTGAGATAGTAAATAATTAAGTATAAATATATTATTTATTTATAGATTGATTGGGATGATTTATATACAATCTGTAGATCATAAAAAAGCAAGAAGTAATACGAAAAATGTAAAAAAAAAAAATCAATTTATTAATTTTTTTATTTCTATTCTTTTCAAAATTAAATTACAAAAATTTTTTTTTTTCAATTATTTGGCATCTACTATTCATTTGTTTATCTACTATCCATCAAAATTATACAAATATATATTTAATTTCCCACACACATTGCTTTTTAACATTTATATAAAATATATTTTTATTTTATTTTTCAATGAAATTTTTTCGTTTTTAATAGTTATTATTTTTCCACATTGTCGAACGTAAAATATTCCTTCCTTCTGCATTTTTTTTTTTATTTTATATTCACGCACAAACACATTGTTCTACCTTCACATCAAAGTGCCACAAAACATTCCAAACAATAAAAAAAAAAATGAAAAAAAAAAAAAAACTTTTTTTTTTCTATCCCAAGCAGTCATCGAAGCCTATACCTCGTCGACGTAAAATTTCTACCACTGTCACCACTGTGTACAACAAGGACGGAAGAGTCATTATGCAAAAAAAAAAAAAAAAAAAAATATGTAGATAGGAAAAAAAAATAGAACGCGTAGACTCCATATGTTGTGGAAGGAGTTATGCGTGAATAAGAGGCCCGAGGCCGTGCCGCGAGTGAAAAACCGGAAAAATATGTCATCGTTTCATCGACAGTCATCAACAAAGGGTTTCGAAGTGAACGAGCGTGTAGAACATTATAGAAAACGGAACACGAAATGGAAGAAAGAAATGGCAAACGACAGTTCTCTTTGCTCCACTCTTTAACCATTGCCAGTTCTTTTTTTATTTACATATTTTCCCTTGTTTCATTGTTTCTCTTTTTTTTTTTTTTTTTGTACCGTTTTTGTAACATTGACGAACCCTTTCGTTGCATCAGAAACTGGTCGTTGTCGTTGATTCGCCAATCCCTTTCTCTTGCTTGTTGTTGTTGATTTTTTTTTTTCTTCTGTTGTGTCTCTTTTCTCATGTCGTCATCCAACGACTACCGATGCTAGTCATTGTGCTCTCACCTCATCCCGGTGTATTGTCGTACGAAACAATGATTGCATAAAAATACACATGAGGGCGGTAATGGTGGTGGCATAGGTATAGATAGATAGGGTATATAGTGAAAATATGAAGAATAAAGAGGATAGAAGAATGCAAACCGGATGACAGACGTATAGAAACGTATATTATAGTCAATATATAGACAGGGTGCATAACGATATGTATTATATATATATATATATATATATATATATATATATATACTATAATGTATGTGTATGCATGAGTGTATTATGATATACATGTATGAAGAAAAGAGACGTGTATATCATTCACATTTGGCATGCGATATCTTATGAATGTCTCAATATGTATATGCGAACCATCGTTCAATGGGCTTATTATTCAATTGAGCAAAGCTAATTATCCAGCGAAAATAAAGTGATGAATGGAATTTAAATATAAAACAAAAGCAAATGAAAGGAAATAAAAAAATATGAATGACGTGAAAAATAATAAGGGGATGAAATAATGCATTTTTTTTGTTGTGGGAATAATTGGAGTTTGTAATGATGTACTTGGATACATTGTTGCTGAATAATTTATATTAATGTATAAATCATTTTATTTAGTAATTTATATACCTAATATTAGTTTTATTCATTCAATTATTTATCTATTTATTTATTTATTTATATTTGAAATATTCTAGTGCAATGGATTTTTTTGTGATAATTTTTTATTTTTTAATGTGACATCTTTTTTGTTGTTTATTAATTTTTTCGGCGTATTTATTAATTTATAATTATTAATGTTGGGGGAATTAATTTTCTGTATAATTATACAATCCAAAATTTTATTTTTATAAATTATTTACATTAATCATATTTATCAATAAAATATTTTGTTTATTCAATTATTCAATTATTCATCTGTTTATTTATTTATTTATATTAAAAATATTCTAGTGCGATGGATTTTATTCTGATAATTATTTTTTTTTTACCGTGCTATCATTTGTTTTGTTTATTAATTTCTTCTGTATATTTATTAATTTTTAATTATCAAAGTTTGAGGAATTAATTTTCTGTATAATTATAAATTCAAAAATAATTTTATTTTAATAAATTATTCACATTAATAATATCCATCAATAAAATAATTTATTTATTTAATTATTCATCTATTTATTTATTTATTTATATTCAAAATATTCTAGTGCGATGTGATTTTTTTCTGATAATTATTTTTCTTTGCCTTTGATATTTTTTTTGTTTATTAATTTCTTCGGCGTATTTGTAAATTTATAATTATTAAAGTTGGATAAATTAATTTTCTGTATAATGATAAATTCAAAAATAATTTTATTTTAAATTAATCACATTAATAATACCAATCAATAAAATAATTCGTTTACATTTTATTATATTACTAACCGATACTATAATAACTACTCAATAAATTTAACGCATAAAAATTCATTTCAAGATTGAAAAAAAACAAACTATAAAATATTATACATACATATATATATTATATACATTATAGTGATGTTGAAAATCTTCAAAAGAGAATCGATGTCGTGGTTCGTGTGCCATTAAAGTGTTTTCCTTTGTATTGTTTTTTTTTTTTTTCTTTTCTCAATTTTCCCTTCAAAACAATATTCGTCGAATAAAGTTCAGTTGATACTCATACTCAATAGTGTACATATATACCTACACTGTCATTATACATATATATGTGAAAGGTATATGTACATATAGTCATTGAAAAAAATACAACACATATATTTATTTGGATATATATTTAGTGTATAGAGGGAAAATGAGAGGAGAAGCTAGGGGCGTTTTTCGGCATTCGTGTCGGCGCATATGCAACAGGTTATATAGTTTTTGGCACACACCTATACAAACACCACAACCGGACTCAACTACACTCCACAGTTGAATGTTCGACTTCTTTTTCCTTCTCTTGCTTTCTTTATGTTTTTTATATTTCCTATCGCCTTTTACTCACTTTCATTCATTCTTCCGTCGCAAATTTCTTTGATTTTTATTTTTTCTCATGAGAAATATACTCTCGGTATCAGCAAAATGTTTCCTATTATATTAGTATGTTTTCTTATTTGTTTAGTTCAAACGGAAAATTTAGAGATTCTGTAAGCAGGAATTTTATTTAGCCGATTTGTTTTAAGAAATGTAGGAAATATATTTTTTTTTTATTTTATTTTCTTTGCTTTTTCTTCACATGGAATTTTTTTTCTTCTATCAAAAGTTCTTCTATAATTTTTAACTATCGAATAAATATTGATTGTTTTTTTTTTTCTTTTCTATTTATTTAAAGTCTTTCAAATCTGTTTTGAATGTTTATGCTAGAAGTTTTTTTTTTTAAAATTACATCAGATGAATTTATTTTATTTTTCTATCGTCTTTTTTTTTTCACCCAATTTTCTCGGCATCGTTTGCAATTTAACGGGTGCCAATACGTCGACGAAAAGCGTTGAAATAAATATACGCACATCCACACACACACACACACACATTAGTCAATGTGTGGAAGAAAAAAATAAATAAATAAAAAAAAATAAACGTTGATGTGTTCTACGTAAAAAAAAAAACTTTTTTTTTTTCCTTTATTTTTTTCATGAAACTAACAATAGGTGAATAATAAAAAATAATAAATTGACAAAAAAAGAAAAAATATTTTTTTTCACATTCCAGATATTTAATATATATATATTTGTGCACAAATAGCTAGTTGTATGAACGACAATGATGATGGTATTGAGGTTGAAATATTTTTTTCTCGTTACACTTGTGTGTTATTTGCTTTATGGAACGCCTGTTACAGATAAATAAAATAGGCATTCATCGTCGCGTATTGTCCCTGACGAAAGCGTTGCACACGCCAGAGTCGAGGCTTTTACATATTTTTTTTTCCACCCCTTTTTACCCCACCTACGTACTCTATATATTCACGTCCATGCATGCCCAAACTTGCCTCTATCCTTTATCCTCATCCCACTGTACCTCTCATATTTTTTTTTCTCTCTCAACATATTTTTTTTTTTCTGTGTGTCCGTCACCACATTTGTATACTGATAACAAATATACACACACATATGAATATATATATATACAATATACATACAGGGTGTGGCGGAATAAATGTCTTTCCCTTTATAGACAGACATTAGACACTATTCTGATGCAAAATTTCTTTGACTACTGCAAATCGGTCTATCTGATTTTGAATTATTAGTTAACTAAGAGTGGCCAATCAGAGTGCGTAATTTTCGCGCTACAAAAGTGGAAGGGTGAAGGTGCAAAAAAAAGATTCTAAAATCGACCTCTGGTAAATATTCTTGAAGTCGGTATTACCCTGGGTCCTACGGTCATTTTCCGACACTAGATGGGCCCGCTACGCTTTTCCAGATGAGTTTTCTGACGAAATTTCTTCCCCTTGAGCGACATGAGTATACTGAGTGTACCAAAAAGTTATGTGCTTACGAATGCTCCGTCATACTGGCTTTAAAATTGTACAATGACATAAATATTTACTCTATCGTTTTTTTTTTTCATTTACACAAGCGGTATTTGAGAATCCTGCAATTTGATTAAACTATTTATTTTCATTTGTTTGTCACCTCAACAGAATGATTATGATCAAATTTTTCGCGAAATTAAAAATATTCTAAATAGTTTTCGATTTGTTGTAAGCGATAGTTGCACATTAACACAAGATACAATTTGGAATTTCTAAATATTGTATTTGACAAATAATTTCGTCATTTTCCATGGATCTTCATGGGTATGGTCATGAAGAAGAATAAAAATTACTCAACTCTCATGTTCAATGTAAGGAAAATCGTGATATGGGCATTATGAAAAATGACTGGCCGATAATTAGAAAAAACATTTTGACGAAATAATTATTTGTCAAATTAAATATTTGGAAATTCCAAATTGTATTTTGTGTTAATGTGCAACTATCGCTTACAATATAAATCGAAAACTATATTTAGAATATTTTTAATTTCGCGAAAAATTAGATCAAAATCATTCTGTTGAGGTGACAAACAAATGAAAATAAATAGTTCAATCAAATTGCAGGATTCTCAAATACCGCTTGTGTGAATGAAAAATAAAACGATAGAGAAAATATTTATGTCATTGTACAATTTTAGAGCCAGTACGATGAAGCATGCAAAGGCTAAAATGAATTTTTTTTTCTTACGGTTATTAATCAAATACAAATTTTTTATGTGGAATCAAAAAGTATCTACTACAGCATGCCTAAATTTCGCCCTAGATAATTTTTTACCCGCGCTCTTATCAATCCGCTTTTTAACTTTTTTTAAACATTTTATGAGCATTGAATTAAATGTGTTTTTGACCTTTGAATTATAAATGTAACGAAGTCTTGTACGGAATTTATTTGGAAATAAGATTAGTTTCCATGTGATTTTTTTTTTGGATTGCACATACTAATACTTCATTTGAGGGGGGAGCTACCATGAAACAAAAAAAAAGGGTCCAAACTGACACTACCTGCAGTTGTACTTGGTAAAATGAAATCATTTCGGTTTTCTGCTGAAGAAAATTTGAAAAAAATACTTTTATTTATAAAAATCCCCAAGAATACTAACGATCATTTACCAATCATTTGTTTTCTTATACTTATTAATGATATGCAAAGTTCTCGTGTAAAATCAAAACGTCCCAACTACAACATGTCAACATTTCGGTCCTAAATAATTATTCACCCGTACGTGTTCTTATTAATCCACAATTCAACTTTTTTTTAAAGATTTCATTATTAAATTACATACGTTTTCGTTTGAATTATCATAATACTGAAACCATGTGCGAAATTTCATGTACCAATTTTGTAATCGGAGGGGAGCTCTCATAAAACCAAAAAAAAGGGTAGGCGCTGACACTACCTGAAGTTGTGGTTGGTAGAATGAAATTATTTCGGTCTTCTACCATGTTTGGAAGGAATATTTTCTTTTGCAATAATCCACAACAACATTATCTATCGTATGTCAATTGTGCTTCTTGGAATCAATATTTGTTTCATGCGCATATATTTTCATTTTATGATGGCTGACTCTGACGCTTGCCTTCTTGTTCAGAATAATCAACTTCTTTTTTGCTACTTATCAACATGAAATACATTCAATTTCATTTCAGCTACATCAGTTTTTTATAGTAAAGCGTTTGTCAACGCGTCTCGATTGATCTAATCAATTTCTATCATTCATCATGCATAAATTTTGTCTTCTTCAGAAATATTTCAAAAATATTGTGCTGAAAAGAAAGACTCAGGTAAGGCCGATACCCTATGTCCGTATACCTGCATACACCCACTCTCTCGGTGAAATTATTATTGGTGGGGACCAGTTATATCTTTTCTATTTGAAATTACATAAATTGTTTGTCAGAAGTTATCTATTGTTGCTGGTTGTATAGAAAACGAATAACCAGCATCAATTAGTGACTTTTGACTAATATTCAATAAAGATTAGGGTGCTTTTTTTCAAGCGACTTTTTTTTTCTTTGTTTAACAGACGAAATATCACACTATACATTGAAAAAAAATTCCGTCCAAAGATGAGCTCTTAATTTCAATATTAAGTACTCCCACCACCAATTTGAAATTTTTCCATTTCTAGAGCTTCATGGCATTTTATGCTATTTAATTGGTTTCCAGCAGGAATTGTACGGAAATGTATAATATTTAATAGTGTCTACACAAAATTATGTTTAGCGAACTGCGCTACCAGTAAAAAATGTTAATGCCGATTATTGTTCGATTTTCACGGCTTTTTCGATTTTTCTCGAAAACTATCAACTTTGCAGCAAAAGTATATGGGACCTTTTTAGTGAGAAATTCAATTTTTCATAAAATGTTATTCTCAACAAAAACTGTAGAGCTGATAGTTTTCGAGAAAAATCCAATTAAACAGGTAGAAATTTGAAATTTCCCTGTTTAATCTAGATTTTAGTGCTTTATAATGACACTACAGCTGAAAAAAAAAATAATTCCAGTATTATGAACACAAAATCAATTGTATGCAATAAATCAATCAAATTATTCATCACCAAATTTTTTAAATATTTCATAATAACACTCACAAATAATTTACTTAGGATTGGACCAATTGATAATTAGATTTAACGCACAACGAGTAATTTTTGCGATGGTTCTGGACAACTTATAATAAATATTGTCGTTGATCTTCGTCGTTTGTTAGGCAACTATTAATTTTTCTAACAAAGCTATACCTCTTTCGGCAGTATCTTTTACAAATCTTAAATTACTAAAAATAAAATGCAATTTGTGTTTTCGTAGTTATGATGTATATTAAAATAAGGTTTGACGCTCCCAATGTCATAAAAGCGCCGAACAACGATTTGCAGCTCTTGAAAAATTTATAAAATATAAACAAATTTACATTTCAAATGTTTAAATGTTAAAAAGGACCAATTAAATTTGATGGCGACGAAAAACATCAGTGATTTCGTAAACAACAAATCGATTCTTATTTTCGAACAGTTTCAACTGTCATACGATTTCTTGGATAATGATATTGATTCCTGTAACAATGATTCATGTTATCAGAAATGTCCTCATACTTCTAGTAATTCAAGGATTTCAAATGATACTACCGAAAGAGTTGCAGCTTCAATTGAAAAATTTAAAAGTTACCTAACAAACGACGACGATCAACGACAATATTTATTATTTGTTTATTATCATCATAAGTCATTATCGTGTTTTTTCTTTCCATATTGTGTACTATTTGAAAATTTTCTCCACGAGCAACGGTTGAATCGAAATGAACTAAACCAGCAAGTTGCTCATGCAAATACCAAAAATGATTGCACAATTTTTCCAGAGCATCTTGATCAGCTTTGGTGTGAATTTATTTATATTTTATCAAATTTTTCAAAAGCTGCAAATCGTTGTTAGGCGCTTTTATGGTATTTGGAGCGTCGAACTACATTTTAATATACATCATAACAACGAAAACACAGATTACATTTTGCTTTTAGAAGTTCAAGATTTGTTAACGACACTGCCGAGAAAGTTGTAGCTTTGTTAAAAAAATTGATAGTTGCCTAACAAACGACGAAGATCAACGAAAATATTTATTATAAGTTGTCCAGAACCATCGCAAAAATTACTCGTGCGTTAAATCTAATTATCAATTGGTTCAATCCTAAGTAAATTATTTGTGAGTGTTATTGTAAAATATTGAAAAAAATTGGAGATGAATCAATTGATTGATTTATTGCATACGATTGATTTTGTGTTCATGATACTGGAATGATTTTTTTCAGCTGTAGTGTCATTAAAAAGCACTAAAATCTAGATTAAACAGAGAAATTTCAAATTTATATTTGTTTAATTGGATTTTTCTCGAAACTATCAGCTTTACAGTTTTTGTTAAGAATAACATTTTGTAGAAAATTGACTTTCTTACAAAAAAGGTCCTATATACTTTTGCTGCAAAGTTGATAATTTTCGCGAAAAATCGAAAAAACCATGAAATTCAAACAAAAATTGGCTTAAACATTTTTTACTGGTAGCGCAGTTCACTGAACATAATTTTTGGTAGATATACTATCAAATTTTATACATTTCCGTACAATTTCTGCTGAAAACCAATTAAATAGTATTAAATGCCATGAAGCTCTAGATCAATGTAAAAAAAATCGGGATTTACGTGTTAATCAGATGAAAAAATTTCAGATTGATGGTGGGAGTACTAAATATTAAAATTAAGAGTTCATCTTTGGAGGGGATTTTTTTTTCCATGTATAGAGTGATATTCCGTCTGTTAAGCAAATAAAAAAAAATAGCCGTCTCAACCAAAGTACCCTAATAAAGATATTATTTTATTTTTACTTGAGAAGGTTTAGGAAATCAACTCTTGAAGGTAATTATGAATGATTTTTACTGGTCAATAAAAATATGCCGAATAACTTCAATTATTCTACCGAATAATGATTTATTCAAACAAAAGTCCATTTAAAAATTCGGATTTTCACATAAGATGAGTTATTATTTGTCAGGTGAATTTTTTCCAGCTCTACTGCTGTCTCGGAAAAAACAATGAGTTATTTGATTGTTATTTCATCTTGATACAATAATATATGTTCATTGACTGTGCCATTTTTAGACAACTTTTTTTTTTCATTAAAGAAACAGGCTGAAAACTTACTGGATGATGAAAAAAGAAGCCTGTTCGAAGTGGATCAGCTCTTAATTTTAATATTCAGATGTGGCGGATTGTAATTTTCCATTTTCCATTTGAATAACATAGGAAAAAAAATTTTTTCTTTTTCATTTTTGTAGCTCGACATTGGCGTAACATAGAGTTGAGCCGATCACATAGTCTTATAGGGAATCGAACGCTCTACAAAAAAGGTCTCCTACACTTTTTTCATAGAAACAGTCATTCTGGAGATATTCAAACTCAAAGTTCAAAATGTATGATATTTCGATTTTTATGTCATTGAATCGATACTATAATCAGTTTATTATTATCTTCAAAATTATTTTTATTCAAAAAACTGGTTTTAGTGTGCTTATATTTTTGCAAAGTTAAAAAAAAATACTCATATGTCAGATTTTTTTTTTCTTCATTTTATTTACTGTGGAAAATATTATTCATGACTTATGTTAAATTAATTTTATTATCATTTCAGAGCAATAGAAATTATGCTGTCTGAAAAAAATTAAGCAATGTAGGTACAATTATTGAAGTGTTTTTTGATTAAAAATAATTTTTAAGAAAATAATAAACTGATTAGTATCGATTTAATGACAAGAAAGTCGAAATTTCATACGAAATTTGTTCAAACAAATTTCATTTGAACTTTGGGTTTGAATATCTTTAGAATGACTGTTTCTATGAAAAAAGTGTAAAAGACCTTCTTTGTAGAGCGTTCGATTCCCTATAAGAACATGTTATCGACTCATCTCTATGTTGCGCCAATGCCGAGCTACAAAAATAAAAAAAAATGAAATTTTTTTTCCCATGTTATTTAAATGGAAAATGGAAAATTACAATCGGCCACCTCTAAATATTGAAATTCAGAGCTCCGCTTGGGACAGGGTTCTTTTTTCACCGTCCAGTAAGTTTTTAGCCTGTTCCTTTGGTGAAAAAAAAAAGTTGCCTAAAAATGGCACACCTCAATGTTCATATCACATTATTGTGAAAGTGTTCTTTTGGGAGCTGAAAATCAATCTGCTCATCTGGCGTATGGTTCATATTTTTTATATTGAATTATTGCTCATACAGGCATAATGAGACTTTATTCAATATTGGGATCATACATTTTGTGGTGGAATGTTTGAGTGTCTAGAAGCTAATCTAAAACAATAATAGTGGAAATTGTTTATTAGAATTCATCAAATTATCGAGAACTCATATGAAGATATTTTTACAAAAAAAACAGTGATTAAATCTTCTTTATTGAGAATTGTAGTTTCTATCACATAAAATTAACACAAGCAAAGTTCTGTATGTCCACTAAATAATTAATCACTGAACTCAAAAATTTCGTACTTTTTGATGAAGTATTATTTATATGAATAACTAGTTTATAAAGAAATGTATAATTATTCGGCACATCATTATTCCCAAGTAAAAATCATCCAAAATTGTCATGAATAATTTATTCTGGAAATTTCTTTTTGTCAAAATGACCAAATCAATTAATATAGCCAGTGGAATACTGTTTAATATAGTTTTTCAACTAATACGGTCAAATAAAGAAGTAAAATTTAAGGGACTCGATTCAGTCTGTAAAACGTCATTTTTCGAGACACTCTGCACCTAAAAAATATTTCAAAAAACTATAAATAGTAAAAAAGTATGGAAAATCTATCATGCATTCATAAGTATTATGATTTTTGCGTTACTGTAATGGTTCAGAAGTTATTCGAGATCAAAATTGAAGTTATAGCCAATTTCATGATTTGCTTCATTATACCACCATGATATAATAATTTGAAAATGAAAAACATCATAATTAATGATCGGCATTCTTATTTATTTCAGTAAGCCTCCGGGATATAACGGTGATCCTAAGAAAATTTTGATTGAACCACATTATTTTATTTTTATTTTCAAAATGACATTTTTTCAAACAATATTGTACCAAGATGGAATGAAAATAAAGTTTTTTCTATTGCTTTTTCCATGTCAGCATTAACGCTGGAAAAAAATCATCTAACAAATGATAAATCATCTCATGCAAAAATCCGACTTTTCAAATTTTCAAATTTTATTTCAATTGTTCGCATGTTTCTAGGATGCTCGTGCCCCATCGAAAATTAATTGAAACGAAAAGTATTACGTTTTTCGTTTTCTCAACGACAAAATCTTTTTTTCATAACAATGTTCATCAAATTGAAAATTATTGAATATTTTCGAGCGTAAATCACGCAACGAGCAAGATAGATATGATTCGATTGAAGTCAATAAATCATGAAATGAAATTGATACTCTGAAATACATTGGCAAAAACCTTATTTCATGTAGTACTCAATTAAATTTTTATAAGTCAAAGAGTTAATAATCATTTTTTTACTTTTATTTTGCTCTAAAATATTGTAGTGCTTTGGTTTTGAAATATGTAGTTAATTTAATATTTGGACTTGTACTATGGCACAACCGAAATTTTTTTTTGTACTTTGTTGGAGTATGTGCTTTTATATTAACCCTTGAAAATGAACAACAAATATTTTCAAATTGTAATGCAACGTTGTTAACATTAGCAAGTGAAAAATAAGAGCATGCGTATCTTGAATTTCTGACGGACACGCTGTGAGACTTGCGACCGAAAATATTCATTAATATATGATCTGATGAAAATTTCATTTTTCTGAGAAATAGTTGTATGGACAAGAGGATCAAGAGAAAAATTGTAATTTTTTAACTAAATTTCTAACGAAAAGCGAGCATGAAAAAACGAATCAAACAATAAAATTGTGAAAATCTTTCATTTGTTTGCAATAAATTTTTCTTGTCAATACACATTCAAAGTCCATGTAATATATTGTGAAAAATGCCAAGAAAAAAATAAAAAAAAACGACTCCAAGCACATGAGTTGTACTCGAAACATTGAATTCCATGCCCAAGAAGATTATAGATGAAATTTGAACTGTTCTATGTAAAATCCTGAAAAACATGTTGATTAAATTTAATGTATACAAGGTATGAAAATTTGAAAAATGTCAAGTTCAGATTGGTGTGCACTTTATAATAAACAAATGACCCCTATTTAAAAATGAATGAAAAGTAAACCGAAGCACATATCAACAAATAAAAAAGAAATACTATATATATTCTTGTCATCAAACGTTCAATTTTTTTCAATTTATTGCTTTTCGCGAATTTATTACTACTTATAACCCGCTAAATCTTTGAAATAATAAAAGAACTTTTACTTTATCCAATATTCAAATGCAGTTGGATGAAGTTTCATAATTTCTTTATGAGTAATATAACAAATAATTTGAATGAAATAAACAAGTAATATAAACGATACATGACGAATGAACCGCTACCAAAAAAACATTGCCACAATAATGTCTATAACATTATTGACGTACCAAGATGAATTAGAAATGAAAATTCTGTTATTGCCTTTTCTGAGACAGCATTAATGCTGGAGAAAAAAATCACCTAATGAATAATAAGCCATTTCATGCAAAAATCTGGCTTTTCAAATGGACATTTGTTTGAATAAATTATTTATTTTGCAGAAAAATAAGAGATATTTGGTATATTTATATTTTTCAGGAAAATCATTTTAAATTATCATCAACAATTGATGATGTGAACCTTTTTAAATAAAAATGAGATAATATCTTTGTTGAATATAAGCCAAAAGTCACTAATTGTTGCTGGTTATTCGTTTTCTATACAACCAGCAACAATAGATAACTTCTGACAAACAATTTATGTAATTTCAAATAGAAAAGATATAACTGGTCCCCACCAATAATAATTTCACCGAGAGAGTGGGTGTATGCAGGTATACGGACATAGGGTATCGGCCTTACCTGAGTCTTTCTTTTCAGCACAATATTTTTGAAATATTTCTGAAGAAGACAAAATTTATGCATGATGAATGATAGAAATTGATTATATCAATCGAGACGCGTTGACAAACGCTTCACTATAAAAACTGATGTAGCTGAAATGAAATTGAATGTATTTCATGTTGATAAGTAGCAAAAAAGAAGTTGATTATTCTGAACAAGAAGGCAAGCGTCAGAGTCAGCCATCATAAAATGAAAATATATGCGCATGAAACAAATATTAATTCCAAGAAGCACAATTGACACACGATTGATAATGTTGTTAGGGATTATTGCAAAAGAAAATATTCCTTCCAAACATGGTAGAAAACCGAAATAATTTCATTCTACCAACCACAACTTCAGGTAGTGTCAGCCCCGACCCTTTTTTTTTCATGACAGCTTATACTCTACTGATCGATTCTAAAATAATTTTCTCTTTGAATGAATTTCGCACAAGATTTCCGTATTCCAATAATTTAAACGAAAACACAACTGATTCAATTATGAAATGTTTAAACAAACTCGAAAATTTTGAAAAAAGTATAAATACTTTTATCGTAGTATAAATAGTACGATCGCTTTGCATTTTATTAATAAGTGTTAGAGAAGAAATGATTGATATAAATAATCGGTATAGCGTTGTTAGGAGTTTTTACAAGAAATATTTATTTCACACGTCTTAGAAAACCAAAATAATTCCATTGTACCATCTACAACTTCAGGTAGTGTTAGCGCCTACCCTTTTTTTTTGTTTTATGAGAGCTCCCCTCCGATTACAAAATTGGTACATGAAATTTCGCACATGGTTTCAGTATTATAATAATTCAAACGAAAACGTATGTAATTTAATAATAAAATCTTCAAAAAAAAGTTGAATTGTGGATTAATAAGAACACGTACGGGTGAATAATTATTTAGGACCGAAATGTTGACATGTTGTAGTTGGGACGTTTTGATTTTACACGAGAACTTTGCATATCATTAATGAGTATAAGAAAACAAATGATTGGTAAATGATCGTTAGTATTCTTGGGGATTTTTATAAATAAAAGTATTTTTTTCAAATTTTTTTCAGTAGAAAACCGAAATGATTTCATTTTACCAAGAACAACTGCAGGTAGTGTCAGTTTGGACCCTTTTTTTTGTTTTATGGCAGCTCCCCCCTCAAATCAAGTATTAGTATGTGCAACCCAGAAAAAAAATCACATGGACACTAATCTTTTTTCCAAATAAATTCCGTACTAGACTTCGTTACATTCATAATTCAAAGGTCAAAAACACATTTAATTCAATGCTCATAAAATATTTAAAAAATGTTAAAAAGAGGATTGATAAGAGCGCGGGTAAAAAATTATCTAGGGCAAAATTTAGGCATGCCGTAGTAGATACTTTTTGATATCACATAAAAAGATTGTATTTTATTAATAACTAAGAAAAAAAAATTGATTATAGCCTTTGCATATGAAAGCGGGCAAAAAAATATCCAGGATGAAATTTTAGCACGCTGTATAGTTGATACCTTTTGATTTCACATAAAAAGTTTGTATTTGATTAATAACTGTAAGAAAAAAAAATTCATTTTAGCCTTTGCATGCTTCATTATACTGGCTCTAAAATTGTACAATGACATAAATATTTTCTCTATCGTTTCTTGTCATTCACACAAGCGATATTTAAGAATCCAATTTGATTAAACTATTTATTTTCATTTGTTTGTTACTTCAACAGAAAGATTTTGATCAAATTTTTCGCGAAATTAAAAGTACTCTAGATAGTTTTCGATTTGTTGTAAGCGATAGTTGCATATTAAAACAAGATACAATTTTGAATTTCTAAATATTCAATTTAGCAAATAATTATTTCATCAAAATTTTTTTTTTCAATCATCGGCCAGTCAATTTCCATAATGCCCATATCACGATTTTCCCTACATTGAACATGAGAGTCGAGTAATTTTTATTTTTTCTCATGACCATATCCATCAAGATCCATTTGTTTAATGGAAAATGATGAAAAAAAAAACATTTCAACGAAATAATCATTTGTCAAATTAAATAATTGAAACTTTCGAATAGTATCTTATTTTAGTGTGCAACTGTTACTTAAAACAAATCGAAAACTATTTAGAGTATTTTTAATGTCGCGAAAAATTTAATACAATCATTATGTTGAAATGACCATATATGGAAATAAATGGTTCAATCAAATTGGATTCTCAAATACCGCTTGTGTAAATGAAAAAAAAAACGATAGAGTAAATATTTATGTCATTGTACA
Organism: Microctonus brassicae; assembly: GCA_918226075.1. Taxonomy (NCBI): domain Eukaryota; kingdom Metazoa; phylum Arthropoda; class Insecta; order Hymenoptera; family Braconidae; genus Microctonus; species Microctonus brassicae. The sequence continues at coordinate 9,152,901 of OW445483.1, forward strand.
ATTTTAAAGCCAGTATGACGGAGCATTCGTAAGCACATAACTTTTTGGTACACTCAGTATACTCATGTCGCTCAAGGGGAAGAAATTTCGTCAGAAAACTCATCTGGAAAAGCGTAGCGGGCCCATCTAGTGTCGGAAAATGACCGTAGGACCCAGGGTAATACCGACTTCAAGAATATTTACCAGAGGTCGATTTTAGAATCTTTTTTTTGCACCTTCACCCTTCCACTTTTGTAGCGCGAAAATTACGCACTCTGATTGGCCACTCTTAGTTAACTAATAATTCAAAATCAGATAGACCGATTTGCAGTAGTCAAAGAAATTTTGCATCAGAATAGTGTCTAATGTCTGTCTATAAAGGGAAAGACATTTATTCCGCCACACCCTGTATGTATATATAATATATACATACATCCGCGATTTTATTTTTTTATCATTCTCATTTTTTGGAATTTTTCCAGTGATATCCAGCATTGTTTTATGGTTTGTCATTGTTTCACGACCAATGTGAAGAGTTGAGTTACCAGACCTATATGCATTATGTATAAATATGTCTATGTGTATGTATATAGAACCTCTCGTTGTCCTATAGAGTGAAGAAGAGGTTATTTGCTCTTGCAGAAAAAAAAAGAAGAGAAATATTAACAATAAAAATAAAAAAAAAAAATGCACGCATTTTGCGCTTGAATTTTGTTTTGTGTCTTTTTGTGCGAAATTTTTTAAGAGCACACTGCTAGAGAGGCAGGAGGAGATCGCGGAGGTATGAAAAAGTGTCTTATATTGGGAATTGTGAATATGTGAAGGGTGAAAAAAAAAAATATAAAAATATATATATTCATATGTGTGCGTGCACAATGTAAATGTACGAGCCTCGATGACTCTTCGAATGACTGCGGGCATATTATTGATTTCAGCAGTCATTTCATATAGAAAACGAGAAAATATCTATACCATGGATACGTTTTATACCCCTATTCCTCTTTTTATTTCTTCTTTTTTTTTTTTTTTTCATCATCATTATTGTTATTATAATTTCTTTTCTCTATTTTTTTTAATATGTTTCTATTGTTTCTACTGTCATTGTCATTATTATTGAATATATATTCCTGAATTTTTTATTATTTTCAATGATAATCATATATTTTTTTGTGGACTATTAGTTATTACTATTTATTATTTTTCGTTTATTTTTCAGTTTAATTTTAATCACTTGCAATTGTGTATTATGTTGTAAAATTTATCGGGGCATTTTAATCGGTCATACTGCATATTTTGTGGCATTAAAATCACCAAATACACCCACACACAGGCACGTATATGTTTATAAACTTGTATTTATACGTGGAGATAATGCGCAGTAGACAAAATCGAATTTTCGCATTATTTTTTTATTTTGAGGTGACTGATAATAAAAAAAAACAAAAATGAACAATTAATATCAGGTTTATTCCTATACCAAACGCAAGCAGATATATAATATATTATATTTTATATACATATATGGGCATTTTGGGACTATAAACGTAAAACATAAAATTGAAATGATGAATGGAATATATATGGGGATATTAAATTGAGCTATTTCCGGAGATAATATTCATATATTTTGTGTATATATGCGACCAATTGCACGGATATACATACTTGTATATAACTATATATACCCCAGTATATAGAATAGACGTATACATATGTACGAGGGAATAAATAAGGGATGAAACGAGAGCTAGAAGTTACATTATCTGTTTATGGATTATTATTACGAACGCTTTTAATATTATTCGAGGATTTCGACTATGATTTCTATTTGTATTAGTAATCTCTGTATGATATATAATGATGAAATCATTCGAAATAATATGATATTATCATACAAGAAACAATAATAATTGTGCAAGGTTGAAAATGATTGATAAAAAAAATATTCAATAATTTTTATCGTGAATTTTATCATAAATATTTGAAGGAAAAATTATGATTTAATTTATATTTTTATTGATCATAATAAATGTGAATTTTATCTATTGTACAATTATTTATACAATATATATACAAAACGTCGAATTGAATATTATTTATTGATACTTTCCAAAATTTATTCAACAGCTTTTTTTCAGTTGATAAAAAAAATTTCTCAATATAAAAAATTCACTACACTACAAAAAAAAAAACAATCTAACTGTCAAAAAGCCTCATCATCCCTTCATCAAAACTCCACCAAGCAATATAAAAAAAAAAAAAAAATTCCATCCATTTTATTTACAAATTTTAATTTTCATTTATTCATTCCAAACTTCATTTTACATTTAAAATTTTCACTCCACTCATTTATCGTGCCACGATATATTAATTCCTCAAATTTTTTACTAACTACTAAAGAAGAGTGGGTTGAAATAAAATCGAATTAAGAAGTAATGGATGAATGAGGATATATAGTTTGAAGGGTGTAGGCAAAAGAGGGGAGGCGATTCAACGAAGAATAAAAGCAAAAACAGCAAATGTGAGAGCTGCGAGAGAAGCCCAATACACGAATACAGAAAGGAGAAAAAGACACGAATAAAGACCAAACGTAAATTTCACAAAACGAATCGATAATTCCTTGATTGGACATAAGGGGGAATGAAGAGTGAGCGAGTGAGTGAAGAAGAGCGAGAGAGAAATAGGGGAGAGAGAGTAGAGAATTGATTACCTCGCATTACCAGCCGAGTGATATTTGCATTCCACTCATACTAGCATGCATTGTCGGTTACTAATATACATATATAAATTAATATATATATTTATATGTATATGTATACATACATATATATGTATTATATATATATATATAGATATATACTATAAAGCTTTCGCATAACGCGCACGCTTCGCATATTCGTTTTTTTTTTTTTTTCTCATTCGCTTTTCCCCTCACTTTATCATTTATACGTCACTCACTCATTCGCTATCTCCATCTTTATTTTGTTTTTTCCTCTCATACTCGCGGATGCTTTTCCCATTATGCATTTCCACCCCTCACTTATTAACTCACTCTTATATACATCGTGGATATATATATTTACACGACTTTCATTGAGTAATCCTGTTAAGCCACCGAGTAAGTGCATCGTACACTGGCTGTTTCCATTGCTTCGCATATTATAACTCTCCCTCATTTCTATATGTTTATATGTGTGGCCATCCCCCTGACATACAGTAGATATGTATGTGTGTATAATTTTAATTTTTGTATCTTTGTATCTTTAATATTATTCTCTTGTTTTATATTTGTTGGTTGAAATTTTTTGATTTGTATTTTTTTTTTTTTATTTTTTTTTATTTTTGTGGTGAGACTGGGGGTGGGAATTATGAGGTGATGTGGGGTGAAGAGGAAAGTGTGGGGGATTGGGGAAAACATAGGGAGATAAATGTAAAAGCTTGGGAAGAGTTTGAGGTGTATTTATATTGTTTATAAATAATACTGCAGATATTGTATTTATGTATTTTGAGGAGGTTTTTTTTTTATTATACATATATGTTATTGTTATGTATGGATAAATGATGGATAGTGTGGTGATTATGTTTGAATATTTTTTTTATGGGATTTATATGAATTTTTTTTAAATCAATCAGGCGAAAAATAATTTTTAAAGTTGAGATAATTTTTTTTGTGGCAATTAAAAAATATTTATCTGTTTTTTAAGTTTGAAAAAAATATTTTGAGAGATGTTTGATTATTTGTATGTGTTTTAATGAATATATAAATAAATAAAGTTGCGTTTTTTTTAATATTTTTTTCGATATTTCATTTAGGAGAAAAAATATTTCGTGGTTTGAAATGGGTAAAATTTAATAAATTAAATGGATTTTTGTTTTTTTCCTTCAAATTACTCCAGTATACAAATAATTATATTGAGATTACAAATTGATTTTCAACTAAAAAATAAATAAATATTTTTTTACAAAGTAGTAAAAAAATATTTTGTATGAAAAATTTATTAATTTTTTTTTCTTCTTTTTTTTTTTCGATTATATATAATATTGTGAATTATATCCATGTATTTGTATATGTAATAAGATAGAATGAAGTTGAATAATTAATAAAATAATTTATTGTCACAGATGTCATTTATTTATACTGGGTAAAAAACAAGTGAGAATAAATTGATGACACTTGATGTATTAATAAATTTTCATGAAACAATATCATGCTCAGACTTATACAATATAACTGACATTTTAATTGCACTCTTATTCACCATCACACGAACCATATTAAAAAAATAATAAATAATTTAATTTCACTGTGTGCCAAGGAAAAAATTAAGCAATAAAATTATTTTATCAACGCGCTTATAAAACTGACAATATGACAAAGAAAAATACAAACAATACGCTGCACCCAATGAATATACACAATAAATAATTAATTATTAATGCATTATAATTCTGAAAAAAAAAATAAAAATAAAATAAATAAAAAAATAGAGAACAATAAATTTTAATAATTACGAATAAATTTTAATATTTTATCTAATTGCGTATTATGATATCAGAATTTATTCTCGTCACTGACACGTGGCCTCTGTCCTTCGGCAATTGAGACAATTGCAGTGTCCCCAGGGTACACTTAAAATACATATGTACATATAAATACATATATCATCGTAGATGAAACACAACACAAAATATTCTCTCGCAAACTTTATATACATTACAACACAAAGATTTTAGACATTAATATAAATATTTAAGTTTATTTATAATTTATTTATGTGCAAAAATTTATTTTACAATTTTGCAATCTTTGAATATTTATTTAATTGTTGTTTTCTTTTATTTCTGTTGCAGGTGAGTGTTTCATTTACATTTGTTACTTAATTATAATCATGTAAATGAATAAAAGAAAAAAATTTGCGGACCGCCAAGTTGGATATGGAGAAAAGAAAATTGTTGATATGTAAGTAAATGCGATAACGCTTAATTAAACTGATTAAACAATATATATCTGGATAATTGCCATTGTAATAATGGCAGCAGAAATGAACATTAGCTCGAATAATTATGCATATATTTAAAAACAAAAAAAAAAAAACTAGGGAAAAGTAGAATAGAAAAGGAAAAAAAAATTTTTTTTTTTTTTTATATATTTATAAAATACATATGTATATACATATATAAATATACACACTATAGATTAACGATATGAGAATGACATAAAAATATAAATGAGGAAAAAAAAAATAGAAGCTTTATTTATCATAATCGTAAAATAATGCGCACAAATTTGTGAGCGTGAATTTATAAATAACCAAAAAATAAATAAGTAAATAAAGTTTGTATATATATATATACATATAATTTGAAATATTTATACATGTGGCTTAAAACTATTGAGATAACAAACATAGAAATATAAATAAATCAATGAAAAAAAAATATAAATCAAAAGTTATATTGAAAAATTATAAAATAATAATTTTTAATATACGCGAAGAAAAAAATATTATCGTTTATATTTTTTTATATTTTTATTTTATATTATAATATTAATATAAGTGTCTCGTGGTCTTCCTATCATTTCATCATTTTTTTTTTTTTTTTAATATTTTTTATTATGTATTCTTTACTGAACATTTATGAATAAACATCAAATTCCGCTTTACTACTTTTAATAACTTTTTAGAATTCATATTTTATTAATGTCCCCACGGGGAACATTCCAATCGTTGTTCGTCTCTATGTACATACGTTGCGCAATATAATTTGCGTTTTATTACATATATACATATTCACAATCACACACATACATCCATACATATATATATATACATATATATAAATTTTTACAGATATATAAATATACATAATACATGCGTACATAAATTCTTCATACTTTTATAAATTTTTTATTTCCATTATTTTTTCCCTCGCTCTTCACTTTATTTTTTTCAGCCCCATTTTTTTTTTTTTTTTTTTGACTTACCCCTTCAGTCATCTCCTATCAATTTATTTATATATTTATTCTTCCCTATATATATATTTTACCAACTTTCCTCATCGACATTTCAACTTCTATTTTTCTTCTTTTTTTTTTTTCAACAAATAAATTTACATTCACTGATTTTTCCACACTAAAATCTTCACATAAATATATGTATACAATTGAAAAAAATAATCAAACACATACTGTGCTATTTTGTATATAATATACACACTCATATAAAGTCCTTGTGACAAAAAAAAAATCCCTCCTTTTATTTTATTTCCTTATACACTCCATACTCACTTCTCAATTTCTCTCTTTCATTCTTCACTGCAATAAAATTTTTATGTATTTATTATTAGAAGATAACAAATGACATTACAGACTTTTATATATTACTACATATATACGTATTATATATACATATACGTGCGTATGTGTATGGATATTGCATCATTTATTTATATTGTAAGGAAGGAAGAGAAAAGAATGAATTTTTTTTTTTTTTAATTTTTCTACACATAAACAGAAGTTAGGTGAGGTTGGAGGTGGATTCACAGTGGGTGGGTGTTTATTGGAAGTAAAATTGCAAATATCTTTCGATATGCCATGTGTATAAATAAAAAAAATAAATAAATAAATAAAAATTGCATATATATTTATATGAAACAAAAATTTTTGTATATTTAATTTATTAATGTATGTTTATATGAACATATATGTAATGTGTTTAGCTGTTGCGTTATTGCCCATGCAAAATTAATCAGAAATAATATTAAATGATGATTAATAGTAATAAATGTTATAATAATATAAATATAAATGGTGATAATAGGTAGTTGCGAGTCGATAAATGAAATAAACTCGTATGCGATATCACGATCACAATTGTTTCAGAGTATTTGAATATTTTATTTATTAATATATTTATTTTTTTTTTTTAATTTTTATAGATATTAAATTGCGTCAATTATATTTGAATTTATATTGCGTATTTATTCCACGAGTATTATTACCATTTATTATTTTATTCCATTCCCTTTTGCTACACAGTTTGATAAATGAATCGTTTATATATACAAAAAAAATAAATAAATAAAACAAATGGGGAAAAAAAATTCGTAATGTAATAAATATTTAATGTAAATTATCAAAGTATCTTTTCCATTATCTACTAACTCATCTTGAATTTTTATTTCGTTATTTCTTGCCATGTTTAAGTAATTAGAAAAAAAAAAGAAATTTTATTTATTTCATGTCATTTAATATTTACAACTATTAAAATATTTATTATCTATTTTATCTTAATTTATTCTCTTTTTTTTTTTTTTCTTCGCAATTTTTCATCCCTTATATATACACAGATACATCTATGCCTGAGTGGAAAATACGCGAGATCATATGAGTGATTACTTACCCTCTTCTTGTTTGCACTTTACTAAAAAAAAAAAAATCCATTTTATCCATCATTATTTTATTTTTTGTTAAAAGGAAGGAACAAGAGTGTAATTTTAATATACATACACATATCCTTCTGTATGTATTAATATATTTATGATTGTATGTATTTATTTATTTATGTATGGCTGTGTGTGCACATGGTGATGGTGGTGGTGGTACATTCGTGATGCAGTCTTGCATAGTAGGAATGCATTTCGTTGCCATGGATGAATGATGAACTGAGATGAATTTTGAATGAATGCCCTCAGGGGACTTGCTCTCTTCTCTCCTACAACGGGGTAAAACGAGACGACGGCTAATAAATAATTCTCGATTCAATAAATAACTTGATAGCCCCTTGAATTGGGGTACGTCGACCTCTCTCCAAGTCGCTCCATTCGAATCCATGAAACAAAAATTAAATAAATAAATAAAATAAATAATAACGCGCACAAACAATCAAATAAACGAACGACGAAACAACAAAAAAAAAATATTTCCAACCAACATTCAAAGTCGATATGAAAAAAAAAAAATAAATAAATGAATAAATAAAACAAGCAAATAAAATATAATTCAATTAAATCATATTTTTCGTGATTTTCCACACTTGCAGTTCGAATAATAAAATATCGAAACAATATTTATTTTCCAATATTTAATTCTATTATTATTATTATTAATATTATTCTAAAGTCCAATTATTATTATATTTTTTTTTTTTTTTTTGTTTTTTCCGTTTACAATGTAATTAAAATGCAAAAATATTCCCTGAATAATATAAATATAAATATTCAATTGTCACAATATTGGCACGTTAAATTTGACGTATATTTGATAATAGAATTTTTATTTTCAACATCAGATTGAAGAGAAAACAAATAATTTGTCCATATAAAAAATAACATATACAAAATTATGAAATATATATATTTATATATGCATATTAAATAAATAAATAACGGCGTAATATTATTTTTAATAATGCCCTATGCGTTGCAGTAGCTGAGAGACTTGTCCGCCGTTACATTACGCGGTAAATAATAAATGTTTGCAAGGCCTTGGAAGTTATTATACAATATATACACATATACATTTTATACATACATATATATTTATAAATATATATATATATACATACATTGCTGATGCCATTACGAGTATCGTATATTATTAATGCAGTGACGCTCAACCAGTAGTCTACTCTCACTTGTTCTCTTGCTTCTTTCTCTTTTGGTCATTTGTTCTTTCGATCCTTTTCAGCTTCATCATTATTCTTCTCTCTTACTTCATAATGTACCAATCATATTACATATACATTTGTCAGTATAAACCATCATATGAGTTTATCGTGATCATACGATTTATTTATTTACATTATTTGTTTTTTTTCTTTTCTTTTCTTTTTTAACCTTTATTATCAATTTTATTTCCTTTTAAATATATCCGCTAATTAATTCATTTTATATTTATTATTCTATAGTATTTTTTTTTTTTTTTTTTCAACTTCCCAGACGTTGATATTTTTTCTCGCTTGCAAGTGCTTGAAAGCTCTTTCGCTTATAATATTATTATCATTATCAGTATTTTTAAGATGATGGGAAAGATATTTTATTTTTTTTTATTTTTCTTCTTTTCATTTTGAATAATTTGTTTAGCAGATATTAAGAAAATTTTTAAATCTTCATTTATTTTTATTATGAAATATAATAGCTCAGTTTTATTTTTTTTATGATAACGACCAACACCCGACGTGTTTTACACATGTGCCGCAAATATGTTTAATGTATATATTTATATATGCATATGGCACGCAACGTTATGTATTTTCGTTCATTCTCCCTCGTTGTAGGTAAAGATTAAGTTAATTTATTTTACATGTAACATAATGTCACATCTAACTTTATCTAAAAGTATGAGATAACATACTCGCGCAACTTAACAATTTTTTTACCTTTTTTTTTTTTTTCTTTTTCATATCAATATTTAATTGTTAATGATAAGATTATTCATATATGTTTTAATGATATTTATAAGGTAGTGTAGTAAGAGTATGAGGGGGATAAGAGGAGAGGAAGAGACGAGTAATGGAGACGGCAATTGTATTTATATTGTTACGTCATCTTGCGCAAAGCGCGGCGTCGAGAGCCTGAAACTCGCCAGCTCTCAGACGATGTAAATATATATTTATTATACATACATAAAATCATTGTATATGTGGAATAAAATAACGCGGTTCTCATTGGGATGTATATACAATTTAAAAAAAAAAAAAACAAAAAATTATAACCAAGAAAAAAGAAAAAAATAAAATCCCAAAATAAAACATAAATAAATATTATTATTATTTATATATTTACGCAGTGAGATTTTTTTTTTTTTATCAAGTAATTTCCTTAAAAATTTTTGCGGTTGTAAAAATAATTATACAAATATATTAAATATAATATTTTTAATTTGGAAAAATATAAATTAACAAAAGTGACAAAATATCATTTTTATTTTTATTCATTTTACTTCAGTATTTTTTATTTCGCCTTGTCTTTATTATGAACATTAAATTATTGCGTAAGAAAAATATGAGAATATATATATATGAAAATAAATATATACACAAATACATGTATAATATATTTTTTTAATGCTCTTTCGTGATAGCAATAAGAGGCGTCGTGTCGTGCAGCATTATTATTAATATAAACTGAACGTTGGTTTATTGCAATGTACAGTCAATATTTTAATGCATCTGTATAGTCAGTTTAAATATACAGCGTATAATATTGTATATATTATTAAAGACAAACAAGTGTGTTATATACACGCATATTCATGTGTGCATATGTATATTGTATATAAATAAATAATGAATGTATTTATTTTCATATATTGCCATTATGTTGTGGTGATGATGTCGTCTTTCATGAGTTCTATGCGATTCATATCATACTGTGTCTTTGCATTAGACATATCAACAGAGCACGCGGTAACCGTGACCGTGAATCGATATCATTTCCCGCGCGCGCCAACGAGAGTCGATTGACCCGTACGAGGCCGACAACTTGACGCGCGACAAATATACACACACACACATACAGACAATTTTCACATGCGGTACCATATACATATGTGTATGTATGGATGTTTATCGATATTATAGTATCACCTTTTAATTAGAACTTGAAAAAAAAAAATATAAAGATGAAAAAATAAATTTTGAAAGTTGTGAAAAATTTTTTTTTTTTTTATGTTTTATCAAAATTTATGTGTACGTATGTATGTATATATTCATGTACATATGTGTATATATATACATGTCTATTGATACTATAGTATCACCGTTTAATTAGAACTTGAAAAAAAAAATTATGAAGATGACAAAATAAATTTTAAAAGTTGACATAAAAAAAAAATCTTTTTCATATTTTATCAAAATTCATATGTATATGTCTTTTGTTTTTATATCTGTTTTATTTACATGTTAATTCACTTCGTTATTTCTTCACATCATGCGTGAATTAAATAGATCTTAAACTGAATTTATTTCACGTTGGAATTTTTATACATAAAAATTTTATTGAATTATTTTTGTTCATTTTTGTATGTTGATATTTTCGCCGACTATGAAATGTATTTTCATTGCTCGAGCGACGAATATCATCCACACATGTGTATAAAAATATGTGTACATATATAAATATATTTATACACATACATAAATGTTGGAGAGTTGGTGGGTTCGATGCGACCTTCTTCGGCAAAAAAAAAAAAAGAAATTATGCTATCTCATTTTTTGGTAGGGCGAAATATGAACGGGGAAGGGCGAGATGGTAGGGGAATGAAAAAAAAGATGAGAGTAACAAAGTAAGAATAAAAAAAAAAATGAAAAATAAATAAATAAATAAAAAATAAAATAAAAATAAAATAAAAAACGATGAGAGAGAAAAAGCACTTTCGAGTGGCTCTGCGTGTATATACTTATATATATAGAATTAAATATACGATACATTATTCATTTTAAGTTCTTTCTCCTTGCTTCACATGAAGGATATACATATATACATATATATACATATATATTTATATTAATATATATATAAATTTAAGTTTATACGTGTATACGATGCTGGTTGCTGCCCTTCCTTCTGTGTAGACACAGCACATTATATCCTCTCTCTCAACTAAAAGAAAAACTGGAGAGAATCGTACATATATATATATATATATATATATATATATATATATACATATATACACACATACATATTTATATATATGTATATATCCTTATATACATATGTATATTTATTTTATATTTTTTAGTCAAAAGCATTTGTGCACACACATCGCAGAATAAAACTAAAATAATTTAATATTATTTATTTATTTTTTATTATAATAATAATTATTATTTTTATTTTTATTATTTTTCTCCATTTGTTTATTTATTTTATTTTTAAAAAAATATCTCATTTGCAATTCAGTCGCCGGACGTCGATACGCCTGATTTATCGTATCTATATATTTAAATATGTAGTATATAATATAAACAGGTATAAATTTTATATATATATGTATGTATATAAATTTTACTGATTATTCAAACTTGGTTATGTAAGTGATTTTACATTTATTAATGTTATTGAATTGTATATAGGTATATAGTTAAGTGACGCGCTCGCTAGGCGGCGCTTAAAATTATTTTATTTTAAAGTTATATTTTTTAATATTTTTATTTTTGTATGTAAATATGCGTGTGTATATCTACATGGATGTATTTATGGATTGGTAGACATTGTAGGGTATATTGGTATGTTGAATGTGTGTGTGTGTGTATGTACATTTATATAGTTACATGTGTGAATGAATGTGAAATCTGTTGCGCCCGGCTTTGGTTTTATTGTTTAGCTTATCGTCACATTTTCACGTGCTTCAAATAATGTTTGAAAATGTGGCTTAATAATATTTGAACATTTTACAAAGTGAAATTACTGTGGTGTGAATAAACATGATTTGTGTTAAATAATGTGTCGAATGTAATACAACAATGTGTGATGAAAGTATTTCAATTTGGGCTTATAGATAATTTTTATTTGTTAAATTCTTTTATACATTTTTAATTCGTTGCTGTTCGCATTCAATGGGGAATTTTTTAGTTTTGTCGAGTGCTGGAATCGCTGGTGAACGTTGTATGAATGTGGATAGCAATGTTGAGTACGCAGCTGGTCGGATCGTGTATACATTATATATATAAATACCTAAATATATACGTATGTTTATATACATACGAATTTGTAAATTGTACATGTGATATATTCTATCATTTTTTTTTTATTTTTTTATTATTTTATTCAGCTTCTATTTTCATTTTTATTTTATTCTAGGTGAATTACCTTGATGTATGAGATTATAAATATAATTATGACGAAATTATTAAACGACTTTAATTAATAAAATTTCATTTTAAATTTATTAAAAAAAAAAAAATTACATTTATATTTATTTAAACATTATTTTTATGTCTAATGTTACAGCAAAGGTCGTTTTGTATTTTTATAAAGTCAATATTTTCTCAGGAATACTCGAGCAAAATGAATTTTAAAAATAATTTTATTTGAAAAAATTTTTAATTATTATTGCTACGAATATAAATCAATTTATTATTATTTTTTTTTATACATATATATTTCATTATTATTCGTAAACATAAAAGAAAAATAAAAGGGTGCGGTATAATGAAAAATAATAATATATAAATTATATGAAAATATTAATAAAAAAAATATGAACGTAACGATAGGAAGAGATAAATAAAATAATATATATGATTGTGATTATTTTTATATATATATATACATGCCATTGGGGCGTTGTGAGTGATAAATATAACGAGAGGATGAAAAATAAAATGAGAAAATAATTTTTTTTTATTTTTTTTTTCTTGAAATCCAATCAAGTGATTATTCTTAATTATACTTATTTAAAATATACAACTTGTGTGAAGGCATATATATTTATATCTGTATATAAATTTTATTTTATTTATTTTTTCTTTTTATTATTATTAATATTATATTATATTACCTTCGAACGTGAGCGCCTGCTACTCGACTCCGAGTTATTACTACTAATCTTGTAATTACCCCGGACGAATAAAGGTACCCTGAACTCGTTCTCCCTTTTCTCTCTTTCCATCTCTTTATTTTTTGTTTTTTTTTTTTTCTCTATCTGTTTCACTTTTTCTCTGTCTATCTGTCTTGCTTCCTCCCTCACTTTCGTCTATTTCATGCACCCAACCATCCAATAAATTCCCATTAGAAACGCGACTAACGGATGCCCATTTCGCAGTCGTCTCATTTTTTTTTTTTTCTTATAATTTTTATTTATTTTTTTCTCATCTCCATCTTCGTTCAGTTGTCTCCTCTTAATTTTTTATCTTTTTATTAATACCTATATATTCGGTAACTCAAAACTTTTTTCCAAGTAACTCATTCACATTATAAATATAATTACACAATACGAGTAAAAAAATTATAAAATATATCATAAATCTTAATTAAAAAAAAAAATTATTAAAACTACATTTAATTAAATAACTAAATAAATTTTTTCATTCTTTTAATAAAAATTAAATATTTCAATGACTCAATGGCACTAAAATTAAATAAAAAAAACCAAAAAATTACTATGAAATTAAATAATTCTGAAATTTATTAAAAATTAAAAAAAAAAAAAAATTTTTTTTTTTTTTCCTTTCAAATTTAACATTTTCATCCCCTGCTACTTCTACCCTCTTATGTGACCCTCATACAGAGATCATACTTTTGTGAATAACTATTGCCCAGATATAATAACAATAATAATAATGATAATAACGATAATAGTAATAGAGGCGAAACGTTATTGCGAGTAATAATTTTCAGGGGCGTAATCGTTGAGAAAGAACGCCTCCGGGGTAACTGCATCCATAATCGTTATCGTTACGGTTTACGTCAGTGTCTGCAACGCCAGTTTCTTTTTTTTTTTTTTTTCCTTTGCTCTTTCTATTTCACTTCGTTGCCAAGACTTTAACTTTATATGCACGAATATATACATAGATATGTACATATGTATAGGTATATATATAATTTTTTTTCATCCCCCTTCAACATTAGTGAATATCCATTTAATAAAGATTCGCAATATCTTTTTATGCATTTTGACATAAAGAAACATAATTGTTCAAAATTATATTTCATTGATATTCATAGATTGTATTGTTATATACACTTTTTTACATATTTTTAATGTATATACACTTAAATTAATTAAATTTGCAATTCGTGATGAATATAGAATGATTGCGTTTAATTATATATTATTGTATTTTATTAAAGGGAATTTAGGATCGTTGATAGTTATTGATAGAGTGAATTAAATGTATTTTTTTTTTATTGTTTAATTGAATTGTTATTGTGATGAGATTGTTTTGTTTTTTAATGTTTAATTTAGTGGTTTGTTATGAGGATGAATGACTGCGTGTTAGATAATAGTTGAGAAAAATTTTCGAGAAAGAAATTAAACAAAAAAAGAAAAAACAAAAATGATTTTTTACTTTAAATAATTTTTTTTTCATTCACTTGTAAATGAAAAAAAAAATCATAACCAAGAGGGTAATAATTATTTACAAATTAGTAATTATTATCTTTGATAAAACCCGACAAATTTTTAATTTAATTAATAATAAAATTTATATAACTTTTGCATTTTTTTATAAAATAATTTTTGAATTATTTTTTTCCTTTCTTTTCATCTCGCAATCAGTTTAAAGAGCAGCAATGAGATGTATGCGGAAAAAAAAAAAGGTTGCAAAGAGGTTTTGGGATGGGTGCAAGTGAAGTGTGGGAGTAGTAGGGGTTGAAGGGGGTTGGTTTAACATCGACCAGAAAATGGCCAAGTGGGACATTAGTTTCAACGATTATTAGAGTTAGTTTTAGGCGAATGAGTTTCATAAATGCCGAGGAGAAAAGTCTCGTATTTACATGGGGGGGTGGTGGTGGTGGTGGTGGAAGCGATGCCACTGTGTATTGCCAGAGAAAAAGAATAAAAATATATACATATACATATACATGTATATATTTATATTATAATATAGAAAGGAGAAAATTGTGTGCGGGAATTCGTCGTTGGAGAGTCGCCTCTAAAGCCTTTCTATACTTCGGGGAGGCTTCGTGTGCCCCTCCGCGCTTATTATTATTTTTTATCACAATATTTGCTTTTCCCACATTCTGTTTTATGTTAATAGCTCCTGCACACACAGATTCAATATACACACAGTAGTAGACACACATACACAGACGTTTTTGCCTCGCCCACGGCAATTTTTATATACCATTTTATTTCAGTGAAACGCAGAAAAAAAATATACACTTGATTATATAATATATATTTATATATGTTTATTTATTATTAATTTTTTTCTTTTTTTTTATCTTCATTATAATACCACTCCATTTATTCTGAGTATAATACACGCAATAATTTTATAACAATATTCATGGGGAATTTTTTATTGTTACAAAATATTTATATTGCGACAAAAAATTTTTTAATTAAATTTTTTTTTGATTTTTATTTTTTAACTTTATTTCAATACAAATTGCTAACTCTTCTGCTATTATTTTATTTTTTTTCGTTCTATGGTATATATTTTTACTTTGAGCGTGTGTTGTTGGGGGTTTTTGAAAATTCTGAAATCCATAATTTAAGAATTTTTCAAAGTGGAAAACTTTTGGATAATATAGTGTATACAAGTTGGTTCTAGTAGAGAAAGAGGTAGATGGCAGACAAGAGGGTTGGGAGAATAAAAGTTTTATAATACATTGTACTTTTCTATATGAATATACTGTACACCACGTATTTATCTGTGTGTGTGTGTGCAAATATAAACATATAGAATGTTGAAAAAGAGTGAGAAAGAGGCGAATTGTTGCCAAGCTACATAAGCAAAAGTATAATGCATATCATAGAAAAAAAAAAAATAATAGCACAAACAAAAAAAAATAAAATAAAAGTATTTGAAACAAATTGAAATTCTTCTGCTTTTTGACAATATATAACATACACAGAAATATATTTCATCGTGCAAATGGACGTAGAGATGATAAATATTTCATATCAAATATACGATACACTGAAAAACTTTTTTACACAAATGAAAAAAAAAAAAGAAAAAAGACAACATAAATCACTATATACGTTTTATGGTCTATATGTAATTTAATATCCACACACGATATTACACACCATGTGTTATAACTTTCTCGATCGACACTTTACCGGTCATTAAACCGTTCCAAACCACTTGGCGCAGTTGAAAATCAAAAAAAAAAAAAAAAAAATATATCTTTCATTTACCTTTTTTTTTTATTTCTTTGTTTTCTATCCACCTTTAAAAAACATTCGTGAATTGCCAATCCCATCAACTGGCATCATAGCTCACTCTCTGCACTCAAACACCCTCATCGCACTCACACGCTTGTCCTCTCTTTGTCTCTCATAACTTTTGACGAGTTTCAGCAGGTCGAAAACCATAGCGAGATGTGGATATAATTTTATCCAGTTTTTTATTGCGGACATGTTGAACTGGTAAGGGCCTCGATAGCGGCAGCTGAATCGGAAATATTGCCCATAAATATCGAAGATATAACATTTCAACTGTTCAAAATGTATACATATATACACCAATATATATTTATAAATATATATACGTATATCAACATGTTATTCACATTCAATGCATTGTGGTACGTTTTGCTATTAAACATATACAGAAATATTTATATCTATTTGTGTGAATATACATATATGTATGTGTATATGTATATGTAATATAATATATATACACAGTGGCGAATATCAAAACGTAGATTGGTATCAGAATTCGTGCGGGCATAGCAAAAGTGTCTATATGACGATGGTTTTGCCTATCGCAACCTCATTCAGTCACTCGAATGCTTTTTTTATTTATTTATTTATTTATTTATTTTTTTTTTTTTTATACACAACAATCGAAAAATAAATATTTTCCTGCATGACTTGTATATACATCTTCAAGCCCTATTTTATTGTTTTTTTTATACTCGTTTTCTATATTTATTTTTGTGTATATTTTTATTTCTTTTTTTCATAAATGTTAATTGTATTTTGCACTGCTATATAAATGGTGCGCGTTTTCTGTTGTTGTGAATTTGTATTAAATTGGATAATGAAATAGTTGTATTCGGATATTGTGATTGATTGGCTAATTGTATAATCTTTGAGGATGAGTTATTAATTGAATGAATATCAGTGGGGGATAAATTGAGAGACTGGGAGTGTATTAATTTTTTTATTTTTTCTGGAGGAAATATTACTTTTAGTACAATTTGATTTGTATTTTATTTTTTATGAGAGGTGAAACATTTTTTTTAATAGAATCTCGATTGATTGTTGGAGTTTTAGACATTGTTTGAGACATAGTGATATAAATATTTAACGAATTATATTGTGAGAGTATAAAAAAAATTATTTTAATTGTATTAATTGAGTGAAAGAAAAAATTTTTGAAGAGAAAATTGAACACTTTCTATTTTACACTTAAGAGGAAGTGTGCTTGCAGCAGTAATGGATAATATGATAGACAGATCAGTAGAAAAAAGAATATAATAATAGCGATATATGTGCACATGCTCAATCGAGTACATAATTGCTTAATCGATTACAATTATAAACAATTATTAGATCAATGATGCACATTAACTTGTGTAGGTCGTGCATAAATTATCCCATCATTTATCCACAAGCATAAACAAAAATTTAATAATCCACCACATCAATTTCTGAATTTTACATTCGAAATAATTTTTCCTCCATCAATAAAACATCAAAAAAATTAAAAGATCCTTTTGTTTAGTTATAAATTACACGCTACATATTTATTCCAAACTCATCCAGTGTCTTGCATCTATTTTTCATTTTTTTTTCCCTTATTATATATCCTCCACCCCTATTCCATTTCTTTTCAACACGACAAAGCCACTACATTCATGTCTCTCTTCACATATATATACTCCAGTCAGATATTTTTCATATTATTTTTCTTTTCTCATGCTCGCAGAGTAGGAAAATAGATGGCAAAGAATAATAGGTGGTGAGAAAAATATAGAAAATAACTAAAACCAAAAAGTTTACAAAAGTAAAAAAAAAAAAAATTCGCACGTGAATTCTTGACAAAAGACGAAGTGGCCTTTTCATTGGTCGTATCATAAAGCGTGAAATAAAAATAAAGGGCTAAATATTTCTACTCTTTTTATATTTTTATTTTCTTTTTTCTTTTTTCTCTTTATCCCACTCACTGCGCAACTTCTCACTTCACTCTTTATATTTTTTTTTTCTCTTTATTATTATCTCATGGCCCTCCAGCATTATTTCAAATGTGCCCGAGAATCATCTGGGTTTTGCTTTTTTCTTCCTCCAGCTCTCTTTCGTCTCATCACTTGTATTTATATATGTATATTTGATGCTATCTCTTTTACATGGCGCGTTCTTCGATGGTACTCTCAACACTCCCAACAACGTGGCTCTAAAAGCCCACCACAATTTTAGGCATTAAATATATATGTGTATATATATTTATATATGTAGTGCGATGTAAATATATATGTATATTGGTGAATTGTGTGTGCGAGTTGGCGGGTTTTACTATATCAGTCTCTCTGCATCCTTTAGTTCCAACCGAAGCGCGTTCTACCTACTGGGACAAACTGTTGAATATACTAGTCGAGTGCGCGCGGCACGTCATGAAAGAAAGAGTGAGAGAATGGAGGTGAGGTAGATAGAGAGAAGATAAAATGAAAAAAAAAAAATGAATAAAAAAAAATCGGGGAGGAAAAGTGTTGGCCATTTTTCAACGGCGCCTCAGGCAATTGGAATTTTTCTCTTTAGTTTTTATTTTATTTTATTTTATTGTTTTTTTTTTAAACCCTCAGCTTTTTCTTTTATTTTTCTTAATTATCGCTCTTGTTTATTTATTGCGATTTTTTTATTTGGATATTTTGGACGATTTTTAGCAGAGTTTGAATAAATTTTTAGATTTTATTTCATGTTTTTTTTTTTTTGATTTATAAATAATTTTTTTTCTTCATAAAATTAGAACTTTTCTCTTTAGTTTTTATTTTTAATTCTTCTTTTAAACCCTCAGTATATTTTTTATACTTCTTAATTATTGCTTTTGTTTATTTATTGCGATTTTTTGGATGATTTTTAGCAGAGTTTGAATACATTTTTAGATTTTATTTAATTTTATTTTTGACTTATAAAAAATTTTTTCTTCATATGCCATAATCTTCTTGTATAAAAATAAGATATTTTCAAAATATACATAAAGATCTCATAAACAAATCACCCATCGTCTCATCTATAAATAATAAATATCGAATAAAATTAAAATTGATTAAATATAAAATTCAGTTTTTTTTTTTTCTATTTAATTTTTTCGATAAATTCAAATAAAAAATTTTTACATTCTCCTCAAAAAATTCTTATATATTAACCGAAAGTCATGTCAGTATATATATTTCATACGACCATGATGATTGATAAATAATCTAAAACTATATATTTGAACTTACCACGCAATATCACTTTACTATTTTTCTTTTTCCTCAAACACATATGTATAATATATTTTATATTTATATTTAAATACATGACATGCATTTTATTCCAATGTTAAATGTGATATACATATAAACATTTAAACATTTACATGCATATACACATACACTATACACAAACAATTACTAATCTCACTAAGCGAAGCTTATATGTATTGCTCTCGAATGATTAATTACTGACAAATAGAAATACTCGACGTAGATTGATATTGCTTCACAATATACAATATAAAATAATACTCAATTCAAATAAATATTAATCTATATTGGTATATACATTAATATAATCATAAAAAATAATTATCTTTTATTGCACATAAAAAATAAAATGATAATAATAAATTCGATAACAATTGTTCAATTAATTTATTAATTATTTTTTTATATTTCCAACTTGATTTTCAATTTTTTTCTTTTCATTTATATTTTTATTTTTTATTCAATTTCCCCCAATTCCTTATTATTATTATTTCTTTTTTTTTTTTTTTTCCTTATTTTTCAATCCATCGTGCCAGTAATTGGTCAATTAATTAAAGTACACATAATTATTAACGAAGACGTTGTCGATGTATAAGTGCCGAGAAAATCCTCGTCGAGCTCTCATTCATCATTTAACATCGTCGTCATCGTCGATTGCAAATTAAAGGGAAAATTAATTGTGCGTATATAACGTCCAACTATATTTCTCACCGCCACTTATAAAATCTACGATAATACATAGGTATATCTACATAAAAAAAAATATATATATAATACATATATACTAAACAATAAAAAACCACTTTTTATTTTTTATTTTCGTGCACTCCCTTAATTTTCATTTACTCATAAATTCATACGAGTGTTAATAATTATTAAAAAACTTCCAACCACTTATTTTTCTTTCTTTTTCATTATCCTTTTCTATTTCTCATTCATTTTATTCTCACCTTTATCATTTCTCAATTTAAATAAACAAATAATCTATATAAACACCATTGTTAATTTAAATATAAATAATATTTATATATAATTTGCTTATTGAACAATATTAAACGTTCGATCATCATTCTCAACGGTATTTTATCATGAATTATAATTAGCCGCATAAATATGCATTCATGCGTGGCATAATTTGACCAATAACACTAAATTACTCATGATGAGCTTGAGAGAGTGAGATAAAGATTGTATTTTACTCATCTCTCTATTGCACATTCACTCTTTACCATCATAACACTCTGAATAATCCTCCCCACTTTCACCTCTTTAGAACGATAATACGATTAATTGCTATTGCTAATCGCCAATAATTAATATAAATAGATGACCATCATTGGCTTCAGTCCACTACATATATTCGAAAATACACACACATTTATATATAAATATATGCATATACTAAAATATATTATATGTATACATGTATATGTATATGTATATAATAATATATAGGCGTAAAATAGTAATATATATTGTATATGTACATTCAAAATGTCCATCATTCAACCACTTGTATTTTCTCTGTATATATATTTGTGTGTGTGTGTGTGTGTGTGTGTGGTTATAAATGAAATTAAATGTTGAATTGTTTGTGATTAAATTCATTATTTCATGATGTTTTTTTAATTTGTGTATTTTTTGATTAATTAAAATTTGTAGAATTAACTTTTACATGTATGAATGAAATTTTTATTTTTATATTTTTGAATTATTTTTTTTTTTGTTCGTTTTTTCTTTTGTATGGTAATAGCGAAAATTGCGTCAATTAATTCGCTTTATTTCGAGTCGGAACGAGAGACTGCAATGCACATGCAAGAGAGATTGTAATACAAAAAAAAAAAAAAAAGAAAAAAATGAGAGAGGGGAAAGAGGTTTTGTGAGTTGTTTTGAATATGATATATGTTTTCATTTGCACAAGTCAACGATGCGCAACGTCGTTATTTGATAAACACACATGTCTATCATATTATATATTTATACAAATATATATGTATATATATTTATACATAGAGTATATAGCTGCATATGGATTTAAACGATGTAAAAGTAGTCCATTACTTGTTTATATAGAAACTCGAACAAGCATTGATGCGAATTGTATATAAATGATGATTTATTATTATATTTGTTTTATTTTCTCTCGAGTTGAATGTTGCATATATACATGTATACATAGAACGAATGTTAAAGTAGGTATATCAGTTAAAATATGTGTATGATTTTTGTTTAATTTTTTTTTTATTATTCTTTTCCAATGAAAGAACCGTCTATTCCACATCGATGAATTTATATATTCAATTCATATTTATTTTTAATCAAAAAATAAAAACAAAAAATCACGAGAGTTTTTATACATAATCCGTGATGTATATATGTGTACGTCACGTGAAAATGATGAATGAAAAATAAATAAAAGGTAAAATGAAATAGGAAAAAAAAAATTACAAAGTTTATCACATTTGGCAGAAAAGGAAATGTTGATTTTCCAGTTGAAAGAATACTTTCGAAATTAATTTGTCTGACTTCGTCATAAATGTTTGCATATAGTTGTCTGTATATGTTTTGTCTGTATTGTAAAAATATATATGAACACATGAATAGAACGATATTCATAGAAGGTATATGGAGAATTATTGAAGAATGGATTGAATTCAAAGTTTATGTTGCTTCATTTGTATAACCAAATTTGTATAGCAATGAATATATATTATTAACAATATTTGTTAATGATTAATCACATTTTGACGTGATATAAGATTGTAGAATTGTGAATGTAAATATAATTCTTGAAGTATTTGAAGCATTATACATATAAATTGACGTCTTCAACTAAATTTAAAGATTCATTAAGAATTTAAATTGTCTCGTGCATCAAAGTCATTTAATTCAATTTTCAGTTAATATAATAATAAACTAAATTAAATTTGTAAATAAATAGATGATAAAATGAATAGATATAAATGTTATTATATAAAAAAATCCTGACATTTAAATAGTTTAAAATATTGATAACGATTAAAAATAATTGTAAAAATTTTTTCTTCTTATAATTTCATTCATTTTTAAATATACTTTCATATTTTTTTTATTTCCATATCTCAGAAAAAATAATCTAATTATAAGATATAAGAGTTTATATATAAACTGTCAATCTTGCAAAACATCAGAAAATATATCCATCAAATTCACAAAGATAGAAAAATTAATAAAAAAAAAAAAAAACAATTCAATTCAAATGTAGATTAAAAAAAAAAAGAATTATTCGTGCAAAACGGTTCATTTAATTTTTTCCATGTCATAAATGTCATGTGTAATAAAATTCTATTCCAGGTGAATATATACATACATATATACACATACATAAATATATTTATTTACATTCATGTATGAAAGTGTCATAATCGATACTCATTACGCAGATAAACCGTTATCCGACACCCTTATTGTCACTCATAACAATAACTGTATATTTTTACAAGCTGCAAGGTAATAAAAAAAAAAAGGAAATAAAAATAATAAAATAAAATAATATAAAAATGAAGAGTAGAAAAAAAAAAATAAAAATAAAAACATTACAGAAAGATAGCCATGGATAATTGAGTCTTGTAAAAGTATCGTTTATACTCACGCGACATGAATTCGTAAAATTATCCTGCTAATGTTGCATTCAATGCAATATCGACTGTATAACAAGACAAGGGACGAAGGTAAAGACTGGATGAATAAAAGGGTGGTATAAACATAGGGAAAGTTATTTATATCATTTCATGAAGGAAAAGAGTAGAATTGACGATAAATTGTTGTGCAGTCATAGAATTTATTATGTATTATATAATATAATATAATATAATATTATATGTATGTTTTTTTTTTTTTTTTTTAAAAGTAAGAGGTCTAAATTGAAGCGAATTATTTTATTAATATATAATAATAAAGATATATAAATGATATAAATATTTATTTGTAGTTTTCATCGTTTCATTTTTATATTTAAAGGGATATTATTCTTCTAGACGCTGGCGATATTTTAGAATAAAAATATACTGTGTGGATGTCAAGTGAAGGTATGGATTATACAGCACTTTTCGTCGCAATAAAGTTGATAAAATATTAAATTGAAATTTTCAAAAATGCGATATACAAAAATGATATTTCAACGACATAAATGTCAAACTTGAATAGCATTTAAAAATAAAAAATACACGATGATTGATTGACGGATAAAAAAAAATGTTTATTCATTTCATTTCTCATCTATAAAAAAATTTAAGAAAGATAAAAAAAAAAATATATTATTCAATTTTTATTTATATACTTTCCCAAATATTATTTCAATATTGTATTTTATTTATTTCTATTATCATGTGGTGAAGAATAGAAAGAAAAAAAAAAAAGGAAATAATTAAAAATAATTAATCTAAAATTCCGTCGACATTTTCCACACTCGATCTCTGATTAAATGAGAAAATTTACATGAAATCTTTAGATAGTCGCGCTATTAATTGCACAAATGTCGTCGTATAATTAAGACACCATTAACAAGGCACATCGTAAACACATGCATACAAAAATACACGTGTATACCAATGTAAAAAGTCTCCTGATGATAATTAGACTCTTTCAATTCTTTTTTTACCTTTTTTTGCAGCCATCGCATTTTTCCACCCTGTTCTAACATCAAATTTTTTCCCATCCACTCTTGCTTCCATAATACCCTTCCCAATCATCCCCTCTTATCGCCCCACATGCATGTATACACATACAGTTTTTCTGCATTCTCCTATCAACCCCCATCTTGAAATGTTCGTTAATATGCCATAAGAAAATTTTCTTTTTCTCTCGTTATTTTTTTTTTCACTCGCAATTTTATATAAACTCGATATCTAACCCTTGCTCACTCTCCAATCTACACATACATGTGAATAAATCTGTCATGTTTAAGTCATAAACCATAACTAAATGCGACGTGTGGAATTTTCATTATTATTTCATTCATATATACAGAAATAAATCAATGAGAATATAAATTAAAAATAAAAAAAAAAAGAAATAGGTTAATTGCTGCGAAATTGTAATTAGTTTTTGTTTTTTATTTATTCTTCTTTCTCCTTTCAAAATATTTCTTTCAATTTTTCATATTAAACAGATTCATATAATATATACAATAGAGAGTTGAATCGTATATAAAATGGCATTGAGATGTCTGTAGAGGGTTAAATATCAATATAAAATACACATATGTATATATATTAATGTACGGATATTTACATAAATATATTTTGTGATAGTGTTTATGTATACGCGTGTGGGTGGTGTGCTCTGGGAATATTACGATGCGGATCGTCCATATCGTTGGCGTCTTTGTTATGCTAACGACGCGTGTCGCCGCAGTAAAATATGCATATGTGTCTCAGTTCTATCCAGTTTTGCCCTCCACCTTTCGCTTACTCTCACATCACTTCATTTCCGTCCACCCGCACTTCCTTCGTATCAACAATTTTATACGTATATGTACATAATATGTGTGTGTGTTAGTTTGGCCCGAATGCGAACGCGGGTGTCGGTTTAAACCCGCTTAGAGTCGACTACATTATTGTATAGTCGTTCTATTCGCATATTTTCTTTTTAATTGCATTTTCGTATTCCAACATATCGTTGTTTATTCCATATTTACTGTATATATTTTTTCATTTATTTACATATGTGTATATATGTATATGATATAGGATATACTGTCTGGGCGGTGAGTAAATTAATACATATATACCACAGGGCGAATGAATTTTGTGTCGAAGTGCGTCAACAAGCATCAAATGCAAACGTGAAATAAGAGAATGTGAATTGTATTCGTTATTATATATGTATAAATGTCTGTATGACAAACATATGAGCACATCTCGTTGATAACAATAGGGGATGGTTGTGAAATTTAAAATTTAAATGTCAATGCAAAAGAGAGATTGCAGTGTGAGTATTTTATAGCCTTAACGATCACTCGCAATTAATGTTTTGTTTTTTTAATTTTTTTTAAATTAATTTTGAAATATTGTTTTGTATTTTTTCATTTATATTTTAATTTTTATATAAAATTTATATTGTTATTTATATGGATTGTTTGAATTTGTTTATATTGATTATGTTTCTTTTTGTATTTTTAAATTAATATGGGAATAATTTTTCTTTTGTGATTAAAATGAAATTGGGAAAATTTGTCTTTTAATAATTTTTCATGGAGACTTATTTGCTATTACTTTATTTTATATTGTCGTTTACATCGTTGTCGCCATTTGTAAATCTTCGACCGGGCTTATTTTATCCCCCGAGTTAATTGCCACCAAAGAAATGATGGCGCGGGAGAACGGGGGAGAAAATATTACAGTGAAGGTGATAGAGAAGAGAATAAAGTGAAGGAAGGAGTTTTAACAAGATGGCGGGCCTATTACACTTTCAATCTCGGTACATCCCCCGTGGCTCCGTTGAGCCCCAATGAAAATTTACTATCTCCTTAATATTTCAACAATTCACATAGACATATACTAGGGTTTGTATGTAAATGTGTGGATGTACATTTTAATAAATATACTTGAATATTTTATTTAATATTGGAACAATTTAATAGAATTTATAAGTAATATTACTTTTTTTTTTTTTTCTTGTTTTGAAATTATAATGAAGAAGAATATGAGATTGAGTTGATGAATCTTTGATGAATATAATATTTGTCATAGTTGAAAAAAATTTTTTTTGCTACTTGAATTTTTCATGAATTTTTTTCTCATTACTTTTTAGTTTTATCATTAATTTTGATTAAAATATTTATTATTTTGGTAAATAAAAAATTGGCTTCTGACTTATTGAATATAAGTTCTGTAAAGATATGTTAATCTCTCAGAATTTTGAGTTAAAACTCTACCAAAGTTTAATTAAAAATACTCATTTTCCTATAACAAAAATTAATAAATTACCAAAATCATTTTAAATTATTACAAAATATATTAATCTAAATAACACATTATAATATTTTTTATAAAACTATTTTGTACAATTGGCAGAAGATGAATACAAGTGAAAACAATACTTATCAAAACTTGTACAGGGTTGGACTATAATAAAATAATAAAAAAAAAAGATAGTAATAACAACAAACTATATTTCGTAATTTTATATACAAGGGATAATTTGATTTTTCAACGTTTTCACTGAATAATTTAGATGCACGATCTTTAAAAGAGGGTGACAGGACAAGCGTAAAGAAGAAGAAAAAAAAAAAAGAAATACAACAGACAAAATAGTACTTTGATACACAGAGAAGCAGAGAGTCGAAAAAAATAGAGGGAAAAAAAAAAAAGTAAAAACGAAAAGCAAGTCTATAAAGTGTAAGGGGGTTTACGTACAAGTTCTAACATGCATTATTGACTACCTACGTAGAAGACACAAGTAGTCATTATGAGAATTGTTAGAAAAGTACCTGTCCATTGAGTCTTTTTTTTCTTTCACTTACCTCTTTTTCTTTCTTTACTCCTTACCCTCATAATCATGATATATTTTTTTTATTATATACGTGTCGTTTTCTCGTATATAAAATAGACGTTTATTTTTCTTATTTCTTTTATACTTATATTTTTTATTTGTACAGTATAAACGTATGTATATAAGTGTGTGCATGATGTGGATATCCACGTGCAATGATATTCAACCTCTCCCAACTTACCTCTCTACTCACTCACCCTTGGGTGCATATTCATCCCCATATAATGACTCTGACATATTCACGTTTTATTCAAACTAGTCGGCATCGGTTTCCTTATATGCAATTTTTTTTTTTCCTCCTTTTTTCATTTGTTTTGCTTTTTATATTTGCATGTGTGTGAACCTTTGAAATGAAAAATTAGAATATTGCATTGGGGAATGGGGGATTAAATGAGTATTTCAGATAACGACTTTGAGGAGAGAATGAAGGAAAAAAAATTTTTTTTATGTAAATTACATTGATAGGTAAATTTAATAAATCATGTTTTATTTTCATATTTTCTTTTTTTCATTTCAGCAAAGATTTATAAAAAAATTTATGGATGTAATGTTATATATATATATAGATGTATATCTGTGTGTATTATTTTTTATTGCTACCCTTGAATATTAAAATGTCAACGCGAATCGAAATGCAAAAAATAAAAGAAATTCATACAATTAAAAAATGGTTGATTTTATATTGGAACGTCACAAAATTTAATGTAATTATTAGATGAAGAAATGTCGTACGACAATAAATATTTTTTCTTACATAAACATAGTATACATAAGTATATGTATGTGATTTAGGGTGTGGATTTTATTGAGATGAAAACCGAAATGAGGGTTAGAGTAGAAAACGAACACGATGATTTGACAATTTCTCGCCAATGACAAGAGAGATGAGAAATTGGTGTAAAATCCGTTGTCGAACCCCTCAGGCACTGACTTATTTCCTATTTAACACCCAACCAACATCATCCCTTATCGCGACGTCTAACTTTGCCACCCCTTGCACTTGTCTTTTTGCCGGGAGCGTAGAGAAAGAACATCCCTACTTCATATATACACTTGTACAGATTTTTACACCCTCCGGAACTACCAAGAGTCATCCCTCTTAACTATTATAATCATTGTCGTGGGTGGTAAACAAAATGGCGGGTTCTCAAAATGGCTGGTAAATCACAACGATGAATATTACACATTATTCGATAATAAAATTGTTCAACTTTGATTTTCATTTTTTCGTTTTTCATAATTCTTTTCCGCTTGTAAAAACATTGCAATTAAATAATCAAAAAAGAAAAATAATTCTCGTTCTTTTTCCTGGTTACTTCTTGTGGTATCCGGTCTTTATGGCTCTTCCTCTTCACTTCTCAATGCTCATTGTCAGCTTAACCATTTTACCGGTTGCTCTCGCGTCACGGTTAATATTATATTATCTCATTTTCGCATCGCTATTCGTGATTTTTATTATTTTCTTTTGGTTTATTTTATTTATTTTCTTTTTTCCTCTTCAACTTTTGCTTCCTCTCATTTACATATTCGTATGCAGCATCCATTGCGACCATTGTGGACAGCACAAATTTTTTCAATCATATTTAATTCATATATTATGTATGTATATTTGTATTTATATAAATAACCGCGAATTAATTCGCTAAACTAGTTAAATCTTTTTAAATACAACGGACACACAACGTGCGTGTAGTATTTTTACTTTATTTCATTTCTCTTTCATTCGCCCTCTGTGTGCCATCGCACAAAGTATATTATTGTCGGGTCTCCAACAAATTAACAAAAATTTTCACGGATATTACCGTGGTATATAAATAAAAGTCGAAGGATAAATAAATAAATAAAAGAAAAAATTCTGACAATCAACAAAAATTAAAAACATTAACAGAGAATTTTTTTTTTATTTATCATTTTCATTTTTATTCGTATTGAAATCAGCTCTCGTTTGATGAATTTTTCGTAACAATTTTCTGCTTCACGTCCGGTACATTTCCTCGTGGAAATAACGAACTTCCGTCGACGATCCACAAGGTTTCACACACATAAATACATGTATATAAGTATTATATAGATTTATATATGGGTGTGTCTGTATTTTCATTGCACATCACGACAACTGATAACACGATAGAGAATGAGAGATATGTTTCCGTTTTCCAATGTTCTTCTTCGAGCGGACAACTGCGATTGAATTGTCTATTAATTGAAATAATTAATTGTCTTTACATATATATACATATGAGGGAGTTTACGTGGAAAATTGTGGGGGCGGTTAAACTCGTTCATTCATTGCGAGTTTACCGGATGTTAAAAGATTTGTCGCGGCATCATTCAACCTGATTGCTTATTTACAAATAGGAAATTTGAAAATGTCACATGTGCGAAAATGAATCTGACAAATATTCTGCATTATTACATATAGAAACATTTGGCAATTAATATACAATTTTCCATACTCTTCTTTCTACATGTTTGTATATGCATATCTATCTAAATATATTGCCATGTAATATATAGAAGTAGGAATGTATTTGAATCGTGTATGAACGATGCAAAAACACTTCATATAATTGAGTGTGTAGATATACTTATACGTGGAATGATGCATGTAGGGGCTGAAATGAAATGAGGATGAGACTGAAATGAGATGTACAAATGTATGATGTATATATAGACATGTATGTATGTATAGTTGAGGCTTGGTTGGTACTTTCTATGACTACTATGCTCTACTACGAGAATCTGACTTAGTTATAAGCAACAGAGTTGTGAACGAGCATCAGGATATAAAGCAATATTGTAGGATATTACGAATAGGCGATTTTCATTTCATATGGCCTGATATATATTTAATCAACATGACTTGAAAGCGAATTGTTAATTACAGATATTAATCCAAGTCTTCGGTGATATTTAAATTTAACTTTCATAAAATTTTATAAGATATATATTTGATTGGTATAAAAGATAATAAAAATATCTGATATAACTTTATAAGATGAATTAAAATTGTGATTAGAGAACAAAGAAAAAATTTTATTTTCAACCTTTTTTTCTTAATATTTTTAGTATTTTAAAATTTTCAAGATTTTTACATATAGGTTTACATAATAATTAATCTTTGAATTGTCACTTGACTTATAGGCTCTATATTATTCCATACAGAGACAATCCAAAAGACCCTCATAAATTCATTCCCATTCTGCGAATGTATGTAGTATGTATGCACCACGATAACTATCACGAAGTGGCTTTTCGTACATGTAATCCATGATCGCGGAAGTAGAGTGTCAACCAACTGAGTGCGAGAGGATAAGCTGATCTACCATAGACCAAAAGACTTCACATACACACATACCTACATATACACAACAAGAGAACGCGAGGAAGAGATCCTAGAATATAGAGAAAGCGAGATAAACTAAAATGCCGGAATTGTCCACAACCAAATTGAATACGGATATTCGCAACTGAGCTTGGCTTTAAAGCAAGATAGAAATTTATACTAGCACAAGAGAGCAAACTGCATTACGAAGAGCGATGGACATATACATAAATACATAGAATATATATATATACATACGTACAACTCATGGACATATAGAGAACCAAACAAGAGAACGATCGTGAGGGATGCGAATATAAGCGAGGGGTTGGTTAGCTTGTTGTATAGTTTGTTATATACACACACATATAGATTAGAAAGAGCGTATATGAGATGGAGAGAGCGCGTCCTGGCCAATTGGAATGCAGAATCATACCGGAAATACCGAGTAATGCACCAATCAGAATCTGGGAATAGTTAGGGGCCTCGGATGATTAGGAATGCACGCAATAACCTCTGATTAATGTGATCGGGTGTGTATTCTATACTGACCACCGCCATTGCTCGTTCTCTCTATATTATTGTGTGTTGTATACCATCATATATACATATACATATATAATATAGGTAACCCGGGTACGTTCGCATGGGCTATGGTGCAGACAGAGAGAAACTATATACCATCCATCCTTTAGCTTATATATGCCTACGGGTTCACCATCCAAATGTAAACTCAACCCATCGCGACCACACAACTAACCATCCAAATATATATATATATGCATATATAAACATAGTACTAACCTATACTTGTGTACATACAAGTCGATTTATCTTCTGCAAGACCTATACACGCGTCTTCCGGTGTGTATCGAGCCCTCACGGATTTATCGACAACTCGACTTCGTAGGTCACAACCCACCTATTCTGTATGTACATGTATATATTTTAGATATGTATATATATATATAGGTGTGTATGTTTATATGTTTAAACATATATGTAGATGTATATTAGGTTGGAGAGCGTCGCTTTTGGTTATATGTTGTGTATAGAACAACTGATGTCGTCAGTGGCGCTGAGATAGAAATGCAGGTTTGGTCAGGTTTGGATTAAGGGTTGATGGTGATGGTATGAGGAGAGAGCCAAAGCTTTAGTTATGAGGAATATATGTATGTGTGTATATTTATATGTGTATTGTATGTATAATGTATTGGGGGTTGGAGAATTATGTAGGCAGCAAAAGCATGTGCATTTACATAAATACATAACGGTATGTATACAATGTTAGTACTAGGCTGGTACTGTCAATTTCCTCTTTTGCTTTTGGTGTTGGTGGTGGTTGTTCTCTTGTTTAAGTTTGTTCTCTGTATTGGTGTGCTTTTCTCTTTGGCTTTTGTTGCGTTTTTGGTTTGATATGTGGGCAATTTTTGAGGAGATATATTTTGAGAATATATTGCAGGTAGTTTTTGTTTGTGTGATGATAGTGCGATTGTTTCGTGAGGCTTCGTTGAGAAACTTTTGGTATGTTTGAATGGGAATTGTGTATTTTGAGGATACAAAATTAATTATTTGGTTAATTTGAGTTTAGATTGGTATTTTTATGATTCATTTAAATTTAGATTTGATTATTGGTTTGTATTTACTGCATTTAATTTTTTTAGAGTATCCAATTTTACTAGTTCAAGTTTAGTTTATTTTTTGTACACGTATAATATAGTTTAAAATTGGTACATATCTGTTTTTTATGTTTGTTCATTCGTTCATTTTTTCTATTTATTGTATACTTTGTGTATTTTCACTATATCCCTTTGTTTTTATATTGTTATTTGTTTTTCTTTGCCATTTATACAATTGATACAATTGAAAAATGGTCTGGAAAATATAATCAATTCACAACTGCGAGCTACTGTTAAAAAAAAAAAAATTTTTTTGTGCTGCATAACCGTTTGGGTGTGCGAGTTCATACGTGAAACTATCAAAAATTTATTTGATTTTCGTACTCCGAGCTTAAACAATTTTTTTTTTCTATTTATCCTTTATTTTATTTGACGTTATTTTATTTTGTTTCATTTATTATTCTCCATACAATACAAATAAAAAACATTCAGTTATAAATATTTCAATTTCTTCGTTCAATTTGAAATATTCACTTTTTAATCTTCATCAATCATGAATATAATCATTTTTATTTCTATTTATTTTTTGCGCAAGATGATTCGTGTTTATTTCAAATAGATATAAAAAATTCGAGTGAATGCGCACAAGAAAATGCTGGCGGAATAAGTCTTTCAATAAATAATAATGCAATTCTTTTTCACACTTAATATTTCATGCAACTCTCAGAATCCTTTTGTAATTGTAATATTGAACGACACATCTACCCCAGTAGATATTTTCCCACTGTATTTCACCAATTTCTCTCTCACAATCCGCACTATTTTATCAACAATTCACCCTGCTCTCAACTATTGTAATGCATCTACAGGGAAATCTTAAAATATATCTTAAAAATATTTCATTTACATTCCTCTACATTTTATATTTATTTATCACCACATTCGATTCGTACATTCATTCAATCATATATTCACACACTATCATACACTTTCTTATACATAAATATACATATATCCTCACAAACATATGTTTAGTTCACTCATTTATTTAAATTATAAACATATAAGTATTCACATTACTAATAGAGAAAATTTTTTTTGAATTATGCAACATAATCTTGATTGATGAATGAATAAATTCACATAAATTGCTGTATAAATTCATATCTATCACTAGAATATATAAATATATGTATATATGTATATATTGGTATGTATGTGCCAGTGTGTATGTGTATTAAAATATTTGGCTAATGATTTTATACATACGAACGTGGAAAATTTTTTTTTATACATTTTACAATATATGGTTTACAGTCTGCTTATTCTTCGCTGTATATGCAAAGCAAAAATGAATATAATAATGTATATATATGTGTATATATTTATATATATATGTATGTGTGTGTGTACATGCATAAATGATTGATATTAGTTATTTATATTCGTTCATATATGTGTATATACGCTGTAAGTAGATGTTGGAATATTTTCCAGTTTCGTCAGAGAAGTTTCACTTCTCATCCGAAAAGCAGTCGCGACGTTCACCCCCTTAATACAAAATAGTGAAGAGAAGGAGGGTTGTGAGGCAAGACGAAATAAGATAGGCATGAATCATTTATTAGTAAGGCCGTGTGTCTGCATATACTTTATATATTTATAAAAAATTTATCTTACTTTATATTTGGTTTCTCCATTTTTATTTATTTATTTATTGAGTTTTGGGGAAAGGAAAAAAAATAAGAGATAAATTGATGGTGAATAAATGAAACTAAAATTTTATACTGTTGAAATATTTTGAGAAATGTGTACGTGTAATTAGTTTAATATAACCGGAAGCCGGATACAGATGGGGTGTAACAATTTAGGGTTCCCCTCCGGATGTCAAGTTGCTGATTATGAAAATAGAAATTTTTTGTTTAATATTTCAATATTTATATGGTAAAAAATAAATTGGAAACATTTATTTTATTTTTTTGAGTATTATTTTTATTATTTAAGTATAAATAAAAATGGTAGCGTCATATTTTGAAGAAAGATGGCGATTGTTGTTTCAATTATACTCCCTTCGATGATGAATATTAAATTTTGATATTTTTTTTTCCACTAATAATTCATTTTAACTTTTTTCTTTTCATTTTCAATGTTTTACTGTGAGTTTATAATTTTTATCCAATATTCTCCTGTATATAAACATTTATATTCATACGCTTATCATCCCCTCTCGCTCGTCTCACCCCCACGCTTTTGCCTTTCTGGCTCTTTCACTGTACTCTATAACTGGTCACTCAGAATTGGAAAGCTGAAAAAAAATAAATAAAAAAAATATTCATATATTGTGTAAAAACATAGAAATGAATGAAAGAAAAAAAAAATTGCAATTTTTCACCAGCGAATAAAATTATTATTGACAAATGATTAAGTGGGGATGGTTGCCAGAGGCTGCCAATGTTCACCCCTTTAAAATTTTTACCACCCTCTTTTTCTCTCTGTACTCTATCCTCAATTTTTAACACAGGGAAGTAATAATATATATATATATGTGTGAGACTGCTGCATACACTGTTGAAAAAATATTTATTTATACATATAGTATGGGGGTGTTGGATTTTTTTAATATTTAAAATTTAATTTACAAAATGCCAACTGCGTGACTCTCTATGTCTGGATACAAGCACTACAGTTATACTTTTCACCCGATGCAACAACCCCTATCTATATATACTCCATACTATCCTCATCTCTTTTAAATATTAAATATAAATAATATGTCTCTTGCTGAAATATTTTTTTATCCAATAATTGAGATAAAAAAAAAAGAAGCGAAACAAAATTTAAAAATTTTTTTTTCATTTCATTATACATTCTATACCTATTTTTTTGTTTTATTATTTTATATTTATTTTATTCATGATAAAAAAAATATAAAAATTGACGAAATTTTATATTTATCAATTTTTTTAAATTTATATATCGTCGAATAAAATTAGAATCCATTAAAATATATTATAAATATTTCGAAGAAGAAAATAAAATTAACATTATTATAAAGTTGAAGTCATCCCTTCTGTCTCCCACCCCCCCCCAAACCTCCACCTCATGAATATAAAATAAATTGAAATATACAATTTCCATTCTGTATATTTACATCATCATACGTGTATGTACAAATGCATACATTATATACATTACAACAGTTGCATTTCACACTATTATACATACCTGTATACATATGTATAAACACATAAATAGACATACATATATTATATATAAATTTATATGTATATCCATATGTGATAATGCGCCGTAACTTATACAATGCAGCTATGTAACTTTGGCACTTTGGACAATGGCTTGCTATACACTAACATCCCCCCTATACTACCCCTCACCCTATCAATATAAACCCATATATATTTCTATATACATTTAATTCCCGCTCTTTCTCTTTATCCTCATCAGGTTGCAATCACGCACTAAATACTCAGCAACATATCGCGCTAGCAACCCTATTTTAACCGCACCCGCCACTCATATAGCTTCCACCCTCTCGTCCATTGTAAAATAAAAAAAATAAAAAAATAATTAATATTTATTTTCCAATAAAATTTTCAAGTAAGAAAAATAAAATTAATCCAATAATTAATTCTCAACTTTTTCCAGTCTTTTATTATTATTTAATTTATTAAGGGTGCGGGGGTTAGTTATGTGCAATAGTTACAGATATAAAGAGCTTTTGTCGGGACATGTGATGTGCGTGAATTGACATTTATATTCCAAATGCTTACGCGCGGGAAACAGTGAAGTATGTAGAGTTGACGATGAAGAGTGAGTGATAATAGGGGTTAGGTGAATTTGAGGGATGAGGAAGTCGATTTGAGACTCAAACGACCAACAGATCTCTAATCCAACACCATAGCGTTAGATTCAACTAGCGCTATTTAGCTTGGTATTGTATGGGATAAAGCTAGGCGCCACTGAAACACCATCCATCTATTTTGCCTTTTCAAACCCCTTTCACATCTCTTTGTCTCACCCTTTCGGCACATCTCTATCGTTATACTTGCCATTGCTCTCTTGTTTCTCCCATTCTATCTCGATTCAACTGCAATAAATATACATATACATATGTATATGTAGTATATAACATATATTAACTATGATGCTTTGGAGACTCCTCTCACTACTCAATTCCCTGCGTAGAATCAATTGTGGTTGTCATGACTACCGTAATGGAGATTCGTATAAGCAGTGTAAGTGAGGGTAAGAGAATATAAGGGAGAGAGAGGAAAAGAGAAAACGATAGTTGGGTAGAGAGGATGCCTTTTCTATTGTAGGTTGACCAAAGCGTTTGCAAAACCACTGCCACATCGTTAACCCACCGCTATCACCACTTTCAAGTGACTGAATCAAGAACCACCAACGTGGCTTCACTTCAATTGATTTTGTGTATGTCATGATGCAATTAAATTTTTTATTCTTTAATATGATGTAATATTCCTCGTGCAATATTTTTTTTTTTAGACACCTCATCTTATGTGACTAGTTGATTTATTTCAATCATTTTCATTGTATTAACTAATAAATAATAAAATTTCTTAAAAAAATTAATGGACTATTTTCAATTTCTAATTAATAAATTACAAAATTATCACTACTAATTATTCTAAAATAATCTATAAAAACTACTCTAATTATCAAAAAGAAGAAATTTAGGTCATTAAATTTTGGCGTTAACTAATGTATAAATGCCAAAAAATTCGTGTGAATCTGCATTAAATCAAAATTGTTTTATGCAAATGTTAGTTTTTTTGTGTCAATCTGTGACCAAGTGAAATGGATATAAGACAGGTATATTAATCTAGCTATACATGTTATATTCACACCTATATCTATTTGTTATCAAACATATGTGTTCAGAGAGCGCGAATGATCCACCACTATACATTTCACCCCCACGAACAAAAGCAGGGGTAGGTAACTCTGATCACGCGATCAAAACACAACTTCTATACAAGAGCGCACGATAGTTATTAGTGACAGGACAATGATATCAGTGAGTTTTACTTAGCACCGGAATCAAATTATCAAATATAATACCAATATTACCTATTTTGTATATCTACTGTACTCATTACAATTCGCTGGAACAAGCAGAAACAATAAACTCTATTACTGCTATATGACCGGAAATAATTCACATGAAATAATTAAAAATAGAATTTCTTAATGTAAATTAATAATGTATTGGAATATATTATAGTAAAATATCTTCAACTTCCTTAGATATTCCTCACCATCAATAAAATATCAAAGTGATGACCAAATCATAATGAAATGCTTTACATATGGAATAAAATTAATAAATGAATTAAAAAAAAATTTCTTTGTAATAAAAAATAAAATCTAAGCGCTATCAATTCTAAATTAGCTATTATTCATTATACTGCTAGAAAATATAATAGGTTCTTTGAGTTGGAAAATTTAAATCCATAAAAATGAAGAAATTCATGATGGCAGACCCCAGTACATTGGTATTAAATTGAAAAAAAGGATGGATGAATATGTAAAAAAACTGGTCAGCCTAAATTAAAATTTAATATCTGACTCCATTCTCATAATCAACGATTAAAAAAAGCTCTACATATAAAATTTCAAGCCATTTGGTCATAAAGGGAAAAAATTGCCTCATAGGGGTTAAATTAAAAAATTAAAAATATTGCAAGATGCAACGAAAAGAATATAGCAATAGTTTATCGCACACATTTTTACAAGCGGGATATATGTACACATATACAATGACTGGTTTTGATATGATAGTGTGTATAGGGTGGTGATAAAAAATTCATGGTGGGATTTGGAGCGGCTCAGAAACATTGTTTGGTCCTGTAGCATGCTTCTAACCCCCTCGATATATGTAT
Organism: Microctonus brassicae; assembly: GCA_918226075.1. Taxonomy (NCBI): domain Eukaryota; kingdom Metazoa; phylum Arthropoda; class Insecta; order Hymenoptera; family Braconidae; genus Microctonus; species Microctonus brassicae. Next base: position 9,191,375 of record OW445483.1, read on the forward strand.
AGTTCTGACTCATCCATTATTCCAACGACACAGCCTGGATGTAGACCACCCATTCCCTCCCTTCATTCGTTCTGTTCTCTCTCTATCCTCCCTCGCCATTGTTAGATACGCAATATATATATATATATAAATATGAATGTCACTAGATGCAGGAGGTTCCAACGTTTGTTCAATGATAATACAGAAAAAAATTATTCTTCTTCAATATTTGATTGATGTACAAATATTTAATGAGTTCATTTTTATTTGTTTCTTCATACTCAATTTTTTTTTAGTTACATGGATGATGGGTTGATATACCAACGTGTATATAAAATAACCCCTGACCTGCCCAACCCTACAACTGTCTACTGATATTATACCTGGTGCCCTCCCTTTCCTGCACCTTTCAACTAAATTAATCTAAGTAATTCATACTCCCAAAGTCGCCCCGCCAATTCACTCACTCGCTTTCTTCCTGTCTCCTTTGTCTTCTTCTTTTTTTTCTTTTCTTTCTCATTCACCCTCATTCGCGACTCTAGAGGAAAAAAAAACCCTTGCCTTCAAGTGCATTCACATCACTTCTTTATCTTTAGTTGTGTCGTACAATCACGACTGCGAGAAAACTTTCCCCTGGGTCCAATTGAAAATTTTCTTCTTCTTTGGGAGCAAGAGTGATATTTTATTTTATTTTTTTTATTTTTTGATTAATGTTAGAAGAGTCTTTATATGTTTTTTTTTTCTCCAAATTAAGTCATCTTTCACCTTTGATTTTTAGATGGATTTTATTTATCATTGTGTTTTTAATTTTTAACAGAGAATTAAGAAGTTATAAACATTTGATATTGATAAATGACTTTTTGAACTAGTTTTCTGATTTTATAAAAGTTTTCTATTTATGGGAAAGATAATAAGAGTGCAGAGATTACAAAATTGTGATTCAAAAGTTTTCATTGAAGAGTCGAACTAACATATTAATATTATTCAATCGGAGAAACAACAATTGAATGATATTATTGGCAAATTGGGAGGATTGTTTTTGTAATTTTTATATTAGAATATTTATCTATCAATATATTTGAAATTATTAATAAATTTAACATTATCCATGTCTGGAGTCACTGATGAATTAATGATTGGTCTATAACAAAAAAATTTCACTTGAATAATCCAGTGAATTTTTATTATTCTTTTAATTGAAATTTTTATTTAATTAAATTATTTATCACTTATTGATTTACGTTATTTTCCAATTTGAATATCAAAATCTATGTTATTATTAAGAGGAAGTAACAGAAAAAAAAATTGTTATCGTTTTATGCACAGTAACAAATGAACAAAAATATATTTCTACATATAAAAAACACATATACGAACTATAAAATATTTTATTGCTTATTAGTTTTCGACTCGAATTTAGAAAATCAATTTCATTAATACACTAACATACACACATACACTTATACAATATACATATATTCCTATAATAACTTGAATTTAATTGTAATTTCTTTTTCTTTTATTTCTCACATACTCACATATGCATACACACACAAACGATTATATTTATTTATAAAAGAGGGTGAAAAAATTTTGACCGAGACACCCTTTCGCGTGTCAAGTTTATTAATTTACTTTTGTCATTAATTACAATTGAACTCTACCTCAGAGACTCGGTAAAATTTGATTTACGAGTTGAAAAAAAAAAAAGAAATAAATTAAATAAAGTCAAACCAAAATTAGAAATGAAAAAAAAAATTCGTAAAAATTGATTTGCAAAAATAATCGAGACTTATCACGAGAGCTTGCGAGACTTAAACAATTGGAATATATTGTCTCATCGTTTATAATTTTTTTTTTTTCTTCTTCCATTACATTCTTCTTTTTTTTTTTTTTCTTCATTTATTTTTATTTTATGTGCGTGCAACTGTCAATTTTCCATTCGTTAATTATAATTACTCTTCCTCTTCTGATTTACATGGAAATGTTCCGATTAGCGTGTGTGATATCTCACAATATATACATATATTTATTATATTATATACCTATACACTATGAAAAATATATAAAACCATGAATTTATTTTTTTTCTTCATTTCTTTTTCTTAATTATTACTCCGCAATACTTTTTCTCTTTGTGATAAAAGTCGATTACCAATGTTAAACTTTCTCTAAAACTACACATATACATAAACTATATGTATGTATTTGTTTAAATATATTCGCGGTGTGTAATCGGCATCACGAGGGACTCGTTACGGTGCGGAGTAACACACGCGCGCGCCAGTTTACTGAAAAAAAAATAAATAAAAAGCGTCGTTTGAAACGATTCCCCTAGTGGCCCTCACCACGTGTGCAATGTTATATCCACCATTGTCATCATTGTCGTATTGCCGAGATAACATTCACCTCCTTTTTGCCTCTCTCACCATACCAATACTCAACTTCAATCATACACCACAGTTTTATTTATATTTTTCTTTCAATTCTTTTCATTTCTATTTTTTTTTTTATCTTTTCCACTATTTTTTATTCACACACTGCTGTTCAAACGAAACAATTATTTATTTGTCATTGCTCAATTGCCACGTTTGTTTATATTTTATTTTTAAAAATCGAACTTTGATTCATATTATTATTTCCATTTTAAATAATTTATTTTTCTTTTTAATTTTTTTTTTCTTCTTTTTACACACTTATCTTTTTACTTTTATATAATATTGACACGGTAATATGCAAATGAATTAGTGAATTGTTGTCGTTTTGCGTGCTGAATGTATACAAATGCCGCACCCTGTATGGGTTTTTTTTTTTTTTTTATTTTATTTCGTATGAAAGAAAGAAAGAAAAGTCGCATTATATAGGAAATAGATATTACCTAACGAATCCAACTATTCATTCATACATGTCTTTATAAATAAATATATAGATATGTGTTTATTATCTACACATATAATACTTATATACCTTAATATGTATATACATATTCCCTTCTCACCCCTTGGCTCCTCATCATAAATACGGGTGTGGCAATATCGATGTGGTCTAAAATTGTAAAATTGACCGAATCGTGTCAGTGATATGACGTCGCACCTTACTGTATACAGACCCCTATTGGAATACTCAGCCCCCTCTCCGTAAAACCCCGCCCCCATTAAGCTCAACAACCCTTCATGACTGTGGCGCACCCTAAAATATTTTTTTTCCACCTCCCAATTGCCAGCTACACCCTCATAAAAATTATTATTTATATCTATACACTCTGTGAAAGATAAAAATAATTTAGATAAAATATAAATTATTATTTAGTTTGATAAAAAAAATTTTTATTCATAGGAAAAAAATAAACGTGATTTTCGGAATTTTTGAAATTTATTTGTCAGTAGAAAATTGTCAATTGAATTTATTGATTATTTATTTTTATATATTGAAAATTTAATTTGCATGAAATATTAAATTTATCGAATTAATATAAAATAATAATGAACTTTTTTTTGAAAGAATAAATTAATTAAATATATTTATTTATACGGGTTTGATATCAGAAATTAATATTTCATATCTGAACTACTCGAAAAATTGAATTTTATAATATTTCATCGCAAACACATAAATAAATTAAATTGTAAATAGAATCATAAAATATAATCGTTAATTATTAATATTGCTCAAAATAATTTCACTCGAATAATTATAAATACAATCATCAAATCCCATAAATATAATAATAAAAAATATTAATAACATACTTTATAAAACAAATTAATATATCATCATTCATAAAAAAATAAATACCAACAACTAATTAATAATTCTATTAAACAATTCAAAAGAAAAAAAAAAAAAACAAAAAACATTTCTTCATTATTTCTTCTGTCACACAATAATAAAATATTCTTTCCTCTTATATTATTTAATAATTAATATTAACAGCTCTTATAATGATCTTTATTCTTGTTCATTTTTTCTTGTTTATAAATAATAATAATATATGCATTACTACATGAGCATTATTACTGGACAAAGAGTAGGAAACCTTGTCGAAAGATTAGAACACGAACAAACCTGTAGAGAATCTCGTGTCCAAAGTAATGCCACAGTCGCGGTAATATCTCACCATTAAGTATAATCATCCCTTATACATACAATATAAACACCTATTCTATATACACATACATACATATATATATATACTGGTACAAGCAGCAGCAACATCAACACATACATAACATCCGACGTAATGGGCAAGCAAGTGAGAATGAGAACCGCCTGACCAGCCTAATACCTTATAATTTACAAGCCAGGAAAAGCCAACAACCCTCAGCATCTCTATTTCATCCCCCCACACACACACACACACACACATACTCTTCCTCAATATATACATCAACATTAAATTATGAAGACTTGTCATCGTTACATTAAGAATAAAATTTACAATGAATGCATTTAATACATTCATAAAACATAATATACAAAAATAAATTTAAAAAAAAATAAATAATAAACTGAGTATAAACAAAAGAATTTTAATAATTAAACATCATATACACATTGCCACTTTTGTTTTTATTAATCTCCCAACATATATCCTGAATATAATCCACATATTAAAAACTTCCCGAGGGAAAAAAAAAAAATTTTTACATTCAGTTGTCATCAGCATTTTTTATTTCTATTTTATATTTCGTCTTTTTTTTTTTATCTTCTTTTTATTCGTTTGTTACAAAATAGACCACACAATTTTTAATTATACCAGCTTTTTACTCGCGCGTGTAATCTTTTCGTCAGACTCTTCTAAATACCCGCTATCATTTTACCCCTTCACTTTTATTTCCTTGTCCCACCCAACCCCGGGATCCACTACTTGCTCTTCGGGTCCTCTTACACACCACTTCACTCATCTTCATGTTATGTATCGTTCACCGTACATGTATATGTATCTATATACACGTCTACGATATATTAAAAATCTGTTGATACACGCGTAGGTACAAGGGATGGTGAAGGGATGGATGACAGTTAAATTCAACATGAGAAGAAGCATATACAACAGAATGAGAGAGGGTATATACACATAGAAATATGGATACAGAGGGACATGGAGAAAAAGTTGAAAAAAAAAAAAAAAAGAGGCAGAAGAGAGAACATCACTCTCTGACGCTGGCATACGAGAAATCTTTTTTGCAAACACACAGGGAATTAAATGTAAGCCATAAGACATAGACAAAGGGCTTTGCTATACTCGTGTATACATCGTTGGAGGAGGGCGCGAGATAGAGCCAGAGAGAAAGAGGAGCAAGAGGCAGTAACAGGCACACACCATAAGCTCTTGAAGCTTTTCCATAGGCCTTAAGCCGCATCGACGCTCTCTCTTCTCTCTTTTTCTCTGTGTAATTCTGTCTATAGTCATTTTATTTCCCTCCTATGTGAACCTCTTTTTCACATGACATGTATTTAGAATAACCGCTACTATAAATGTATATATATACTGTTACTTTTATTATACATATGTGTAGGGATCTATTTATGTATTCATTCTTAATGCAATTGGCAAACAACGTGTATTATCACCATTGCACGTAGCTGGTTTTTATTCAAAATATGAATTCAGTATGTGTATTCTTCATTTTTAATTCAACATATGTATGTGATGTATGTTAGTACAATTACAGAAATAGATGCATACATTAAATTGTGGGATTGGAAATAGATATGGTTTTATGTGTATTGATGGATATACACAGTGGAGAATTTTTGTATTGTATTAAATGTAATAATGAAAAAAAAAAATAAAAATAAAAATAATAAACTATTACGTCAGTACTTTTTAATCAATATTAAATAATTTATTTACAAAATTATTCATAAATTATTCAGAATTTTTACGTGAAGATAGTAATCGAATTTTTTTTTACGAAAGTAGAATTTTAAAATTATTATAAAATCGTATTTCAATATTCATTAAATAATAATAAAACAAACATTATTTTATATTGAAATATTTTTCTTGTAGTTGGAATGGATTTCCCACGTCAGTGATAAATATATAATTCTTAAAAGAAATTCAACACAGATTATTCAAAAAAAAAAAAAGATATTATATTGCTGATAATTTATTCTTTTATTTTTTTTTTTTTCGTTCAATCTTTCTCAAACAGTTATCTGTATTTGATGTAAATTTTAGTCAATATACATTTATTGAGTTAATATTCTTCACATTGATGATCTCATTCCCGTAGAGACTTGAATGATATGAGGTGAAGTGGGTGGATGCAAAAGTGAAACAGAGATAAATGAAGTGGGATGAAATAGAGGACGCGTGCCAGAGGAGAAATGAATTTATGAAAGCTTGCTTGCATGCATAGAGGAACAACGACTGTTTGAAGCATATATACAACCTATATATATCCATGTAATACTTGCACATATATATATATATGTTGAAAGCAGAATTAATATATATATTGTTGCACTCATGGTTGCGCCAGTATGTGAACATCATTCAGGGGCGAGGGCAGAAATAAGGGACGAAGGGGCTTGCACTTGCATATAGGCACCACTGATGCAATGTAAATCAAGCAAACCCATTATGTATGTAGTATGTGTATATGTACGTATGTATGTATGTATATATGTGCATGTAGGTCTTTATAGTATTGGCCAATGGAGGCAATTATCTTGATGTGCTGGCCCGAGTAGTATCCAACATTCCAACAAACTGTAGATATATGTATGAATTCACTTCCTCTCATTCCCTTACTCGAGTCATTTTCCTCTAATTGAGAACATGGCTTAGAGTATAATTAAAATTCTGAATGTATAGGAAAATGAAGAAAAATTTTTTTTATGAAAATAAAAAATAAATTTGTTTTATTTCATTGAGAATCAATTTTTTGTTATTTATATATTTATTATTATTTTTTTTTTTCTTTTTGTATAGTGCGTGGTTTGTTTTTGGATTTTAGTTTGGTTGGTTTGAAAGAGAATTTTTTTGTTTATTTATAGAGTAAAATTTAGATGAAAATATTTATTTTACAGTTTTTAATAGTTGTGTATTACACGAGGAAATATTTCTTTTTTTTTTTTTTTATATTTTTCTATTCATTTTATTTTTATATTTATTTTTTTTTTTTGTTTGCTATGCTATTCTCACAGTTTTATTCTTTCTTTAAACTTTATTTTTTTTTTTTTGTGTGTATATATATATACATTTATATTTTTTTTCTTTTACTTTACGTTTATTTTCTCCTGTGTTCAACACGAAACTTTTCATTTTTATTTTTTACTCCCTCTTTTCCGCTCTTCTCACTCTCTATTCTGTCCTCACACTTTTTTTTTTCACGTCCATCTCACCGTGTTTTCCGTTTTCCCTACATATTTCCATCCCCGTCTCACACTCACTCTCTTCATCTCCCTAAAGTATATATTCTTCACCAAGAAAAACAGCCATTAGCAAGAGTTTTTTGCTTTTCGCGCGAAAACTTTTACTCTCTTCCTCTCTTTTATTCTTCCACCACCTTCACACTCACATTTTCCAACAACCCCTCTCTCTCACCCTCATGTTATCTCAATAAATTTTCATTCCATCGAAAAACATGCGCGTCCACTTTCACCCCTCACTTTCCATTAATATAAACAAATAAGTTTATTGTAAAATGACTGAAATATATATAAACAAATGACGTTAAATACTAAAATTAAAAACAATTCTCATTGATTTCTTCAATTCAACCCGTTATATAATACATGAAAATATGTCACAAGAATATATACCAACTAAAAAATAATAAATAAAATTATCTTCGAATGAAAAAATTGAGTTCAAAATTCAGAATTATTAAAAAAATATGTAAAACAAATATTATACATATGTATATACATTTTACACTGATGTATATAATACATACATCTATATATTGCAACATACTTTCCTTTACACGTTGTAACCCGAGGAAAAATTCAAAAGTTCCAACTCGACCACATTTTTCATCATCTATAAATTCTTATTTATATGCGACTTTGTGTTTCTTTTCGATTAAGGAACTCAATGTATATTGTATCCTCAACCTCCACACATACATGTACACATATACATATACATGTATATATATATATTGCAATAGGGAGGTTGGGCTTTGCTCAATCTTTCGCGATACAAAGTATGAAACGAAAATTATGTTTTTCAAATAGGCACAACATTTTTTTTTTTTTCATCATGGAAAAAATAACCACTAGAAAAAATAAATTGAAAAAGTAAAACACCATACCTATACACTCGTAAAATACATATATAAATACATATATATGTATGTAAATATTGTAAATATTTTTATGAATGTGTGGATGACAATTTAATTTTTTCCATAGATGAAGACGAAGTAAAATTTGTATAATATAAAAATGAAAAAATAATAATGTAAATAAATAAATAATAAAATAAAGCGGAAGAGAATGGATGACGAGTTCTTTTTGGCAGTTGGTAGCCACGCTAATGATCCAAAGATATGAAATATTGCGATGCATCACGAAACATTGTGGTGGTTTTCATTGCAACTATGAATCATGCGCGAATTCGTATCGTTGAAACGACGATGGCCATTCGTTAGACATAATAACAAATAATGTTAACCTCGTTATACAGCTCCATAGAGAATTCCATCCCCCTTCTATTCCACCCAACCCCTTTTAGCAAATCCCCCGAACCCTATCTACGTTAGTTCACTCTCATTTTATCTTCCTTTCTTTTTTTTTTTTTCTCTCCGCCCTCGTAATCTCGCATTTCTTCGTGCAGAAATCATATTATTTAAATTCGATTCACCGCATATATATTCGTTTTTTATTTTATTTTATTTTTTTTTTTTTTTTAGCCTACCATACACATAAACGGAATATATATCTACTTTATTTTAAATTAAATTCTTTATATATTTAATGTTCCAATATATATTCAAGGTGTACGTTGGAAAAAAAAAAAATTTTTTTTTTTTTTTAGAACGAATAAAAAAACGAGAAAATGAATATAAAAAAAAATGAGAGTTGTGGGGTTGACAACAACCCCTCATCATTAACATATATATATATATTCATGCAAATATAAAAGGTTTGGAGGATCATCAATCAAAATTCACCCTCATTAAATATGTGTAGCTAATTTTTTTTTTAACCCTTCAAAATCGACAATAAGAGACTATATATATTACATACCATGTAAATTTTTCTTATTATTTATTTCATATTGATTTTATTTTGAGTACATACGACGTAATTTTTGTTTTTAAAATTTTTTTTCTCATTTTTATTACTCGACAAATTTTCATCCAACTTACATGTAAATTTAAATTAATTTATTTATTTATTCATATTTTATTTCTATTTAATATAAATTAAAAATTACATCTATACATAAATACATATAATGAACTTTAATATTTTGAAGCATTTAAGTTTACACAACGTGGCCAAATGTTGGTGGAAAAGTATAGGCGAAGTTTAGTTATAAACTACGAGTGAGAGTAGAGAGAAAGTGAGTAAAGGGGGGTTGAATTAGCGGCTTTGAAACTTGACTATACGCGACCACGCTCAATGGTATATACTCAACAGTTGCCAAGTGACGTATTATAATATTTCACCCCCTAGCATTCTCCATATAATATTATTATTATTATTTTTTTTTTTTTCCATTTCTGTCATTTTCATCCGCCTACGATTTTACATAAACCTTCTCTCTTTTTAAAGAATTCACCCCTTGCGGCCACTGCATTCAAAACTCTTGTCTATATGCATATGTATCTACATATATATACAATTTATAATATGTATATAGAAATATATACATATATATACACGGATATTTGTATATGAATATATTGTAAAGGGGATGGTTGGAGAGTAATATTGTTAATTCGCGTGTGTTTGAGTTTCAAGGGGAGCTGAACCACCCTAATATATTCGCCTATGCGAATAAATATATATATATATATATAAACATAGAAGGTACAGTCTCTTCAAAAGTATTTTGTATTGCAATATTGAAATTTAGTGCACATAAATTTATAAAAAAGAAACTCTGCTACTTTTTTTTTTCCTTGCAAATATTTATTTTCCATATAAATTCTAAATTTATTATTATTATTATTATTATTATTATTATTATTATTATTATTATTATTATTATTATTATTATTATTATTATTATTATTATTATTATTATTATATCAATGGGGTTGTTATTATTTCATTTTTAGTAGTAGTATTTATTTATATAAATATACAATGGCGAGAAAAAAACATATTTATAGAAAAAAATAACTATTTCGAATTTTAAAATGAAAAAATATTTTTCTTTTTTATTTTTTTGTGAATTTTAAAAATTGTATATGACTTTCATCCCTTTCATATAAAATTTCACACTATTTTCTATTCATTTTTTTACATCAAAAATAGACCGAGAGATATTTGTATAAAATTTGAATATAAAAAAAAAAATAATTTTTATGTATACTATTTGTATATTTATTTGTTCATTTATTTATTTATTTATTTTTTGTATGTGTCTACATATATAAATATATATATATATGTATATTTTAAACTTCAATCTGAACAATTTCACAATACTTGACAGAATAAACTGTCAACTTGCCGCCAGTTGCAAACATTCACCAGATCAACTCAAAAGTCGAAATAAACTTTCTTCACTCAAACTATACCATGACATACACAAATACACCTACACACTTATACACAAAATATACACATTCATTCATACCCAATTGCTAAATACATAAATACATACATACATAAATGTGAATAAATTAACAGATACACAAGAAACTTTGTAATCCACCTACAATTTCATTCTTCACTCTTTCCCTCCAAATCTTTTATTCCCTCACTCTTTCGACACATCACCACCCTCCCCAGTATTGTCTTAATTCCCTGCCTATATTTACCTCTCACTCCCTTTCACTCTCTTGCATTCACACACACACACACACACTAACATAAATTTAACCACACTCGTACATCAGTGCGTATTATTAAATGTGTATGCATACACACATTTATGTTTACGTATACACAAACGTGTACCTGCATGTTCATACTTGTCGGATGCACCATTTCTACAGATTGTAGACCTCGAGAATCATTAATATATATACATATACATTATACACATGTATATACATATATTATACATATATATTTCATGAGATTTCATGATGGTGAGATTGGGGGTGGTTTAGCAGTAGTACCAAACACTATTCACTAGTTCTCATACTATTGTGTATACTATTGTTCTGGTTGGCTAATATCCAAGATGGCTGACTAGTTAAATTTACCCCCCTCTTACAAATGAATTTCCTCTCACTTATACTCTCCATATATATATATATTTCGTTGGCAATGTTTGTGGATGTATGTACATTCATGTCATGCAAAGAGAACTACTGACACAACTGTATACCATGCTGCATTCATCCCCCTCTGTCTTTAACCTGTGCAAAACATATTCACCCTCTAGTCTCTTCATCGTTCTCTTGCATTTACTCATTTACTATTGCTACTGTGGCTTGGTCAAGCTTATATGTATTATATTTAGTGCATTGGTGAATTGAGCGCAGTAAACAAATGCATAAATGTATGAATGGTATATTTATAATATGGGGAATTAATTGAGAATCGTTTGAGGGAAAAAGGTGGTTATAATTTATATTGGAATCGTGAGAGAAATCTTGAGGTTAGTGTTTTAGTTATGGTGGGAGGGAGGGGGATGATTGTGGTTGTGTGGGAGATATATTATTTTATTAAGGTGCATTATTTATGATGAGATTATTAATAGAATGGGAAATAAAGTGAGGATAAAGCATTGAGAGTTTTTGAGATTTGATTGATGAGTGGGATTTGTGTGATTTGTGTAATTAGTTTTTAACTTTTATAATTTTTTTTTTTATTTGTTTGAATGTATTTTGTAGAGGGTGGGTGGAGGGTTTGTTATTTAAGACAGAAATGAGTATGTTGAGGATCGTATTTTAAATTTGGATTCTAATTTATTTTTTATTTTTAATGAGAAAGTTGGAAGATTAAAATATTTTTTTTTATTTTTTTATTTTAGGGTTATGAAATCATTATATTTGATTTATTTATTGTTGATTGAGGATGTTAATTATCATAAATAATGATATGATGAGAATGTAAGTTAATTGATAATAATTCAGTGTGATTAAAATTTTTTTCATTTGTATTGTTGCTTTTTTATTTGAGATTAATTTTTAATTCTATTTAAATTACAGGAATTATTTAGTTTTTATTTTATAATAAAATATATCATCGTTTGATAATTCGGGTTACTTTATCGATATTAAAGAATGTCAAGTGTTTAAAAAAATAAAGTTTCAACCAGACATCTTAATTTGAAATTCAAAATTCTCCTCATTCAAATTTATAATTATTCTCATTTCAATATTTATTTTCATTGTATTTATCTAGTCATATTTACATATTAACTATCTAGTACTGATATCCATCACAGCTTCACATATTTTAGAAAATAAATTAGTCTGCCGAAAAAAAAAAAAAATAACAGACAATATTTATCCAAAACATGTGACAGTTGAAATTTCAATAAATTAAATAGACAATAATTAATTCAACATACGTAAACCGACAGTGCGTTATATTTTAATTCGACGATAACAAATATGATAAAACTTACTATTACGATTAGAAAAATTTAAATCAATCAAACTAATATAACATTCTATTATTTTTTTTTTACTTCACTCAAAAGCATTTATTTTATCCCCGATATTTTTTTCTTCTCAAAGAAGGTTAAAACAGTCTTTCATCAACGCAATTCATCCCCATCATACTCCAGCCCTCTGGCATAAAATGTAGATTATTATAAATATTCATAAACACCATAAAGTTTATGTCGCGAGAAAAGCGTGGCGGCGAATCACACAAGGGTAGTATGGTCTACTACTATGTGTTGTCAACGGTGAGTGGTAGTACTGACGCGGTTAGGAAAATAGAGGGTGGAATAGGGGTTAGTGGTTGTTGGACGACGAGTGAGTGTTGGGTTGCGCATTCTCGCTCCTCGTAAAATCACCCCCTTTATCCTGTCACGAGACATTCTCACCCTCTCGCTTCAATATACCATAGACGGTTAAATTGTCTGATGCATCCCCTTTTCTCCCTCTGTCATACATACATATATTTACTAACTGCTATTTTATAATTTATACATTCTATTATAAATATATTTATTTATTTATTTATTTTTTTTTTCAAATCAATAAATAAAAAAAAATATATACAATTTATTTATTATTATTTTATTTTTTTTCATTCAAAATTATTTTTATTTATTTTTCATTTATTTCGGATAATTCGGGATGAAATCAAATGGAATTTTTTGTTTATTTATATTGCATTATAATTAATTTTTTGGCTATGAATTTTTGTCGATTCATTCATTTTCTTGTTATCACTTGAGCGTATTTTCCGGTTCATTTTTTTTATGTTTTGTTTTGTTTAAAGGTGGTATAGTGGATATGTGTAGAGTAGCGTGCCTGGCGATTTTTATCGGCGCGATTAACACGACGGTTACACGTGTCGCACTGACGTTTACGCCTCGTTGAGCGAGCCCGCAGCCGTTTAAATAACTAAAAGCGCGAGAGGGTATAAGAGTGATAAAAAAAAGAGCAATATAGAGTGAATGAAAGTGAGAAGTACAAAGAAAATGAAATTGTACATGTGTGTTCGTGACAAGTTCAAACTTGTAACTAGTCAACAAGACAATTAAATTTTTTTATCTTTATTTCTGAGATTTAAAAGATTTAATTATTTAATAAATAGAAAAATTATTTTTTATGGTGAAAAAAAAAATGCATGAGTGTGTGTATTTTTTTTTCTTTTTGTTTAATTTTCATCACGTGATAATGATGTTGTTGATTACTATTAAAAGTTGATTTTAATGCACACTTTAATTTTTTTTTTTTTTTAAATAATTTTTTGATTATTTAAAATTATTGAGAAACTTTAAAAAATTTGTGTAGTAAAATATTTTAATTTATAAATTTAATTTGAATCTCAATGTTACTTATAATATTTTTATTCCATCAAGAAATTTAATTGATAATTACGAAAATTAAAAATATTAATAAAATTAAATATTAAATTCAACTTTTCTATTTATTTTCATACAAATTAAATAATTATTTTATCAAAATTAAATATTTATTAATTATATATTACAATTATGTATTTGTTAATAATATAATAATGGTAATTATTATGAGTATGAAATAAAAGAAAGAAAAAAAAAAACTTCCTGAATGTAAACGAAATATAATTAAATTCAATAAAAATCAATCGCATAAAGTATAAAACTTATCCAATTAAAATTTCAAGAGTGAATATGGGGGTGTTGTCATCTATATAACTAACACAATATATGCTTTAACACCTTTCAAAACACCCCGCAATCATATCCCGTGGTTTTTCGCGCTTTCTATTATATCAACCAAACGGAAAATCCGTGTTGAAAGCAGTTAAGCGCCACTTGATACGCACGCGCAGTTTTGCCCATTTACAAATCGCCGGGGGATGAAAATAGATATCTATATACCTATGTTACCTATTGTACATCCCTTCTTCACTGAATTACACGCCACGTGTCAGAACATTCCCTCAAAGCTATTACTTCACATATCATAATATAAAAAATAAAAGAATTTCATTAAACGCGTTAAAATTGAAATTAAAAAATTTCTTCATTTTCTTCATGAAAATTTTTCAGCATTATTTATAATATATTCCCACAATGTTAATTTCCACATCGACACTTTGATTAAATAAATTCTCTATTACTCTCTTCATTACTCTGTTCCTTAATTATTTATTCTTTTTTTTTCTTCAAGATAAAATAAAAAAACACTGGAATTTAATTTCCAATTTTAAATAAATTACATTTATATCTGTATATATATTAAAAAATTAAATACAGTCAATTAGTATACAGTGTATCTACAACAAATCCATTTAAATCATTCAAAATATAATCTTTCCACTGTTGAACAAAAAATCTTTATTAAAATGACACCTGCATTTTATTTACTCAAGTGCGAATTTTTTTTATTCAATTTTAATTCACAAACATATATTGGCACAGCTGTTTTCTTTATTCTAGTAATTTTCCTCTAATTATAAACGTCGTGGCTTTATACTTCTTAAATAAAACCAAAAAATAACTAACAATCCTCATTTCAATTTAAACATTAATATAAATTTCTGCCTCATTGAACAATTAAAATTTTTTCGTCTTTCAATTCAAAACTAAAATCATATCAATAAATATTCTACATTATATATTTTATATACCACATTAATTAATTCTATATAAAAATATATATACTTGTGCTTGTGTATGAAAAGACAATATAAACAAATATATAACCCAACCACAAAATTCGAAAGCGTTTAACATAATTAGCAATCGGGTGTTGAAGCATCGATGCATCAGTTTGCCTTGTAAAGTATCGCGTACACATGTATATATTTATTTATATAAACGAACGTGAGTTCGTTCCCCGAGGGGTTAACTATAAAACACAGGGATTGCACAAACCCGAGCGTACATTCATGGTTTTATATATTCATCCAATGGAAGCGTGTAAACTAGTATGTCATTAATAGTACACATGAACAACAAGTGTAACGGAGAAAGAAAATTTTGTCCGCGAATAATAGTGAAGGGTGAGAAAATTTGGACGATTTTGAAGTGTTGGGGGTGATGGTGCTCGTGTGGAAAACATTGAAATGTTGACGCTTTCGTCATGTTGGTGGGTCAATCGCGTTGTCGTGTGGTAAAATGTTTCCACAATTTCGGATCAATTTACCACAAACTTTGGCATATATTTTTTATCAACCAATTTTATTGGATGAATATTTGTTATTTATTTATTTATATTTTTCTAATGTTAGATGGGATATTAAGTGATGATAAAAGATAATAGGATAATAGAATTAATAATGATTTGATATGATTGAAAATTATTTTTATAAATGAACAAAGAATGAAAAGAAAATAGGAATTATGTTTTTATTTGAGTTATTTTTTTTTTCTTTCTTTTTCTTTTTATATTCTCTATTATTTTTCTCTCATCCCCAGAGACTATGCTTCAACACACAGATATAACGTATGTGGGTATATATAAATGTGTGTTTGTATATATGTTCAGATGGGGATAAAATAAAAAAGTTTATATCGATCGGAGACTTTAATCCCAGCGTTTGGCCGCATATTGTCGTTGGGAAACGATGAAATACGACAGAAAAACGTTAATATATATTTTACACATACATTTATGTCGATATTGAATGGAAGTTTCCGGATGAAAAAAAAAAAAGAAGAAGAAGAATAATAGAAAAGAATTATATAATACATTTATTTATATGTACACGTCGAAGTTGAATAAAAGCTCTACAATAAATTTTTTATCCATTATTTTTTCACATCTTTTCCATCCAACTTGGCATTAATATAATTTGCATTGTTTTTAAACTAATAAAAATGTTTGAACTAATGGAAAAAATTTTTTTTTTTGTATGTTTCAGGTGAGTTTCAATCAATAATGAAAAAAAATAAATAAATAAATATCCTAGACATATGAAGCATTTGTCTGAATGAAAGTAAGAGAACGATGAGAAAATTTCTTTCAAGATAGAAATCCAAACTCTATACAGAGGTGTATTCAAATTAAGTTAAGTATTAACTCAGTCATATTTGTTCTTAATGAACTAGACTAACAAATTTGCAACTTTCACTTTATAAAATTTATTTACGTTTGAAAATTAAGCTGAATTATTACTTCAACGTCTGAAGGATAAATAAATAAATAGATTACATATTATTCACTTTAAAAAATGATAAACAAATGATACTAATAAATTTAATAATTTTGGTATAAACTATATACGATGGACACAACAAATACGATGAATGATGTGCAATGAGAGAAATAATTTCTTTATTATTTTATTAATGAAGATTTTTATTAATTAGATACACGATATTTTATATTAAATATCCAAAAATATATTTACAATTTTTTTTTTTTGATGAATGCTCACGAAATTTACATAGAATATAAATAAAAATTATCTTGACAGACATTTTCATATCGTTTTATAGAAAACAATTTTATTCGTGAAAATAAAAATTCCAAAATGAATTTTTTCATTGTGAAAAAAAAATTTTTAATTTTCTCACCGCTTAATTAATCAATAATTGATATTAATATTGAATAAAATCACAATAGTCAAATCATTTTCAGCTATCCAAACGCTGTATAATAAACTATAAATTAATTTGATTTAATTCATTCATTCATCTTAATAATAAACAATTTTTACCTATAATCCACTTGAATATCATCGAATAATATTTTCGTCTTCCTCTTCAAACAAATATTCTAAAACAAATAACCAAATAACTATAAACCATTTGAAAAGAAAAACCTTCATAAACAACAAACAATAAACACTCCAAAATAATTTTATCTCAAACAAATAATTAATTTATTCACTTATTATATATTATTAATATTCATTTACCAAAGTGCAACATGATTTCAGAAATTACCTAAAAATTATTTATTATCCCAATATTAAATTGGAATTTGTTACTTAAATATTTATCTGTTCTCTCTCCTTTGTAAATTTCCAAAACCATGTAGCACTTTGCTAAATAAATATAAACAATAAATAATAATAAATAATCAATCCAAACAATTATTAATCCAAAAATTCCAATCCTAAAAATAAAAAACTATTGTCCATTACCTAACAATACACAAAGCAACCATAAAACAATATAAAAAAAAAAAAGATCAAAACAACTTTATAACAAGTACAGACTTGTATATATCCTACACACATACACGAACATATATACACATATGTATATAACTTTCACTGTGTCGCATCATCCCTTTCATCCTCTATATCCTCACCCTCTTGACAAAGCCCAACCGTTGCAACTACCACTACCACCGGAAGTACCTTGCCGTTCGGGGGCTCCGGCGGATCTCGAGGCACTTCCTGACTCCCGGCTATTATCCACCGATATTATTATCCCCCCAGGGGGGGTGCAATGACAGTCGGTGTACCGCGAGAACGTCGTCGTCGTCGTCGTCGTCGTCGTCGTTGGCCTTTCATTCACACAATGCCAACCACTCCAATGGACCTCATTGTACTTTACCCATGCATACATGTACATTTGTACATATGTAAATTCACGCATAAATAAATATATCTATATACAGATCATTTATAACAATAGTAGAATTATAAAACTATGTCATTCTGGTGTAACAAATCAGTCTCATTAACAATTTGTAATAAGAATTTGTATGGATGAAAAAAAACTCTTTTTTTTTATTTTTTATTTTTTTTTTTTTCAATATTTCTTTTATTATTATTATTTTTTTTTTTTTTCATATCTCATTGCAATGCTTCAGGCTCTTGATATCTATATTTTAATATTGTATTTGTTCGTTGATATGTGTGTACGAAAATTCATATGTGTTTCTATTTAATGTACGATACGATTTTCAGTTATTGTTTTATTTCATTTGCCTCTTCTTTTTTTGTTTTTTATTTTTACTTTTATATCTTTGTTAATAGGTGTGTATAGATGTTGTTTGTATTGATGGATGTGTATATATAGCTTTTTGCAAAAGGCCAATGAGGGTGAGTCAAATCGAAGAGTATCTCTGTGTATCAGTTTTCAATGAGAGAAGTTTGTATCTGATTTATATCATCTCTTATTCTGCTTTTGTATTGTATTTCATTAGATTCATTGAAATTGTTGGAACAATGTATGGATAGTGTACATATGTATGTGTTTTGTCTTTTAATGTAGTATAATGTATGTATGTGTGTATTTGTGTATTTTCCTTTTAACCCTCATTATTTATAACATGTGCAACTGCTTATATTATTTGTGATAGACAAAGTTTTACAATGAGATTTATATTGATAAATGTTGGTGTGAAAATTAACCAATTGTCATGAAAATTTTATCGTTTTTTTATTTTTTTTGTATTTGTAATATGTTGAGGAAAATTATTGATATTTATTAATATTTGTATTTTGTGTAGAATTATTGTTATGAACATTGAAATGTCAGATTGTGATTAATTTGGAGGAAATAATAATTTTTATTTTCATATAAATTCAAATGATTTCAAATTAATTTTGAAGGAAATTGACTTTATTTTTATTTAACTTGCGATTCAACTATAGAAGAATGTTCGCATTCGTGTTTAATAACGTTAAAGTCGAAAATATAGTGAAGATAAATTTTCAAAGCCTCTGAAAATATCTAAAACTTAAAAAAAAAAAAAGAAGAAATTTAATTATTAAATAATATTTATAATTCAAAAAATAAAATATCCATCACAAATATTTTCCATCAAACTCATCAATTTTACATTCAAATCTCCAAATAAAAACGTGTCCTATATATTAATTTTAATTATTGTCCACTATAAATAAAAAAAAATTTTTTTACTTTGAAGACTTTGAAATAAAATTCAATTACAAATAAATATAAAAAATATAAATATTCAGTATGTAAAAAATATTATTAATTCATTTGAAGCCGACAGTATTGTCTCACTCTATCTCACATACCCACATTTATATTTATATAAATTCACATATACATATGTATATTTCAGCAGTGAAGTAGTTGAAATACATTTTGGCATGAATTTATTGAAGCCTTAATACAACTAAAGTCCAAGGAGCGTGTACAAGTTGTAAACCGGATATGATTCACCCTCCTTGTCACTCTAACTTCATTCCTTTCATACTATCTCTCTCCATTTACAATATAGATATTTATATATAACTGTATATAAATTATCTAACCCTATCGTGCGCCTCTTATACCACGGAATCGCTTTGCATACCATTTCGCACAATCTGAAGATCTTAATATCAACTGTAATTTAGTAGCTTGGTCAGTGTTCACCCCCTCTTTCCATCACACAATCCTTCTAACCACCCTTTTTTCCCCTCGACTATATCTAGTAAAACATTGTCTTCTATTCTCATTCGTTACATTATTTTTTATCGCTCGACATAAACATTAAAAAAAATAATTTTTAATTCATTCATTTCACTTAGAAAAATTAACTCATTATAATACTGAAAAATGTGAATAAACAATTATTTATAATTAATTGTTTATACTCAAACTTTATGTATTAATTGATAATATATATAGCTAATATAATATATTAATTATTAACATAATATATTAGCTGCAAATATTTTTTTTTTATCAGTGTATTAATTTTTAATTTTTTTTTTCTGTATATTAATATGAAAAAAATTAATTAAATATACATATATGTATATATTTATTTTCGTATTCATATGTGCATTTATGTGCATGTATGTGTGAGTGTTAAATAATTTTTTTCGTGAAGTTAAAAAACATTTTTTTTAATTAAAATAAATGAAAGATTTTTTCTTTCATGATTTATTTATTTTTTTTTTTGAATTTTGTTCGACATTTAAAGTTGAAGATAAATGATGATGTCTCTTGGGAGTCTTTGAATAAAAAATACTCAAAGACTCATGTACATATATACATAGTTGTGAATGTATATGTAGTGAAGCTTTGAACTCGTTTCATTTGTTCCAGCGGTTGCACGCAAAAAATCCTTAACCCATTTCGGTATAGTGAAGTTGAAGAGAAAAGAGACCCTTTATATATTTATCAGTACTACAATTATATATAATAAATTACATATATTTTTCTAAATAAAATACATCTTCATCAAATAAACTTTAGTAATATTAAAAATTACTTAAACTTCTTTCAATTATTTTTATTTATTTATTTTTGTATTATTTATGAATTTATTTATGATCTCTTTTCTTATTATTTCACAATTTGATCAATTTATATGTACTCACATATAAATTAATTTTTTGACTTCCGTATTTATCATTACCACCCGCTGAAAAGTTAACGACAAAATAATGCCATGGTTGATTGGCAATTTAGCTGGAAGATTGCGAGCAGAGGAAAGTTACTTTATTTTTTTTCTCTCAGTTATTTTCGTCAACATATTTACGTAGGAACATGAAAAAAAAATGTATGATGGCCAATATAAAAATCTACTCTCAATGAAATTACTTACAGTTAAATATAGATGATAGAAAGACGATGATTAATCCAAAAATGAACCACGTGTGAAGAGTAAATTATTAGATAAGATTAATAAAAAAGTTGAAGAAGACCAATTTATCTATCAATTAATATAATCTTCACTTTATTGATGGTGGCAATAAAAAAATATCAATCAATAAAACTATCACTGGTAATTTTCCTCACATTAACTTGAATGTATGTGCACTTTTTCACATCAATAAAAATTCTGAAAAAATTAGAATTAATATTAAAGTATAATCAAGATAATTTTAAATCACTTCACAAAAGAGAACTTTTCAAAATTTGTCATTTTTTTTTTTTTTTCGCCATGTCACTTTACTAATAATTCTTATTTAATCTTTATGTTCTTATATAAATACCTATCTAATCCAAAATGATTGCAGAGATCTGTTATTTCCAACTTGGAATAAATTAATAAATAATAATTTCTCATTTTACCTTTTTTATTAGCACTAAAATACACATCAGAAGCCAAAATTGTCTATTGAGCTGTTTTTAAAATTACTTTATTCATTCATGACACAAACAAACAGATAAAACAAAAAGCCAAGATCATTCTAAAGTCATATTTTTCAAAATTAAAACCAACCCAAAACATAATACAATATACAAACATATCAAAGTGAAAATTCAGCATTAAATTCAATTCTATTTACCATTCCTACCTGACAAATAAATAAAAAATAAATAAATAAGACAATTAAAAAAAACAAAATTGTCAATCCAACATATATTAATAACAATAATAATTAATAAAAGTAATTACTGAAGGTGAAAAAAATAAATAAATCATTTATATTTTTTTAATTACGCAAAAGCGTCCAAAAGTGTTCGTAGCTAATTCACGCGCTTTAATCGTTCGCTCATTTGACAGTGAGGGTGGTAAAGGGAGAAAATGGAATATTCTCGAGGGAATATATATATATATCTATAATATGTGTGTGAAAATACCGATGAAAAATGGTAACCGATAAATTTTGACAGTATTCTGTCCATTGCATTGCAATAATACTGGACCATATATTAAAGGTATATGAGCAAGAGAAAGAGAGAATGGGGAAAAGTACACGTGAGGAGAGGGTTGGGGGGAGGGATCCGGTAAAATTTTGTTAGGGGCGGACGGAAACATCTCCCACTCGCGTATTCACCCTTCCTCGTTTTCATGCAGTTCGCGTGGTAACATATTACGAATTAATACCAACTGCTACAGTGAAATATTACTACAAAATACTGACCGTTATTTCGTTTCACACCACACGCACCTTTCAACCTTTTCTCACTCTTTAGTTATTATTATTTTTCAGTATCTCACTTTGTTATTCTCACAATTGTGTCTTTGGTTATTGATATAAATTATTGATTTATATTTGTATTTTTATTTTATTTTAAATTTATTATAATCGTGGGAAAAATTATTTTGTTTTTATTTGTGTAGAGTTTTTTTTTTATTTTTTATTGTTTATTTAAATATGGTTATTGGGATTTGTCGTCGTGTTTGGTTTAGGCTCATGTAGTGAAGTGGGATTGAAGAGAAAAAAAAATGCGAGGGAAGGGATGTTGAGAGAAAGAAAAATTGGAGAAATGAATAGTGAATTCTAGGCACTTGATGCGCAATTTTTCGGTCTATTGGATCAACTGATGCCATGGATAAGTTTAATTGGTGAGGGTGAGAATGGAATAGAAAAAAAAAATACAATCGAGACATGGTGAGAGAAGTTGAGGTGAAATTTGAAGGAGTAGGTGAATAATTATAGAGTTTAGTGAGCATAGGACGATTTGAGTCAGACTTAATTAATCTGCTCATTATTTTGTTTTCTTTTACTTGATCTTTTGAATTTGTTTTTATTTTTTTTAATTATTATTCATTTGGTCTTGTTAGATTGGAAACATTTCAGTAGGATTACACATTTGATGAATTTTATTTTATTTAAAAAAAAAATCTTGTATAGAGCTTTTAAAATTATTTTTATTCATCAATTTTTCCTTCAACATTTTTTGCTCATCATTTATTAATTTTTTTCATTTATCCAGCTATATTATTTTTTATTAATCCACTACGATTGTTTTTGACAATAACACGTTATTAAAGTTGTCACAACAATGATGATGCATTGAAATTTATATTTGAAATTTATCGTCACATATTTTTGCGTTTATTGGTAAAAAAAAAAAAAATTTGAAATATTTTTTCAATCTAGCTATATTTATAATCCATCAATAAAAATATAATTATCGACTTTGATTATGCTTTCTCACCATTAATAATACCAATTTAAAAAATAAAATAATTTTTAAATTCATCCAAAAAATTCTAACATATTTTTCACTAAATTTTATTCATCTACCTAAATTCGTAGTCATTCTATCATTAAATTTGTTTAGTTAGTGAAGAATGAACATGTTAAAATAGAGTGTAAAATAGTTGTGAGAGGGTGTTGATTTGGAGACAAGGGTGGGATTTTTGACACGAAAATTTTCAGCACAAACCGGCATCGATTATTATCGCTATTGGGCAGATTATTCACGCGGATAGAATTGTGATGTGGACGCGCTAAATAACGACCACCGTGTGAAACTTTAATTTTATCTCTTCCTCTGCTCGGCTTTCGCACTCATATACGTACGTATGTATGTATGTATAATACCAACATATCGACAAACCCGCCCACGCGTCCACACGCGCGTGTTTATCGTTAACGCATGCATGTGGATTCTCGCAAAATTTCTGACATTAATTTATCGCTAGCTGGTATAAACGTGTCATATGGCAATTAATGTCACCACTCATTTACGCAGTTCGTCAAACATTAAAAGCAAAAAAATTATTTGTTACAATTTTATTTTTATTATTTATCCAAGTATATTTAATTCATTTTTTCTTTTTCATTCGTTCGTGACAATTATTATTAATGTGTTCAGTACATTGTAGAAAATTTTTTTCATCAATTCATCCACTGTGAAATGATAAATTATTCCAATATTCGTTCGGTCCTTTATTTCAGGATATTAATTTAATTTAATTTTTTTTTTTTTTTATTTCTCAACTGTGATTTATTTATTTCAATTTTTATTGTGGATGAAAAATGTGATGGTTTTTAAAATTAATGAATCGACCAAATGGGATTTTAATCATCAATATTGGATATTCGGAAATTGGCAGGTCTGATTTTTTTTTTTTTATTAAAGAACAATAATAAATTTAATTAAAAATAAAAATTTCATTTTTTTTTTTTTTTTTTTTTCGTATTCTCTTGTTAAATATATTGGATGTTTATTTACAATACGCACCAAGCACAAATCTCCAATGGATTTATGTTACAAATGATAGAAAAATAAAATATAAAATACAAAACAAATAATAAATAAATTTAAAAAAAATAAAATAAAATAAACAAAACAATCAAAATAGCCCATGTAATAAAAACTGAGGAAGTAATAAAGCTTTTTACCGGTTCGGATATTCCGCGTACTTTTACAAATAAAAATTGATGCTTGCATTGTAGCCAATATAAATTCGTAATCGATGCACACTTTTGGGAGTTCCCGAGGCTAAACAGGACCCAAGCCACTTTGCGGCTACGATCCCTCGCCCCTGTCCCACTCAACTTCCCCCATAAATACATATATATACACCCAAGTATTATATACACATAAATATATTCATCGTTGATTTTTTGTAGGACAAAAAAAAATTTTTTTTCCACCAGTGAAATTAAATTTCATTGTCGTGCATTGAATTTTTTTATCAACACATTTTTACATTAAAATCCGCCATTATTTACAATGTTAATTTTTCATTGGAGAAAAATTGCCGAAAAATAATTCAATCCATTCGTTGTTTAAAGAAAAGCATACAAAAAAAAATTGAAATACAAATTATTAAATAAAAAAAGAAAAAAAAAATTTTCAGGGAGAAAAAAAAATTTTTCCCATTTATCATTCGTTGACATTAATTATTATACAATCGCAATTTTTACAAAATTAATAATACATAAATGTTCATGTATATATTTACATGAATGTATATAAAATTATTGTGTATAGGGAATATTTATTCGCCATCTATTTTAAAATATACATACACATATTTATATATGAAGGTGGTAACGACGAGTGTGCGGTGCGATGCAATTTGTCGAGCAAATCAAAATGAAATGAAGCGCAAGATAAACGCTCGTGTTATGCCGTCTATAGATCAACAATTCATGCATATTAATTTTAAACCATGAACGCAAAGGAAAATATGTAAAAAAAGAAAAATAAAAAACATGAAATTTTTGACGCTCACACACGATAACGTATACAAATACACATTTATATTTACGTATGTGGCATTATTTTTCCATCAACGTGAAATCGACTATAAAAACAACCGAACAATTACAAATTAATGCAACAATGATTGTACTTTCTATTTTTATTTCCATTCATGATAAATAATTCAAACTTTTTAACGATATAAACACAATAAAATAATTCAATTTGAATTATTTTTTTTTTTTCACAATTTTTCACTGTATTTTAATTCTTCAATTTATTTTCATTAACATTGTATTTACATTTGTACAATTGACGTTTATTCGTGTATAGATATATGTCAGGAGAACAAAAATACCGTCAGGAAAAAAATAAAACCAAGTTGAAAATGTTGTAAATTTTTTATCTGATATTCTTATTATATTTGTGTCATCAATATGAGATCACTTCACGCGCAATGTGGATGAATAAAAAAAATTTTCAGAGTGAATATTCTCAGGAGTACACAGATGACATTAATTTTATTACTTGGATTTTTTTTTTTTTAATTACTCAATTATATGAAAGGAATTTGTTCTCTAATTAATTTATGATTTCAAATTTTAGACATCAAGTTTACTCAATTGTCGAGAATATATTCTTTATATTTATTACATTTATTTATGAATTAATTATACAATTAATAGTTTAAGTAACTTCAATTTATTTCCGAATGAATACACAAATCTAAGAATAATTTCTTAACGAAAATTAATTGTTTCATTAATTCCAAATTTATTCCCAGTGATTTTTGGCATTTATGAATATCCAACTGAAGTTAAGTAAACAATCATGAACATATGTTCATTTTCACATGAATATATATTATACAAACAATTCTGAACAATTTTAGAATTACTCATAAGTTGAAATAAAAGAGAAAAAAAAAAAAGTGCACACAAAGAAAATTGTTGAAAATTGGCATAATTGAAGAAGATTTTTATTTTTCACTTGAATGAAAAAGAAAAAAATAAGCTCAATTTTATTCAAGTACGGACAATACAACGCGCTGAGGTCATTGGTAGACGTTTGAGTGAGACAGTGTGGGAAAGGGCTAGAAAGATAGAGGTGAAGTAGTGAAAAAAAAAAAAAAAAAAAGAAGGTGAAATAGTGCGAAAGAGAATGAGAAGCATCAGAAGAAGGTAGTGGAGAATACGCGGGGTAAAATCTCACAGAGCTTCAAGTATTTCGCCCTTTGATGTATACACTACGACGACCTGCCCCAAACTTGGGCACATATACTCCACACTCTCTGACAACGTGTCCCCCAAGTGGTACAGTCATGTGTCGCTTCAACATCAAAGAAAGTATATACTAAAAGAGAACGATATGCCACACATTTACTCAGACGCGTTCGCACACAGACACACATACAAATGCAAATAAACAGAAAAATACCTGCAAACAGTTTTATATGTATAAAAAAATATATATCGAGTACATAAACTTTTTTTTTTTTTATTCATTGAGAAAAAAGAAATATAAAAAAAAAAAACAAATTTCCAACTTTTATTTTATCAAATAAATTCTCAAATAATTTTCCCAACTTTCTTCCCAACAAATATAATTTATTAAACAATTTTCCCAACTTGAATACACAATAAATAATTGTTTAACATAATTTTTTTTTTTTATTTCTTATTTCGAAACGAAAATTCTTACCAACTTTTTATCCATTCACTAGACATAAATTTTTGAATAACTTTTCATGTTCATACAGGGCATCATGAACAGTTATAATTTTTTTTTTTTTTTTCACGTATATTTGTTAATTATTCATGACGAAGTATATGTATTTATACAGCTACTTGTAGTTGAATTATTCATGTGCAAGTGGATAAAAGAAAGAAAAAAAAAATCGTGAGTAAAAAATGATTATATCAATAAAAAAAAAAAAATAAATAAAATAATATCTATACGTATAAAATGGAAAAATAATTTTTTTTTCTCTCAAATTATTTAGTGCTTTGCATTCGAAATATTCAACGAACAATTTCACGTTTTTAACATTCACGATATTTACATACATATGCACGTATATATGTATAACTCTTGAATTTCATCTCAGTATAACAATTCACTTGTACGCAAATACATATTTGAACAGTGGCAATATACTGAACGAAAAAACACAGGAAAATATGAAGAGAAAAAAAAAATATGTATATATATATATGTATGTATGTATGTATGTATGTATGTATGTACTATATACAATATTCCAGGTATACATTATATTGGTTGGAATACTGCGAGTGCAATTCAATGAACGAGATTCGTGACCCCAGGCGAATTGTCCGGATGAATTGCGTCTCTTATTATTCCTCAATTCCTCTCACTTCTCGCTCTTCTATTTTCCCCTCTGTCGTCACTCCACTGTGGGGGATTTATTAAAGAAAGTGTCAATTAAAATGAGTAAACAATACAAACAAACATTATAATCATAAATAACTGATTGGAAATGAAACAAGAAAATTATTTATGTTGAATAATTAATTAAATGTAATAATAGTAATTTATAAAAGGGAAAATTTTAATATTATTTTTCTTTTTTTCTTCTTTTTCATGTGGAATATTTTGTTTATATAATTTCCCATGTGTTTAATTTATAATTCATTTAAAACTGTGCATTATGAAAAATTTGTTGAATTAATTGCTAAATATTTTTTAATTTTAATTTAATAATTAATTTACACTTTACATTTTTGGGTTAAGATAATTATTTAGCATTTATTAATTAAAGTAAAATTAAAAGCTATAAATCTGAATGTCACATAAAAATTTATAATCTTTGATGGAATGCGAAAAATATTTCAATATTCAAATTTTATTTTCTAATAAAATCACTTTAATTTAATAATTATTACTTTTAAAAAATGTGAAATTCAATTTTGAATGTCAAATCTTTATGAAACTTGTTCTCTTAAAAATTAATTAATCCCTATGTAACTATTAAAAATATTAATTAATTCGCTTTTCCATTGAAAAATAATTAAATAAAAAATTTATAAGAATTTTTCGAACAATCAAATTTTTAATTAAACAAACAGGAGATCACATAATAATTATAAATAAAATATTTGAATATTTTTCATTTTATAATTGAGTCTGCACTATTTTCTATAACTATTACTTGCAATACATATTAATACAATTATCTAATATAATATTATATTCATATATGAACGAACGTGAAGTAAAAAAAGAGAAAGGGGAACTTTTTAAACAAAAGTATGAGGAAAAAAATAATAAAAAAAAAAAAAATAAAATACAAGGGGTATCTTGCGCGATCAATGTGCCAGGGTGTCTGAGACTGCCACTTAGTTATTGTCTGAGCTCGTGTGCTACTCTGTTCACCAACCCTTTCTTTTTTACCTTCTTTTTCTTCGTCATTTGCCTTTCATTTCATTTTTCTTACTCTCTCATCATTGACTTTTAGTCTCGCAAGTCTACCACTTCATCCCCCTCTTCCATACTCACCTACCCCTTCAAACAAGCCTTTATATGACCATGAGAGTTTTTTGCACACGAATGTTGCAGAATTGTAGTTAAATCGCAAGACGCTGACAAATCTCTCTTCGTTATTTAAAAAATTATATAATTTTAATAGATATTTTTTATCATTTATTATTTTTTTTATCTTTGAATTTTCGGTGAGATAATATTGATAAGAAATTTATTATTATGCTTTTAATTAATGTAAAAAAATAACTCATTTTTTCAAAAAACTAAATTAATTTTTTGGGGGGATTATTAATTATAATTAATAATATTTAAATATTGGGACTGCTTTTTATATAAATTTTCTACATAATTTATGTGGTTATTTTGTTTTGTTAATTATTAATAATAATTAGTTTGAATAGTGACGATTTTGATGATTTAACTATAGAGCAATGAAACTTGATAAATATTAAAATTTTATTAATCGATAAAAAAATAAATTTTGAATTTTTAAATTTAATTAAAAAAATAATTTGGAATTTTTTCAATGGCCTGTAGTGTGAATTTAATACACTTGATACTAAGAAAAAATAATTCTACTTCACTGTAGATTGCACGTAATTATTATTAAAAAATTTCCTAATAAATAATGTATACTTAATTGATGAAAAAATTAACAAACAAAAATTATTATTAATTAGAAATTTACGCGATGAAAAAAATCTTTTAAAGAGATCATTAATATTAATGATCTTATACAATATTACACGATACACTTTATTTTGTCATTTAAATTGAAAATCATCCCTTAACTTTCTTCTCTCAACCACACCCAGACAATCTCTAATCAAGAATAAATAATTCCTTCAATTTAATCGAGACGTCCCGCCCTTTTATCCGCATGAACTGTACATTAAACTGCCCTTTGAACCGCGTACACGACCTTTCAAGTGTATATATATACACAGTTTCACTCAAAGGGGTGAAAAAGCGATCAAGAACGAAAGAGTCAAAGACAGCCACGAAAACAGCTCAGAATATTTCACAAAGATAACAAAAAAAAAAAAAAAAAAACAAATAAACAAATGAAATAAAAAAATCTCCCAAGCCAAATTATTCAAAAAATTAAACAACACACAATGAAACTAATCTCAATTTTCATCCCTCAAAACCAAATACCCAATTAATAATATTAATAATAATTTATTCACTCAAACAAAATTCAAAATAATTTATATTCAACTTTATATTTTCTTTGCCGATTGTTTTTCCATTAAACAAAATAACATTAACAATCATTTAAATTTTTATCTTAATTTCCAAATATAACCCTTAATTATCTTCATATCATATTTAAATATTTTTTTTTCTCTTTTCTCCCTAACTCGTCATCGTTAATTCTTCACTTTATTTTTTTTTCTTCATCTACTTCTTCTACCACACACACACACACACACACACACATATGCATATGTATACATACATAAATATACATATATACACATATAGTTGTTACACTCTGTCTACGTTAATGCGCCGGAATAGATTAATTCTCGACCAATAGCAACGGCGATCGAACGGCCCGGCGAACATTACTCAATTATTTATGCTTCATTAACTATATATCCAATGCCACCGAGTGTACTAGCTGTTCTGGGCGTAGATTGTAGTGGTATACATATCGAGAGAAAGCAAGAGGAGGGAGAAGAAGAGAAAGAGAACCGGTGGGGTGGTGTTCTCTGCCGTCGTGATCGGTATATGAGAATCAGGCAACACTCGAAGAGAAATACATATATACAGACAAGGAGAGTAACGTATAAACTGTAGACATATACATATGACTACAAATACATATATGTACACATATGTATGTATACATATCGGTAAAACGGGGGATGACCAATTGCAGATGGCAGCGGGGGTAGAAAACGGATGGTTTGCGGATTGTTTCGTCACGAAGAGAGACGAAGATAAAATCATCCCAGCAGCTTGCTAAGGGGGATGGAGGAAAATGTGTATATTTACCGTGTATATATGTGTGTATATGATATATATATACATATGTGTACCCGGGAATTTTGGTACATAATGTATGTCAACGTGTTGGTACACGTAAGCGACCACTAGTCTCTTTCCCCTTTCTCTCTGTCTATTTCTCTTTCTCCCTCTGTCTCTTCTATTCGATTCTCTCTACGTCCTCCTCTTGTCCATTTGTATATATATATATATGTGTGTGTATGTGTGTGTGTGTATGGAACCCTTCTGGATCTCCCATTGCCGCCATCTTCCTTCGTTACGTTACTGAGGCCTAACTTAATTATTCGCGAAATTCTGCGATCTATTCCAGTCTCCTGCCCCTCCACCTCATCAGTCTCCACCAAACCAACCCTTCATCTCTTCTGTTGCACTCTATGATCATATTGCGTAGCCCTCACGTTCACCATTTACCCTATTGTTGATGCTCTCACTTGCTCGTTTGCTTTCTATGTTGCATTTACTGTCTGATGCTGATGTTGAACATGAATGCAATTGATTATTTTGAAATTCTATTTTGAATTATTTTGAATTGTCTGAGGGAGGAGGGATGAGGCAAGATACTTGGGTAATTTTGTATTATGGTATAAATTTATTTTGAGCATTTATTAAAGATAAAAGTAGAAAAATATATATATTTTTTTTAGTTAATTTTTTACTTGATGCAATTGATTATTTTTAAATTTTATTTTGAATTATTTTAAATTGTCTGAGGGAGGAGGGATGAAGGAAGATATCTGGGGAATTTTGTATTATGGTTTAAATTTATTTTGAGCATTTTTTTGAAGATAAAAGTAGAAAAATATATTTTTTTTTACTATTTATTATTTTTTTAGTTAATTTTTTTTTTTTATACAATTGATCATTTTCAAATTCTATTTTGAATTATTTTCGATTGTCTGAGGGAGGAGGAATGAAAGTAGATACCTAGATAATTTTGTATTATGGTATAAATTTATTCTGATCATTTTTTAAAAATGAAACTAAAAAAACTTATTTTTTTTTACTATTTATTTTTTCTTTTAGTTAATTTTTGCGATTATTTTTGGGATTTGTATATCCATATGTTACTTGAATGAAAGAAAATTGTGCAAATAATAATATAAATTATATAAAATTATCCCACTATTTATTATTTTAAATAACATACGAAATTCCAATAGTTGATTTTCAATATTTCTTTTTCTTAATCGCAATTCATGTAAAAAAAAAAAAAAAGAATACACAGTACTACACATACTGTGAAGAATATTTATCGCATAAATGATAATATAAAAAAAAAAAAATTCAAAATTAATAAAATGAAAGAAAAAATAAAAAATAAAAATTGATATGAAATTAGATGATGCTGATATTACTGAGACTTTAATTATAAAATCGCGTATAGGCATTTTATATCCATGTATATACGCCAGGAAACACTTAAATAATATTTCACTAAAGTTTGAGGTATATAAATTCATACACAAATATATATTCAAAGTTGAACAGAGTGATAATAAAAGAAACGAGGGATAAAGAAAAAGAAAGGGTGATGTGAAACGAGATATTAAACCAACAAGAGGAGATAGTTACTCCTCCTTCTATATTTCTTTTTCTCATTACTGCTCTCTTTCGCTCACTCTCTTCGCACACTTTTTCTCTTTCTCTCATCCTCTCTGTTCAACTCCGGCGTCACGATCGCTTGGACAGATAAGCGGTGGCCTCACAGTGGGCGGAATTCGTTTATATCGGCCGGAAGACAAAAACAATATGCGCGAAAACGAGAGAAAATTGTATAGTGCGCTATGTAACGCTGAACAATTTATTCCTGCACAGATATATATATATATATGCGGATATTTATTATATGTATATATCCCTTATATATATGTATATATGTATGTATCATAATTTTAGAAGTATATTCAAATTCATATAATATGCAAATTAATCATGAGTACAAATAAATTGGCGAAAAAACAAAAATTCTCATTTGATTTAAATGACAACAAAATTTTATTCCCAGTTTAGATTTTTTTTTTTTTTTTTATGTTTAGTTTATTAGTACATTGTTATTTATACTGTGAATGTATAATCTTTACGTGCTAAATGAATAATATTTATTGCGCAACGATTTTTAATATGTGATATAAATATTTAAATCAATCTGTAAAATTTAGTTACTTCAATTAATATTTATTATCTCATAACAATAACTGATTTTTTTTTTTTTTTTTTCAATTAGGAAGTTATAAATTGTTGATGGAAAACTGTTGGAATTAACTATGATAATAGTTTAAAATTTATGGAAAATAGCAATGCAGTTAATTTACGTCAAAATAAAAAATCATATTTGCATAATTTATTTTTTATTATTCATTTTATTTATTTTTTATTTTGTAAATATTAACTTCTAATTTAATATTCCAAATTTGTAATATTTATTATTGAATACAAACGTTACATAAATGCTAAGAAAAAAAAAAAAATGCAGTGTAAAGTATCATTAAATAATTTCAATTAATTATTTTTCAAATATTTTTATATCAATCTAAAATTACATTTTTCAATAATATTTATTTTACTAATGAATAAATCATATAGAAAATATCTCATAACAAATTTTTGAAATCATATCAAACAACACATCAAAGACAATAAACTAATACGTTAATATATTTACAATTGACTTAATATTGTTTTGTAATTTTTTTTTTTTCCTTTAAATTTTTCTTCATACGGATTTCCGGTTGATGAGTATGTAGGCATTTACATTGGCAAAATAAAAAATAGCATCACGATACAGAGGAAGTGAACGATTACAGAACGATCATATATGAAGTTATATATTCTTATATGTATATATATAATTCTCTGCCTCCCTCTCTCGCCCCGTCTTTTCTGTTTGTGCGAGACGCAATATAATTAATTCTATCTTGATTCAATCGCAAAAGTCTCGAGTTTTATGCTAATCACTTTTGGCGCATTGTGTGTTTCACGGGTAATGGAGATAAATAAGATTTATCGGTAGAATAAATCATGACTTATTAACAAATAACAACTTAATAATTTTTTTTTTTTTCTATTTTATTTTTGTTTATATAAATAGAATAAAATAAAACAAAGTAATAATTCAAATTAGATATTCAATCGGATCATTTAATATTTTTCTACTTTTCTTTTATTAATATAAATAAAATTAAATTAAATATTTATTAATTATTAATTATTATATTTATTATATTATATATAATATAATATATATAATAATAAATATAAGCAAATAATAATAATAATTAATAATTAATTAATAATATTAAATTAAATTAAATTAAATAATAAATTTTATTATTTAATTTTTTTTTCTTCGTTTTTTATGTTCATATAAATACAATAAAATTTAATAAATTAGAAGGAACAATGTGAATTAAATATTTAATGAATTCAATGAATTTTTTTTTTATTTTTTATTTTTTTTTTTTATTTTCTTTAATTTTTTTTTTTTTTTTTTTTTTTTTTTTCATAATACAATTTATATAATTGTTTTGAAATTATTTCAACCTTCTTGTGTACATGCCAATACCTCAATTTAACGATACATATAATTTTATTATTAACTCGAAATAACAATTGACGAAATAATCACTTGTATATGCATTGCAAAAGGCATTATTAAACTTTCCAATGGTGCAAGTACAAGTGAAAGTGCATGAATATGACAGTTATGTTAAACACATCCAATTGCCAACTATACATACAAATAATTCTTCAGTTTTTATTTTTTCCATACATATACATATAAATATACATTTACTTCTATATATTTATTCTCATTTTATTTAATTTCCTTATCCATTTTCATTTCAATTTTATTATTTATATAATTTATTGCATATATACATATTAATTTCGGTACATAAACACAACCAATTCACGATGATATTTAATTGAAGTTCATGCAGGTTCATACACGTCTTCCATACGACTTCTTTTTGCATCGTATATATTTATTAAAACTTTCGTCAATAAAACTTTTTCTTAATTTTCTTTTTTTTTCTTCACTTCTTTCTCTCAATGATAATAAAACACTACATATAACCATTTATACATTAATATATGTGCATATATGTTTTGCAACTGTGTGCATATATAATCAATGAGGTCAAATAAAAGGTGTTCGATGACAACTGAATATTATTGCTAATATTAAGTCATTTATATTTGTGTCAACCTATAAATTGAACAGAAAAAAATAAATAAAATTTTTTTTTCCTTTTCTTTTTTTTTTTATTTCATCAATGAACACAACTCGTATTCATATTATGTTTTTTCCTACATTAAATTCGTGAGTCGTCAAGAGAATCGATATAAAATACTCTCGAGAATACCCGAACACACACACACATACACTTGAACATTTATGTATATAAATATTCTGTCTCAGTCACGTTTCAATTTTATTCCAAGCGCGATATAAATTAATTTCTTTATATATATATACATGTATAAAAATTTTTTCCTTTGTTTTATTGCAATTCCTTTTCGTTCTACCAATCCCCTCTCTCTCTCTCTCTCTCTTTCACTACTTTCGTCCTACCTCTCTATACTGATTCCCCAGAACACCCTCGGGACACGTTTTATTTTTTTCTTTTCATTTTTATTTTTATTTATTTTTTTATTTATTTTTTTTTTTCCAAATCCCCGCGGCGAATCAAAGGCCCCGCAAACGAGACAAATTGGTATTCGAACAAAATCCAATAAAATATAGAAAGCACACCAGAACCGTCTGGTTTGAGCGGCACTGTAGACAGAGAAAGGAAAAGAACAAAAAAAAAAAATAAATAAATGGAAGGACAGAGGGTGCATGAATGAAAGAGGAAGTGGACAAAGACAATGGGGATGAGTATAAGGGTAAATGGGTAGCATGAATGATAACCTAAATGGTGGAAAACCTTTGATTGAACACCTCGTCAAATGGACAATTTATCATGACCCAGCCGATTCTTTATTAAATGAATATATTCGAGTATAAATATGCAAAACTTTTTTATATATTTTTTTTTTATTCAGTTATTTATTTATTTCTTTGTTAATTTTTTTATTTTTAATTATATAAATTCTGTTGAATATAGATGGAGATTATTTCAAGCAATTTTTTTTATTTTATTTTTCGCTGTCTCTATTTTTTTTTTTTCATTTTTCATTTTAATGTAAATGCACACCATACGTTTATGAATACAGTACATTTTTCTTATGAATCACATCAAGGGGGGATGAAAAAAGGATGGAAAAAGGCTACACGGAGGTGTATGGAGAAAGAGAAAGGAAGAGAGATGAAGAGCAAAAGAAGAAGAGAAGAGGTCGACGATATTTCATTCGATATTGCACACGCCCGGCATTATTTCTCTATTTCTGCAACGTGCACCCGCGCCACCGTACCATTCTTCCCACCTCCTCTCTATCCTTCTGTACACGGCGCCCCTTCGTCTCTTCCCCTATATTCCCCCCCCTCCTTCCTTGTCTCGTGCTCGCGCTTGTTTGACCCGAGGAAAATAAATTGTTTAATTTATATTAAAAATAAATAGAGAACACTGGCGAACGCCGACGGGCTCAGAAATATTACTTTTAATATTAGCATTCAACTTCTCTCTCTTTTTCTCTCTGTCTGACTCTTTTCTTCTCTTCCATTTAATTTTTTTTTTATTATTTTTTGTATTCGTTCTCTCACCCCCATCGAGCAAAAGTGTATACGTCTCTCGTAAATTAAAAAAATTCACGATTTATTGTTTGAAAATAATTCTATATAGAAAATGAGGGGAAAAAAATTAATGACTGACGTTGAATATGAATTTTGTTTTTTTATTTTTTATATAAAACTTTATGATTTTTTTGCAAGAGTTTTAATTTTGTTATATCTTACAATAAATAATCTTTTAATATATATATATATATATTTATATTTGAAAGACAACAGGAATCTAAATTGAATGTGCAAAAAGACTCTTGAAAATAATAAATTGATTTATTATTTTCTTTCAATTTCATTTGTCTATTTATTTTGTACAGGAATTAATTGAGTTATTTAATTAAAATTGATTTTTAATGTCAACAATATACAGGGGAAAAATAATAATAGATTGTATAAATATTGTACTCAATTGATCAATAACTATTTATTCACGTATTGTTTTTTGATATTGTTTTATTCGATATTTCTTGGGAAAAAAAAAATTTATCAATTTTTTTTTTTTTTTCTTTTTCAATAATTAATGTTATCTCTTGTAATAATTATTTTTCTCTTAAACATACATAGTTGAACACTTCATACAGTGTTGTATTGAATTCAGAAGTAGATCAATGTTGCAAACTTTCTCGATTTAACCTATGATTATGATCAAATAAACCAGTTCATAACTGTTCATTAATTTTATACATTATTCACATTCATCTGCATCTATACAATAATTATAAACGCAATCAAAATAACAACAGCAACAGCATTCAAATCACTAACTTTATCAACAATCCAAGCACATTATAAAAATACATTTAATATATAGACCTCTTCAACTTTTATTCAAATATTTCACACTCCAAATTTAACAATCGATTTCTTTCTTTTCGTTCACAAAATTTTTCACTGCCATATTTCTCCTCACAAAATTAAAATCCATTTTCTTAAATAAATTAAAGCAACTTTTTTTTTTTTTTCATCAAAAAATCAGGTTGAAAATTTACTGGACGGTGAGAAAAAAAATGTCTGCTCAAAGCGAAGCTCTTAATTTTAATATTTAAAGGTTCCTCATTGTAATTTTCGTTTTTCCATTCAAATAACACGAGATAAAAAATTTTTTTTTTCTTTGAATTTTTGTAATTAAGCATTCGCGTATCATAGAAATTATCCCATAGCATATTCTTTTAAGAAATCGAACGCTCTACAAAAAAGATCTCTTACACTTTTTTCATACAGACAGCCATTTTAAAGATATTCAAATCCAAAGTTCCAAATGTATGAAATTTTGATTTTTTTTATTATTAAATCGATACTAATCACTTTATTATTGTAATAAAAAAAAACTTCAATAATTCTAGTTAAATTGCTTAATCTTGCTACATCATAATCTTTATTGCTTTGAGATAATAATAATAAAATTCACTTAACATAAG
This sequence comes from Microctonus brassicae, assembly GCA_918226075.1. Taxonomy (NCBI): domain Eukaryota; kingdom Metazoa; phylum Arthropoda; class Insecta; order Hymenoptera; family Braconidae; genus Microctonus; species Microctonus brassicae. The sequence goes on from OW445483.1 coordinate 9,229,536, forward strand.
TTATAAATAATTTTTTTATAGTAAATAAAATAAAGAAAAAAAAAAAATATCTGACACGAATATTTTTTTTTTTTAGCTCTACAAAAATATTAGCACACTAAAATCAGTTTTCTGATTAAAAATAAATTTCAAGACAATAATAAACCTATATATAGTAGTTGCCCAACCATTCTTCTGTTTTATAATATATGATTTGTGAAAAAAAAAAAAAGAAAAAACGAAATTGGGTGAGCAGAAAAATTTAGGACGAGGAACTGAGCAAGTCAAAGAGAAATAAAGGGGTATAATATTCCGTCGTCATTCGCCAATGTGATATATGCATATATACCTACTAGCTCATGTACATCTCTATGTATATTTATGAATGTATGTATGTAGTAAGCTAGATGAATGGCAAGACGGCGACGAATATTTTATGAGAATAATTAATATTGCATCATCTCATCTCATGGATGTATCGAGGTAACATAATGCAAAACTATAGATAGCTTCTTATTAAACCAACTTGATGCAGCGCATTGTGCAACGCATTTTGCCTCCCTCTGTGCAAGAGTTAAGTGAGTGAAGAATATGAAAGCGGCAAGTAAAGAGGCATTTTCGTTATATCTCGACCCCGTTGAATTATAATTCACAAAATAAAATAGAAAATCTATATAGGAAATAAAATAAATTATGGAAACTTCATGAGATATATAATTAATATTTGTATTGGACAAGAGTGAACAATTTTTAATGTAAATTAATTTTGGTTTTTATTTGATATAATGTGGAGAATATTTTATTTTATTTATGGATAGTGAATGAAAGAAATACGAGAATTTTAAATTCGTGTTGGAAATTTAATATATTTGCGAATGGTTATTTTTGAGTATTTTAAAAATAAAAAATGTGGTTGGTTAGGTGGGATTTAAATTATTATTATTATGAATAATTTTGTAAAATTTATAATTATTGGGTTGAGCTCAATGAACAAAATAAAAAGATGTTTTAAATATTATTTTAGATATTTTTATACTTGGTTTATATCGGTACATTGATAAGTTGAATAATATAAAGAAATTGTTATTATTTTCATCTAGTTTTTTATCACGATTGATATTTTATAGTTTTATGATATGAAAAGAAATATATATATAATGTAATTTATATGCATGTTTTCGGGAAATAAATTATTCGAGTGAGGTCAATGATCTTGTAAAAATGTTTGATAAAATTGCATGAAATTAATATTGTCAGCTTGACAAATTTCTACGTCAATTTGTCATTCAAAAAAATAACATATTAATAAATATATATTTATATTCAGTATTATTAACACTAGAATATTCATGATCAATTATAATTCCCCCCATAAATAATAAGGAAGAATTAATAAATTAATTCCGATGCCAAGTATTGTTTAATTCAAAGTATTTTTTTTTTTTTTTTCAAATTTATTTTTTAATTTATAATTCTATTCTGAAAAATTTTTGAATGATTGAAATATACTGTATATTCCTTTGTATATTACACGAATAATTGAGCTAAAATAATTTGTCAATTTAACCTTTCAAAATTCGTGATTTGAATTTTTAATGTGAAATATAAAATTGAAAATTTGAATTAAAACAATTGTCAAAATGATTAAAATTATTTGTATTAAATTATTGTTCACTTCCAGTGTAATCTTTTACCTTCAGTGAATGTCATTATCAAAGAAGTTACATAATTTAAAGGAATATTATAATAAATTTATCTTTATTAATACAAGCTAAAAATTATCGATTAAATTTCGAAAAAATTTCGCGCTCTATATTTGATTAAATTCTGGACACGTTCCAATTTTATTTAACATCACGTGTAAAATAACTATAGCATCTTGTAAATAGTTAAATAACCAGTATGTTTATCTATATGTATATATACGAAAATATTTTATGAATAATAAATTATAATAATGTTCTGAATCGATATAAAAATATTTATGATGAAGTCTAAATTATCTTAAATTTTATCATAAATAATTATATAAAAACAATTTTGAAAATAGAATAATACAAAAAAGCGCTAAATAATGATTATAAAAAAAGATGAAAATTAAAATTTATATAATATACCATCAACAAACGAGAAAAATAATATTATTTAATTTAATTTAATTTATAACGATATTTTTTTTTCGCCAATTTTATTTCCTCGATGCCAATGACGTAAATTCAGTTCAATTATATTCAAAAAAATAAAAAATAAACGAATAAAAACAAGGATAAAAAGTATATATAAAAAGCTTTCACGTTCTTCATATAAATTTCATGAAATCTACATTTTAATAGAGTCCTTGATCAGAATAATCATTGGCGTCTCGCGAGCATTTTTCCTCATCAATTTTTCCTCACGGTCACATACAATATATATTAGTAAAAGAAGTAGAGCAATGATGGACCATATAAAAGTAATTTTATATTTAATACATATATATATATAAAAGCATATTTTAATATTATACATATTATAAATTCATTTTTAAATTAAAAAGTCTGTCCTATATTACAAATAACAAAAATTTATCTTCTTTTAATATATATTTATATCTTATTATTTATTAATTCACACTGAGAAAAATAAAAAATCCACAAAAATATCACCGTAAAGGTGTTAAACCAATGACGCACAAATGTTTTAAATTTTCAATATGATTTTTTAAATTTGGCAAACGTCATCAAATAATTTATTAATAAATTTTTATTAACGTCATATTGATTTTTCATACCTTTCTAACTAAATATTTCTCATCGCTCGCTATTTATATACAAATATATTTATGTTTATAATTATATATACACACACACACACACACACACACATAAATATATATATACAGTATTTCCTCGACAGAAATTTGCCGTCATGAAAATTCAGGACGTTAATTCAATGCGTGTTTACTTCTCTTCCTCCCTCCTGTAACTTAAATATTTACTCTACCTTGAGAGAAGATAAATATAGATTTAAACGTCCTGCAAAATTTCTCATTCCAACGAGAATTTTCAACTGTCACTTTGATGATCATGAAATATTTAACATGAAATTAAGTAATTTTATTATTGAAATAAAAATAAATAATCAAATAGAAATAAAAATGTAACATTGAAAATGGAAATTATTCAACAAATTATTTTTATTTTGTTTTATATACTTTTTAAAATTATTATTCACGTATATATATTTTTTCTCATGTTTTTTTTTTTATCTATAGAACAATTTATATGCCTATGTACTATTATTTTACGATATATAATTTTCAATATTGTTATATGATGCAAAAGGGTAACGAGAAAATAAGGCTTGGTCATAAAATATTTATATTTTCAATGCAATATCAACCCTTACGCGATCGTACATCAAACGTATGTATATATTTTTATATACATTTATATGTCTATGTAATATGTTTAGTGAGGGAGAGAAAATGATATGGAATCAGCGCAAAAGTGGAAGAAGAAAATGACATTGAGAGATGCATTCACGACACGAACATGGATACATTTATATACTAAGTATTTATTATATACAAATATATTTATATATTTGTGTGTTTGTGTAGTGCAATAAAATATTGATAGTATATACTACACATTGACAATTACACGTACATAAATAAATAATAAATAATACATAAAATTCATCAATTCATTTTTTGTTTTTTAATAATACAATATATATTTATTTATTTTTTTATTTCTTTTTGATAAGTTTATTCCAACTTTGTGTATTATTTATTATGACATTGTTTTATATTATTCTACGATATTTAATAGCAATAACTAAGAAGAAAAAATAATAATTAAATTCTCATTCAAAATTTAATTATTTTAATTATCTATAAATTTATTTATTGATATTTCAGTCGTTTGTGTAGATAATATTTATTTTATTGTAAACATTCTCTCGTACAAATATTACAAAAAAAAAAAACATTTAGATAATATCTAAAATTTAATAAATACTGAAATTTATCAGGTTACAAAAAAAACCAAATTGAATAAAAATAATATTTAAAATTGCCAACGTGATTTAATTCTCTGAGTGAAAATTAAAGAAAAAAAAAAAATACATATCACTCACGACGAACACGATGATTATATCTTATATTAAATATCGAGCCAATTTTATATACATAAATGTCGTAGCAACTCACACGTAATATAAAGAAAAAAAATAAATAAATAAATAAATGATAAAAAAAAATTATTAAAAACTATTACTCATAAATTAAAATCGTCGAAAAAATAATTATTTCACCTTCATCATTCTAACATATGTCAAATATAATATATACATAAATAAATTAATATATAAATACATTTATTCGATAATATTTTTTTGCGCATTGCGAGAACTTATTATAATACAATATTTATATGTACATGTAAAGACAAGATATATAAAATGACCGTGTATATAAAGTCAATTAATAATACATTTGATAATAATTTAACATCGATCGTTTTGTGTACTATGGGATAGAAATACGAGAAGGAAATAAATGCTAGGTTGACCTGAGCTCACACACAAACACAAGCACATATATATATATTTATATATATGTATGTATGTATGTATATATTTATAAATATATACATTTATAAATATATATACTAACAAAACTGGCCTGGAATGACAAATGAAACGACGTCAATTGAAAATATTAATTTCTTATAAATGTGATAACTTTTTTATTTTGTTTTATCAATTTTTTTTTCCATATGAAGAATAATATAAATACATTATATAAATGATTCAACAAAATAATTTTATAATAGAATTTTTATTTAATACAACAGATAATATCTATTGAGTATATTGGATATTTAATATTTATGTTCGTTCAACTTTTAAAGATGAAATTAATTATTTAAAAATCGATTGAAAGTTTTATCGAGAAATTTCAAGACAGTTTTGTGTGTATATATGTGTTAGTGTGTTTGATAGTGAGAATTGAGAGGATGTGAGAGTATGAAAAAAATAGAAAATAGAAAATAAATATATTGACCTAAGAAAATTTGTGAATGTGAAAAGACAATTTATAAATCCAAAATATATACCTGACGTTTTAAATACTTTTACAATATCGTTTGACCTATTTGTTATAATAATAATTATTATTATCATTTGTATTATAGTCTTTTATTTCAAACTTTCATCAATATATATTTTAGTTGTCAATATAGTACACAGTCAATGTGTAATTTAAGAATCCAGAACAAATTTTTATTCCATTTTCTGACGATATCAGAATTTATTTTTGTTTATACATATGTTTCAGGATATTATTTTCACTTATAAGATGTCAAATAATATTTGTGTATATGTGTGTATACATATATATACATATAAAAATGATATTGTCAGCCATCACTTGTCAGAGACGAGACTAAAATAAAAATATTGTGCTGCAAACAAAATTGTCTCGTCTATGACAATTGACAATCAATGATAAATAAATATTTCATTTGTTTATACGGTACAATAAAAATTATATTGTTATTTATTAGATTGTATTTATACAATATTAATAATGTTGAGTCATTGAAAGTTGACAGTGGGCAGAAAAGAAAGAGGATTTTTTTGCTTTCACATGGATTGGATTAGAATAATTTTGCAGCAGCAAAGTCGACGGATCGAATTAATTTTCATCGAATTAATTCACACGAAGACATTAATCCAATCATTCTTGGTCTCTTGCTATATACTATACTAGTGCGAGTGGAAGTTCAATCGATTTCTATTAAATCGACTCGGCATTCCCGCGATTTAAATTAAATCGTTCCCTCAACTAAATTACTGGCTTGTACTTCCTTTCTCTCTTTCTCATTCTCGATTGCTATCTCACACAATTTCGTCTCTTTCTCGCTCGGTTTAACATTTTATTTTTCTTATTTTATCGAATTGAAAATAGAAATTGATGTGCCGCAGTACAGTTGATATATATAAATAACATTATTCAGAAATATAAATTAACAAGATTATATTTACAAATTCACTTTTATTTTATTTTTAATTTTGTGAAAAATTAAATTCATATCAAATGTTTTTATAATTCTCAATTGTATTATTGCAAATTATTTTACTATAGAATAATATAATACACGGAGCAATCAATATCACGTAATTGTATATATACAGTTAATTAATAAATTAAATTTATAATTTAAAAAATAAATTTTTATTTCTTCATCGTATTTCAGTAAAATATTATTACAAGAATAATTTTAAACTCAAGATTAATAATAATTCCAAAATATTTTCTGTGGATTGATAATACAAATAAAATAGTTTAACAATCAATAATTCACTAACAATTAATTAATTTTATAATGTAAATTAATTTTACATCAGAATTAAATTAATTTTTTTACATCAAATTAATAAAGATTTTTTTCTTTTTTTCATAATAAACTGTTTTGTAGCATAAATAATTATATATAAATTTATGTTTATGTCACGTGATATTTAATAATTATATATATTTATTGAGAAATAATCACTGATTTTATTAACTATAATACAATTGTTTTTCTCGTTTATATTTATTATTCCAAATTGTATTGGTAATTTTGCTAGTAGATTTTTTTTTATTTTAATACAACATAACTGCATTGAGTTTATTCACCGCATTTATTTATGCATTGGAGTCTTAAAATAGTTATGTTGTTTAATATATGTATATAGCCAGTTTAACCAAAGGGAAAACTCGAGAAGTTTAAATATCAGCTCTCCGGATGTTTATCTTCATGTATATCACTTTGTTCATTATACAAAATTTATGTTCTTCTCTCAAAACATTAATATTATTTATTCTATAAATTTTTTTCCTTTTGATTAATTATCCCCACAAGTTATTTGTTCATAATAATCCAGATATTCAACCCAAAAGATTAATTCCAAAGACAAAAAAAAAAAATTTCAATTCACTTTTTAATTAATAAAAATGTACTTAAATAAAATTGGGAAAATTAATTAATTAATCAATTAAATAATACCAAGATCTAAGAATTAATTTTTAATATAACATTCCTCCATTTTATTCTTTCATTTTTAATATAAAAAAAAAAGAATGAGAACTCCTAGAAAATAATTTACAATTTTTAATTTTATATTTAAATTTTATTATAAATAATTTTAGTCATTTAAAAATTTTTCTGTCAAATTAAATCAATGAGAAAATTAACGAATAATTATTTATGATGATTTATATTGAAATAATTGGAAAAATACACTAAGAATTAATATTGAAAAATATTTATTGTCAAATATATTTCATGATTGATTTATACAAATTAATATTATATTAATTTATATAAATAATTAATTATTTGGAGTTCATCAAGGTTTTTTTTAAATATATTTATAAATACAAATAAAACAGAAGTTATAACATCGTATTACAGCATATAAGATTATATCAATATACATAAACATATTTCTCTGCTTTACGTACACTCTCCCTTCTTCACTTCAATTCACACTTTAACACATATTTTCCCCCATTTCCTATTCCGGCGCATTTACATACACGAGCGGAAACTAGATCGTGCGTGCACAAGACATTACTGATAGACGTGTGTACTTAAACCTCTAGCACTGCTTATTTTCACCCTTACATTATAAACATATCCATACTAAATAACATTACATTTACAATTTAGTTCGTAGAATAATTTTTTTGTTATAAGAAAAAAAATTAAAGGGTAATTAAATTAAAAAAAATATTAAAAGTCAATAAAAATAATATTTAAGAACAATACGAGTACGTGGAATTCGTTCAATAAATTATAAATAAAGGTTAATTGAAAAAAAAAAAAAAATTTATAAACTTTAAAATTTATTTATTTTTTTTCTTTATTCATTAATGTTTATTTTTTTATACTTATAATTATTATGGATAATTTATTAAATTATATTTACTTTTATTTTCCTTTCGTGAAGATTATTGATTTATTATTTTAATGTAAATAATAAATTAAAAAAGCTTTTGTATAATTTTATTATGAAAATTTATGTTGTCATGAGCCTTGAAATATATTTATAATATTTTTTACTGCATTATAAATCAGCCTTGAGTCATAATACATTAAATAATTATCAGATACAAATATAATTTTATGAATTAATATTCAATTTAATTTTAATATTAAATTATCGTAATGTGCAAATTGGAAAATTATATTTTTACATTAGATATTTTTTTCTTTTATTTTATCAATGAAACGAAATTAATATGTCCAATAAAAAATCTCAATTTACCAATTACGTTAAATAATTAATTATATAAAACCAGAATTTTATATATTTAATTTTTAATTCATCCATTATTGTGATAAATTATTTAATTAAAGAGTTGATTATCCATAACTATAAAAAATAATGGATAATACGTGGATATAAATACAGATATAATTTCCCTAGACTGTACAGAAGTTTTTACATATGTTCATTTGTGAGTTTTATACCTCTTCAACTTGTTCGTTCTTGTTTTATTCTCCTCTCCCCGTTAACAAAATCCACTTGCATGCGGTGAATTCATGAAATAATTATTTTCAATCGCGTAATAACGAATGTAATAGAGAGGGTAAAACCTCTTGGGGAGGTCGAAGTCCTTGAGCGATATACCACTCGATATTCCAGGGAGGGATGAGTCTATAAAAAAAAAAAAATAGCAATAAATAGCAATGTATACATTGAAAAAAATTTTTTTTTTTTTGTCCTCTCACTTTTTATTATATTTCCCCGCATAATATTTATTTATATCATTAATTTAAAATTTTTAATTACACAATATCGCGATAAGTGTCTTTCATTAAAATTGGAATACAAAATATTTATTACAAATTTATATTTTATTTGTAATAAATTTATGTATGTGGCGAGACAGGTGTATTTAATATACACAATTTATTTATACAATAATCAAACGGAAACACGTCACCACTGAACGTTATCTCGACGCCTGATAACTAACGATTTATCATCACATCCCTCTTTTACCTCCTGCTTATATATTTTGACTTTATCGAATTTTCAAAATTTATATTCAGTTCATTTTATTTATTTATTTTTTCTCTCGTTTAAACTGTAATAATTTTCCTACAATTTTTTTTTTTTATTCATTGCGATGTTAACTCATATTTCTAGAAGAAATTAAAGAGTTTTTCACCTCCATCTCTTCTGATTCTCGCAATGTGGACGTTAATTTAGACGAATTTCATTAGAACAAACGAACTTTACTAATCCACAGTAATCCGATTAGAAATTTGTCCCCAGGGTGCAAAGCAACGAACGACTGGGATATAATATGTCCTTTATTTTTCTCTCTATTTCACTTTACTGCACGCTCTCTATTTTTTTTTTCCCTCCCTCTCATATCTCATGTTCATCCCCCTCTATATCCTCTCCAATGTTACCTACCCTATGAACAGTTTCCTGTTGACTGAAATCCGGAATCCTGAAGCGTATATGTCTCGCTCTTCTTGCATTGCAAATATTTGTCAGAATTAGCTCAACAGACACAGTCACGTATATATCTTTCAACTCTCCTAGTTATTTTCTCTTTTTCTCTCTATCCCGAACATTCTACTTTACTTGTAAACACAACCCCAAAATATATTGACACGAAAAAAAAATATATATCAATTTCTTATTGCAATTTTTTCGTTTACATAAAATAAGAAAAATAATAAATAATTTTCCATGACTTGATATATTATAGTTTAACTTTAGTTTTATATTTTTTATTCTTGCTAATGTACTTGGCGAGCTTTTTATCTTTATCAATTGCAATAAGGGGAGAAAAAAATAAGAACTGGTAAGGGGATGAACACGTGAATTTTTTATCATTTCATGTCTCAGAAATGAACGCTCTCTATACTCTATCTCTATTTTACGTCAATTTATATATATCTATCTGTATATTTTATATTTATAGATACCAGTATGTACAATCTATATATATATGTGCTTATATATATATACATATCTATATATCTGCGAATATATGTAGGTATATTGACAGACTTGACAGAAACGCGCATTGACAAGAAAATTGCTCAAACCCATTTGAGTTTTTCTCGCCATCGATATTTTTTCCTTTTATTATTTAATATTATATATTATATATTTATTTTTTTTTTCACCTTTAAGCACATTTCTTTCTTATTCTCTTCGTTGTTTCGCTCTTCTCTCATTTACTTTCATCGATTATTCATTACAAGTAGTGAGAACATTATTTCCTAAATAAAAAATGACGTTTTTGAAAATAAATATCTCTGTGAATTAAATTTTGTTTGATTTCGTATAGATTATTTTTACTATCAGAAATTTTTTACTTATCACAAAAAGAGAATTGAATTTTTTCATAATTATGAAAAATGATAAATTGAATAAAATTTTAAAAAATAAATATTTCTATAATTTATATTGCTTTTTTGTTTTTTTGATTTTATTTATCTATTTATTTTTTTTTTCTTTTTTAATGGTAGAGTTTGGGGTATGTAAGAGTGAAGGGAAAAGTAAAGAAGCATAGACAGAAATAGAAATGATAATATAGTGAACTGGATGAAAAGACCCTCAAAAATTCATTTAAGCGCAAGTTGACGACGACGAATGAGATTTTTGCGGGAGGGTTGATTCTGGTGCAATGAGTGAGGTGGGAGATTAAGAGAGTAAGAGAATGAGTAGAGATTGAATATGAGAAATGCTCCCGAATTGCGTTTACTAAAAGTGCAGGGAAATAAACTTCTGAAATGAACTAACTTTGCGTGTGTCTTTCGTTATATTTTTGTTTATCACCAAGAGGAAAATGGAATTGTGAAGCAAGAGTGAAGGAGAACAATAATGTATCCATCACTTTTATTTATTCATTTTTATTTTTGAATTCACAAACGTACAAAAAAAAACAGAGCAACTTTACATATTACCAAAGTTGTTTATTCCCAACATTTTTTCCAGCTCACGAGTTTGTTCTCGAGGTAATTATTCCACCGAGTTTCCACTAAAGATGAGAAAAATATAACGTGAATGCAAACTAAAGAGAGAGAGAGAATGGGAAATAACAAAAAAGTAAAGAAAAATAAAATGTGAATAATAAATAAAAGAATATTTGAAAAAGAAAAAATTATATTTAAATATTTTTCAATATTTTAATTATATTTTTAATGTAATTTTTTTTTTGTTTTTTTATTTTGTTACAGGCCAAGTTGTTGGAGTCCTCCCACGCTTGGCTCGGAGCCTCCACCTCCAATATATCAGGTGAGTTCTCAAAACTTTATTCAAAATACAAAACTCAAAATAAAATAATATTTACATATTTAAATATAAATGTTTAAAAATAAACTTTTATAATAATTCTCATCAGCTATTCGTCCATCGTAAAACTTCACTTTATAAAAACTAAATAATCACAAAATAATTAATTATAATAATAGAATTAATATTAAATTAAATTTTTTTTTTTATTTATTCAATGTTTTTCTCTTCACTTTCTTGCGCTTATTTCATTATCAATATCGTTGAAAAAATATCGCGTGTTGAGAGAAATTTACCGTGATAGGAAAAAGGAATTAAACGCAACGACAGCAAGGATGGAAAAATAAAATAAAAAAAAAAAAGAACCGTTGAAGGAAAGAGAAAGAAGCGAAAGAAAAGAAAAAAAAAAAGTGCAGGCGTAAGAGAGAAAATAGTCAAGGAATAAAATGTGAAAAGTGAAAAGAGGATAAAAATGTCGCGTCATTACGAGCGCAATAATAAAGCCGCAAGAATGCATTTTCGTTTAATATAAAAAGCAATTTAGATAGACGCAAGCTACCAGCCGAGGGGGGTGTTTAATGGCGCTGATAACACGCTCAAGATTTTCTCATAAATATACATATACACATTTTTATTTACATATAGATATACATATATAAAAGTATATACTTTTTTTTATCATACCACACATTTAAAACTCGATATTATATTCCCTAGAATGTTAAATAATTTTATGCTTTTGAAACAACTTTAAAAATAATTAAAATAATTTTTTTATTGATTTTCCATTTTTATTTCCTAAAAAAATTAATTTGCAAAATTATTAAAATTAAAAATATAAAATGAAATGTAGTGAAATTATATTAATTATTATTAATTATTTATATAAAAAAAAAAATGATAAGAATGTTATGAATAACTTTTATTTTATTTTCGTAATTATTAAATTCTATTAAAATTTTTTTTTTTTTTTTAGTTATATTATTAAAATGTTTTATGGTTAAATATATTTTCTAATGATTATTATTTTTGATAAATTGATAAATTGTAGATAATGTATTTGAATTTTGTTTTATATACTTACAAATATTCGGCTATTTTTTTGTCTATTTATTTTTTGGCCCGTGTAAAGTTGGATTGTGGTGTGGTTTTAAATGAAAGCAGTAGTAGCACGCGCGGCCAAACCGGCCCTCGGATTTTCTGGTGAACCAACAGGTGGCAACTCGTCGTGGTAATGGGTAGTACGTGGCGGTAGTTGTACTAGTGAAAGTGGTGGTAGTGGTGGATAGCTTTCCATCCTTCATTTATAAAACTTCACAGCTGTGAACATTTTCATACCACCTGAAGCACTTTTCATTTTTGCCACACCATCTACCACCCACTTTGTCAACTCACACATTTTCCAATTTAATTTTATACATATTCCACTTATCTTCTTATATATATGCTTCATGTGTACTTTTAAATACATTTATTTTATCTCATGAGAAAATAATTGTTTCACTGTGAGAAAATTTATTTTATTTTTTATTATTTCAAGATTTTTTTTTTTTTAGTTTTCTCGCAAAATTAATCAAACTCTGGGGTTTTTTTTTTCTTTTAGCGTAATTTAATTATTACGAGAATATAATAAAATATCAGATTTTTTTAATATTTTTATCATTTTTTTATTTTCAATAATTAATTATAATTAATTTATTTCACTATGTTGCATTTTATATTTTTTATTTTTATAATTTTGCAAGTAAATTAATTTATTTTAAGAGATAAAATATATTATCTTTGTTTAAATATTAAAAAATTATTAAAGTAATTTAATAAATACGAAAAAAAAATAATAAAATATCAGATTTTCATAAAATTCTTATCATTTTTTTATATAAATAATTAATTATAATTAATTCATTTTGCGAGATGAAATACATTATCTTTATTTAAATAATAAAAAATTATTTCAGAAACTAAAATAATCCAAGAAAAAAAAAGAAAAAAAATTCGAAAACTCAATTAAAAATAATTTTAAATAAAACCAAACGTAATTTCTCCAGTAAAATTAAATTTTTACTTTTATTTTTTTCCACGCTGCTTAAACAAATTACATACTCTTATTTTAAACGATAATCCGTGCACATGTGTGTATGTATAATATATATTTTATAATATATACGGATAACAGACATCAGGTGCAATGAAAGAGATTTATTATGGTCTGATTTGTGTTAGAGAGACTGCAACTGAAAATCAGGCTTTCAAACAATATTGAGAGCGGTGTAAACCGCACAAAGCATAAATCGTGAGGTATAAACGGCGTTAATTACTGCATTCGTGCGCGTACACACTGTCTAAAAAGGGTGGGAGAAATGACCTTCCAACCCCTCTCGTTTCCAAACTCTCTTTCTCTTTCGATCCTCCTCACTATTTCTCTCGCTTCATCTCTCTATCTCTTCCATTCCTTGCTGCATCGTTTTAATTTAATGTGTCAAAACTCGTCCAGCATCGTTCATATTTAATCGATCACCGACAGAATAATTTTATCTTTATTTTATTTTCAAATAATAAACGAAAAGAAAAATAAATTCCTTGAGGAATTAAATTTTTTTCAATTGTTTTTTATTTTTTAGTGATGAAAATAAATTTTATTTAAACACACACACAAAAAAAAAAACGTGTCCCCACTATTGCATATATTCTAGCTGACTATTCGAGCCTACTGAAGCTGAAAGCACCAACGTGGACTCGTCATGATCTTCAGGAAGCTATTGAAGCAGTTGTCACCCAAAAAATGAGATTTACACAGGCATCAACCAAGTATGGAATACCTAAAGGAACACTTTATGACAATATACTGGGAAAATCAAAGAGAATGATGGTATTGGAGGAAGCGGGACTTGATGTTACTGAAGAAAATGCTGTATTAGAATTTTGTTGTGACATAACTGTCAGTCCATATAATAGACGTACGAAAAAATCATTGAATGCAATATTAAATTTTGTTGAAAAATTACGTCGACAAAGAGATCCAGGTTTTGCATTTTCTGGATTATCTGGATTTCGTTGGTGGTGGGCATTTTGTAAAAAGCATTCAATTGTTTCACTTTATTTCAATGATGAGAATGAAAATGAATGACATTAATGATAGTAATTATTTAGAAAGTTATTGAAATAATTTGTTTTTTTTTTTTTATCTTTGTTTCCAATATTTTTTTAAGTAGAGGAAAAAAATTACTGATATTATAACTTGTGCCTTTGAATTGACTGATGTCTTCCTTTGAATGTATATTAATATATATATTTTCATGTGTTCATTATGTGCTCGGCAGTTTCATTTATTAATAAAAATTCATTTGCGCGTTTGAAAGATTTATCAAAAAAGAAAAATTCTATTTAAACTGATAGAAAAATTTTGTTAATTTACTATTGTTAAATAGTGAGATTGATTGTAAATAATCCATTCCATTTTATCTTTTTATAAATTTATAAAGATATAAGTAATTATTTTTTCTTTTCATTTCTTACATTTATAATTATTATTTTGTATGATAATTATTTTTATCATTAGACCATGCAATAAAACGACCGTTGCTCAAATGATTTTTTACAAATCATATATTTCCATAATATTTAATTAAATAAAGATAAATAAAATAAATAAATAAATAACAATAAAAAATAAAATAATATTTTTAAAGTTGAAATTAAACTAGAAAAAATAAAATTAATATTTTACATTTCAATTGAAGATTAAATAAATACAAATATTCATATATCTGGTCGAATTTGTTCATCAACAATATCTTATTGAATATAAGAAACAAAAAAAAAAAAACAAAAGTGAAAATATTATAAAACAATTTGTAAATATAATTAATATTACGTAATCGTGGTGCTGTTAATTTTATTCTACACTGGAATAAAAATAAATGAAGTAATAATTGTCATTTATAAACTCGTAAATTATATTACAATACAAAAAAAAAAATAAAATAAAATAAAAATAACGAAAATTATTATTAGATAAAAATTACAATTTATAATTGGATAAAATATTTTTTGTTTTTACTATTTAATTAAATAATTGGCATAGGCGTTAAAACCAATGACATATACGAAAAGCCACGACAAATAATTTCATTTATTTTACTCGCTCCAAAGATAGACTCAATGGCGTGTATATTTGTGATTTCCAATTAAATGTATTAATCATTAAATTGATGGAGTCCTAATTAGACTCAATAACTAAACTATTAAATAATTATTGCGAATTGAGGCCGCATTCTCGCAAGATGAACATTTAGTTATCAAGTATAGCTGTAGTATATTATGTTCACGAACAAACAAAGCTTACGTCATTCCTATTTACGAATTTATACGTAGTTTTATAATTAATATTATTTTTATTATTATTATTAATGTTATTATTCATTTGACATATTCATTTTACGATTGTAATTATTCGAGTATTTTAATAATTTAAATAATTTCGTTTCTCATATGTTGCTTATGATTTTCTTTTTTATGTCAATTTAAATATTCATGTTGGAATTAAATAATTTCAAATTCAATAAGGAAAATTTGATTTAGAAAAGAAAAAAAAAAAAAAGAACTGCAAAAGAAAATTACAAATGCAGATTTATTTAATAAATATATTATTGGTGACGTTTGTTTATATGAAAATTTGAATATACAATACGTTACTTTAAAAATGAAAACGCATTTTATTGATTTATTTATAATTAATTTTTGTTATTATTTATATTTGTTTTTTTTTTTTTTTTGTGAATTTTTGTTGCTTATTTCAGATCGTCTTTCATCTAAAGGTATAGAATATAATTAATTCTTTATGAAATTTACCCAACAGGCTTTTTTTTTTTTTTAAAAAATTGTCCTGATGTATTTTTGGGAAAAAGATTTTTAAATGCGGGTAAATAAATGATATGATTAATAAATTTTAATAACAAATGAATGTTTTTATACTAATAGATTTTTTCCCCTCGGCTTTTTTTTTTTTTTTTTACGGGGGAAATGTTTCAGCAGACAGTTATCAGTATCAACTTCAATCTCTTTGGCAAAAATGTTGGAATACAAACTCCAGTTTGGTGCACAATTTGCGCTTTCGTGAACGTGGACCACTCAAATCATGGCGACCGGAAACGATGGCCGAGGCGATATTCAGTGTCTTGAAAGAAGGATTATCATTGAGTCAAGCAGCTAGGTAAGAAATAGAAAATAAATCAATACATTAAAAGAAAAAAAAACAAATATATATTGAGAGAAAAAAATTTTATCTTCATTTCTATCATTTTTAAATTTATCATAATCAACTTTTAAATAATATTTAAAAAGCTGAAGTATAGTTTAGAAATCATTGTAAAGAATGCAATCAAACTTTGATATCAAATAAAATATTTCATTTAAATTATCAGGGTTTAAAATAATTTTTTTAACTAATAAATAAGAGAATAATAATTTTTTGTTTTTCCATTTTTAGAAAATACGATATACCATATCCAACGTTTGTTCTTTACGCGAATCGAGTGCACAACATGCTTGGACCAAGCAGCGATGGCGGTGCTGGTAAGTATCGAAAGCCAGTTAATTAATTAACTTGAAATAAAAAAAAAAAAATTTCATTCAATTTCCAATTAATTTAATTTAATTTAATTTAATTTAATTTAATTTCAAGTCCGGGGCATTTATTTAGTTAATAAATTGTTCGTCAATGTATTAATTTAATACCATATCTAATTGTGAATAGTTAATAAACCAAAGAATATTTCATTTAAAAAAAATATTATGTGGGTGGTGGAGGTCGCAACATTGGCTATGTAACTGTCGACTATACGTTTAGAAATTTAGTTGCGCTCGTAAAAGACGCAATTACAATGCTGCTGAAGCCCGTTTTGCCGGATGCATTAGGGAATGTCGTTTCTCGCAGTTATACACGATTTGACGGCCATTGTGTTTACGCAGTTCAGTTTAATTCGTTATTTTATTGTTTTACACGTAGAAATCTCCCACCACCAATACTTTAATTATATTATAGCGTCAGAAATGATGCAAAATTATAAAATAACGACGCAGCTTTTGTACTAATTTCCAAAATAATCAATAAGTAGAGAAAAAAATTTTCAATATATTATTTAATATATTTAATATATTATTCATCATAATTTATTATTTATTATTACAATAATTATTATCATTTATTATAAAATTTATCATTATATGTTATATTTGTTATTATTTATTATAATATTTATTATTATTTATTATAATATTTATTATTATTTATTATAATATTTATTATTATTTATTATAATATTTATTATCATTTATTGTAATATTTATTATTATTCATTATAATATTATTTATTTATTCTAATATTTATGATTATTTATTATAATATTATTTATTCATTATAATATTTATTATTATTTATTGCTATATTTATTATTATTTATCGTAATATTTATTATTATGTTTATTATTATTTATTATTATTTATTGTGATATTTATTATTGTTCATTATAATATTTATTATCATTTATTATAATATTCATTATTATTCATTATAATATTATTTATTTATTCTAATATTTATGATTATTTATTATAATATTTATTATCATTTATTATAATGTTTATTATTATTTATTATTATTTATTGTGATATTTATTATTGTTCTTTATGATATTTATTATTATTTATTATTATTCATTATTATTCATTTTAATATTATTTATTTATTCTAATATTTATGATTATTTATTATAATATTATTTATCCATTATAATATTTATTATTATTTATTATAATATTTATTATCATTTATTATAATGTTTATTATTATTTATTCTAATATTCATGATTATTTATTTATTACAATATTTATCATTATTAATTATAATATTTACTATTATTTATCATGATATTATTATAATATTTACTATTATCTATCATGATATTATTATAATATTATAATAATTATTATTTATCAATTTTTACTTTTTTTATGTTAATTAATTTTAGGTTTTTTCATTGTAATATTAAAATATTTTTGAATTTACAGATCTGAGACCGAAAGGCCGTGGTAGACCGCAAAGGATTCTCCTTGGTGTTTGGCCAGACGAACATATTCGTGGTGTTATAAGGACTGTTGTATTTCGCGATGGTGCTATCAAGGAAGAACCAACACCAATATATCCGAATTTAGCGAATTATGCGTGCAACGGACCGGAGGAACCAGTGAGCCCTGGTGCTGCTGCGGCTGCTGCGGTTGCTGCGGTTGCCCAAGGTAATTTCCAACGATATTTTCCAATGACACATATTCTACTACTAACAACCCACCACCATCACCAATAGTTATCTACTTGTTTTTTTTTTTTTATTATTATTATGAATAATAAAAGACACATCCAAGAATTATTTTTTTTTTTTTCAATTTAAATTCATATTGCGAATAATAATTTTAATTTACTCTCAAAAAACTACTATTCATAAATAATAAATTAATTTATCACGTAATTTTTCACTTTGTTATTATTAAATAATATATTATTACATTAAAAATGAATTAAAAATATAGAAGTGCAATTATTGCAAAATTATTCGCACTTTTTATCAGAGAAAATTGTAATCGAATTTTTATTTAAATTTTAATTCACACTAATATTAATATACAAACTAATTAATAATTTAATATTTCATAATTAAACCAACAAGAAAAGAGAGAAATTAAACTAGAAAAAATAAATATTTAATTAATTTATCATTAAATAAAGCAAAAATTTATTAATTGAAAAAAAAAAGTTAATAAAATATATTTTATATTTTCGAATAATTTTTTCAGGACTTAGACATCAAATGTGTAGTATGGTGGCGGCTGCTCAATCACATCAGCACGAAATGATCGCTACAAATCTATCAGCAAACTTCCAAGCAGCAGTACAAGTCAGTCAACATCATTTAAACAACAATAGCAGCACAAGTAACAATAATAATAGCAGCAGAAATTCACCATTGATGTTGGGATTGCCAAGTCCGGGCTCGGGTGGACCACCAGAGAGTCCAATAGAGGGTAGTCCACTTGCAAGTCCACTAGCACCATTAATGGATCCAGCTCACATACCAAGCAGTGTTGAGCTTGGAATTGGTGTTGGTGGCATGACATATAAACCGCAACGCAGTTACGTCAGTCCACGACCCGAAAATATATTTCAAGATGACATTATTGATTTGGTGAAGAGTTCGCATACCGGTCACAAGGACAAGGAAAAAGTACCAGTGAAACTTGAACCGTTTGCTGATTCACGTAGTGAGCAATAATTATTTTTTTTTTAATTTTTTTTTTCTCTAAATTGTTTATGAAGCAATTTAATGTTTTTTTTTTCCTCCTGATATTATTAAGCTCGTTGACTCAATGAAGAGCAAGCGAGAAAAAAATTATAGAGGATAATAATAATAGGAGAATATGAGAAAAATTTTGCACTGTGAACGACGATCGTTTGTATAATTATTAATTTACGTGGGATAAAAAAAAATTAATGAATAAATATGTAATTAAATTGAATATATAGTGGGATGATGTAAAAGAGCTAGAGAGATGAGATACAATGAGAGGGAGGAGGAAAAATAATAATAAAAGTGATAATTTAATAATTAAAAGAGCTTCGAGATGATGAGTGTTGAGGAAAAAAAAAAATAAAATATCGGGGCATGTGTATAATCAAAAAATGAAAGCGAGTTTTGTAAAAAGAGTTATTTTACTCGCTTGAAAAGTGTTAGACACTTTTTACGATGTATCTCTATATGTAGAATGAATAGTTGAGAATAAGAAAGGATATGTTGTGAGGGGAATAATACGTGAAAGGATAAAATAGCATGGAGAAATAAAATAAAATTAACGAGTGAGAGATGATAATACAGAAAACAAAAAAAAAATCTCCTTCACAATTGAGAATAATATGATGATAAAGAAAAAGAAAAAAAAAACAACACTATGATTTTTATTAATAAATTAGTTGAGTCATAATTTTTGCAGTCACATTATTTTGTGAGCTCGTATTTGTGCGCCAAAATTTTATCAAGTAATGAATTAAAAAGAAAAAAAAATTTCAATTAAATTATTTAGTTAATCATAAAAGTGATAGAAAATTTTCTTTTTTTCTTTTTGCAAATGGATGAATAATAAAAGAAAAACATCAAGGAAAAGTAAATTAATTAATGAGAAAAAAATATCCCACACGTAATTTATAATAATGTAATTATTTACATTAATGATAAAAAAAAATTAATATTAATAATTAATTAATAAATAAATAAATAAATAACTTAATACGTTTATGCCAAATGTATAAATAGTTGATTGATAATTATTGGTTGCATGTTATAGTGAACAATTTTGAAAATATAATTAATAATTAATTATTAAGTAAAAAATAAAATAGTTATAGAATAATTAGACAAGCCACAGCCTTTGCAAAATGATGATGATGATGATGATGATGATAGGGGGGATTTCTAATATATATAAAGAAAAAAATAAATGAATAAATGTGTAATGCAAATAAGTAATGAAAAAATAAAACAGCAAAAAAGAAAAACAAACGATTGAAATAATTGACGTGACATGTTTGTCTTGAAGTGACGTGTGTTGAAGATAATAACGCGTGCATTACATTTAATTAATGGACGGAACTTGGTTAACTTTTGCATACAATGACGGTGAATAAATAAAACGAAAAAAAAAAAATAAATAAATAAATAAATAAATAAATGCAATGGCATTGCCATGGGATTTCTAGTCAATCACACATAACGTCCACGCATTATCAACATCGTCATTCGACACGTGCGATTCTGTAGGCGAATGAGAATGTAATAAGTGAAAAGCAGCAAGACAGAAAGAAAAAAAAAAGAAAGAAAAAATAAATGAATGCAACTATAATAAAAAGAAAACAAAATTGAATTGAATAAAAAATTATTACATAGCTAAAAAAGATAAAAAAATGTTTTGACATTGTATGAAAATAAAATTTTCATAATGTCAGTATGTTTCACTTACTACTTAATCAAATTACACACAGATTGTGAGAGAAAATGTACAAAAAAATCGATGAATCATTTTTTTTTCCGGATTTTTTTTGTTATTGCTGTCTTGAAATATGAACAATCGGAACAAATGAATGAAAATAAACGGAACAAGAAGAAAGATTGATAATGAACTGAGCATTAAATAAGATTTGGAAATTAAATATGAAAATGATGAATATAAAAAAGAAATAATTGATTAGGGACGAATCCACTCTATAAAGTAAATAAAAGGTAAGAAATGAAAATAAGTCAGATAGAGAAAGAGTCAAATTATATAAGTGTAATGATTGCCTTCCTGCCATATTTGGGGTATGCCAAGTATAAAAATTTTAAGATTTAGGAAATAAAGCAAGAAAAAAAAAATTTTTAATTATGGGAAAAATTCTAGACTGGATCTTTGATGAATTTTTAAATTATATGAATGATTGTAATTGGTATTATGTGATTGTGCAATTGTATGTTTGCATGTTGGAGTATACGAATGGAGTGTATGTGAGATCAATTTATTTTTTCTCATTTTCAAATTAATTATTTGTGGATAGATTGTGTGCTATTTTAAAAAAAATTGCCTATGCCGTGCGTTAAATATTTCGGCCAAGGGACCCTGGGATGATCACACTCGGATCTGATTGAACCCATTGAAAAAATTCAAAAAAAAATAATAAAGTAAAAAATTTTCGCGCTATCATTTGCGCCCTTATATTCTGACAAAATGAAAAGAAGAAAAAAAAAAGAAAAAAAAAATTAGTATGTGTAAAGAGAAAATAAATAAAAAAAAAATGAAAATAACACAATTCGAAGTGGCCTTTGTAAAAAATTAAAACAAAAAAAAAGAAACAAATCTCAAAGAGATAAATGTTTTTTTTTTTGGCATTTTCCTCCACCTTTGTATCCTAGGAATTGAAAAACAAAACAAATTAAGGATGAAAGTTCTCGCACGTCTCGGTCGTTAAAATAAATTTTAAATCTCATATATTTTTATTCGACGCTTTTTTTTTCGATTTTATCATTTAATTAATTGCTATATATATTGATATATCTATTTATTTATTAAATTCGCTCATTGATTTATTTGGGAAATTTACGAAAGAGAAAAAAATTACTAGACATATTAATTTCACGTCGAATTTAAATATAAAAGACAGAAAAATAATGTAAATCTCATGATGAGGAGAAAAAAAGATTGATATTCAGGAAACTATTTCGAAAATATGAAAAAAAAAATAATAATTCGTTCTAATTAGTGACGATGGTAATTAATAATTAAAAAAAAAAAAAGATATTCTTGATACAAACATTTTTGTGCAAAAATTACCAAAAAAAAATTAAAATAAACTAAATAAAAGTGTGAGAAAGTGAGGAGCAATGGTGACGACGAGGATATCTTTAAATAAGGAGCAAAAAATTTTTTTAATAAGAAAAAAAAAAGCAACTGGCCGCAGTTCACTGATTATTACCCGGTAAAAAAAAAAAAAAATCGTATACGTATTTAAATAATTCATTCCCTCAATTCTGACGTGGATAAAAAATAAATGAAATGTAAAAGAGGGATAAAATTCATATAAAGATTTTTACAATCTATCTAGGCTAAATGTGTTCAAAAAAGCAAATTATAAAAGCAAAAAAAAAAAAAAAGCGTATGAAAAACAAATAAAAAAAAACTATCAAACAAAAAAAAAATTTTTTGATCTTAAATGGCGACAAAATTACGCGCGAGAAACCGAGAGCGAGCGAGTGTATGAGAATGATACGAATAATTGTAAAAGGGCGAGTGAGAAATTTAAATTAAATAATATTAAACAAATGAGAAAAAAAAAAGTGAAAGAAAATGAATAAATAAAAAATAAAAAAAAGTAGTAAGTGCCTTCCAAACAAAATAAAAAAAAAATTTAGGAGTCCCGTAGATCGTGACCAATTGTAAAAATAAAAAAATAAAATCATTCGTGAAAAAAAATTCCTCGTTTGTTTATTGAATAGTGAACAGGATACAAAATAAAAAAATAAAAGTAAATAAATAAATAGAAAAAAATAAAATCAAGACAAAAATCCAAATCGCAATATATTAATGAAAGAAAAGTAACAGAAAAATAAACAAAAATGAGAAAAAAAAATGAAATAATTATATGAATGTGGTTTATGAATGTATGTGGAATAATATGGAATGTATGAAAAAATAAAAAAAAATAAAAAATACGACAACTGATGAGAAAATAGATTCACATAACTAATGATATATAGTGTGTCCGACAAATGCCGGACATCTCAGAATACATCATGGCGTTTGTCTGTCACAAACATATTCATGTAAATGTTGCTTTTATCTAAAGAAAAACAATAATTAAATTCCATTTGGGTCGATTTCACAACCGGTAATACCCTGAATGGCATGTCTGTAGGAAGTTCAATATATATTTCAATATATATAGGATATAAACAAAAAAATATATTTTTTTTTTCTCGTCAAATAGTTAAAGGGGGGTGGATGAATGTGAATAAATTGAATATAAATAAAAAAATAAATTTAAAACCAATGAAGAAGCGAGAATAAATAATAGCAAACAAAAAGGAAAAATTAATGATAATTTAAAAAATAATTAATAAACCTTCGTTTCCACATTTTGATATATCTGTGAAAGACAAAAATAAATTAATAAAAATAAAAAAAAAAAACGTATATAGTGATACTGATAATTATAATACGTGAAAAATTATTATGTAAAAGATACATATATATATGTATGTATATATTTATATTATGTATAAATTGATATATGTATATATGTATAAATATATATGTATATCAATTTTGTAGTTACGGCTGAGTAACATTAACTGAACAAAGAATGCAACAAGAAAAAAATTATTACAACAATATTCGAACAACTTTATTGTTTTTTTTTACTTTTCTTCTTGATTGAAAAAAAAAAAAAAATTTAATAGATAAACAGTTAATAATGATAAGGTAAATTTATTTTGAAAAATTATCCGCTTTCCAAATTACATGAGACAGTGAAAAAAAAAAAAATATAAAATAAACATTTGACAATAGAACATAATTTTTATATGGAAGTTTCCTGATAATGTATGAATGCAGGTAAAGATAAGGAAAAAATTTAATAAATAAATTAACGTGCAATACAAACGCAAATGATTGGATAAATTGGCAAACAAAAATATTAATATAAAAAATCATTGATTTCATCATGTTTATTAATTATTCATTATACTGATTTTTACGTTTTAACAATTGTGACAAATGTCAAACAAATGCCTGAAGACAAATAGAAATGGCAGCTGAAGTAGAAGAAAGAGTGTGTAAAATAAAATAATTCAATCAATGAAAAGACAGAATTTGTAAAAAAAAGTGTCAAAAGAATATTCTTATAAGAGATTGAGAGAAATTGAAACTAAAGAAAACTTAAACAATTAAATCAGCATACAAATAATCTCGCTTCTGTTGCTCCCCCCGCTATAACTGCATTAAAACTGTTTATTGTACAATAAAATAGAGCTGAGAAAAAAAATAAATCCTAATTTTATCTACAAATACAAAAAAAAAAACAGGAAATTATAATAAGGAATGATAAAAAATTAATCATAGTATATCTGGAATATATAGAGTTTTTTAAATCAATATTTTTTTGATTTCTTTTACGTTTCGTTTTTTTTTTTTTCCAACATTCCCTATGAAAATCAATAGTAAAATAATTAAAGAAACAAATACAATTACATTTCACACAGTAACATAATACGCTACTCGACGAAAAATACATTTAATAAACAAATAAAAACGATCATTTGTACATCAGAATTTTGACGATTAAAAAATCTTCACTGATGATTATTTTGTTATATAATAAATAAATAATATAACAAAACATAGAATTTTGGCGATTGTATAATTTTTAATATAACTATAATTTCTTTTTTTTTTTTTACCATTTATTTATTTATGTGGCAATATAAACAAATTTTTAATATCTCTGTTAAATCTTTTTGCAATTCAACGATAAAATTAAATATTGCCATTTAATTTAAAGAAAAAAGAAAAAAAAAGGAAAAAGAAATCTCATCACATTTACCATTATTCTTGTCAATTAATTGAAAATCATCAGTGATTAATTATTATTAATAATAATGTATTTAATCGTTAATATTCTTCTGAATAATTATTAATGTAAATCATTCACCAGATTAAACAAGCGAACGAAAGACGATATAAATAACGAAAATCTAAAAAATAAAAAAAATATTAAAGCAGCAAAACAATACGAATGGATTGAAGTGAATGTAAATGTGTATTA
Source organism: Microctonus brassicae (assembly GCA_918226075.1). Taxonomy (NCBI): domain Eukaryota; kingdom Metazoa; phylum Arthropoda; class Insecta; order Hymenoptera; family Braconidae; genus Microctonus; species Microctonus brassicae. Next base: position 9,255,215 of record OW445483.1, read on the forward strand.
CTTTTGTAAATAGAAAAATAAAACAATGTGTGTGACGTATCATTGCAATGCAGGTTCAACCAGTGTATTTATGAATTTGTGCAATTGTATTTATTATCACTATTATTATAAATATTAATATCATTATTATTTGCAAGGGAAAATGCAACAGAAAATAATATGAAAGAGCGATTCGATGGGTGAGAGTGTATCAGATGTGTAGGAATAACAAACAATTGTAATAAAAAAAAAAACAAATTAATCACCCATCAGATAATTAGTCTGCATTTTTTTTTATTCACTCAATAATTTATGTATACAAATTTATTTTTATTTATTTAAAAAAATGTAACAATGTTTGTAATTCATTGCGCGATTGATTGAATTATATGTATTGATTTCTACACAAAATCAATATTAAATTAAAATAATAAAAAACATGATCAGAATTAAAAAATATATAAGTGAATAATTGTTTATAGCAATTTAGATCGCGTAAAGAATTTCTAAACATTAAAATTGAAACAAAAAAAAAGATATAAAATCGAAAAATCAATTTAGTTTATTCAATTTGCTCTGCTATGTTGGGAACAATGAGCAATTAATTTTATATAGATTAAATATTAAGTTATAAATATATAAATATTATATATAAATATCTCGCTTTATAAGTGAGAATAAATTTCGTTTTTTTGTAGATAGAAAAATTTGTTATTTAAATTGTTGGAGCGTGATTCCCACCCGACTGTAAACACCTAATTCTGGGACATGTCCAACATTATTTTAATTTTATTTTTGTCTTTGCGTTTGTTTAAAACATAACATCAACAAAAGAAAAAAATGTGAGCTAAAAAATTTTTTTTCTTCAATATATTTTTTTTTTTCTTAATTAGTCTCGCTAATTAATTTGTTTCGAATCGTGACAACAAAAAATTGGTGGTGAATAATACGCACACAGACACTCACATAAACACATGATGAAATGAAAAAAAAAAAAAAAAACCGTCAGATAAATAAATAAATATAAAAAACGTCGCCACTCCTTTTCCATCAGCGCTCTTTTCGCCTCCTTAATTTCAATTTTGTTTTTATTTTTTATTTATTATCCAAGATAGCCATTAAAAAAATATGCTATTACTTATAAATACAGCTCTATATATATTGTGACGTAAGCAAACATTTACCAACCAACCTTATCCGTGAATGAAAAGAAAAAAAAAACAATACAAAACAAAATAAAATGAAATAACGGATGAAAATGATAAATGAAAATAAATGAAAAATAATAAAAAATAAATAAAATAAATAAACAAAAATAAGAAAATAATAAATACAAACAGAATCACGCAATCATACATTTAAGTTGCTACTTGGCACGTATACCTAAGTAATATTACTAACATAAAAAAAAAAAAAACAGTATGCAATAATAATAAATATGAGAAATAAATTGCATTTCAATTGTCAAATTATTTTTTTTTTTTTCATTTTCACCTTCAGCTCCTCAATAAATTTTTTTAGCTCATCATTACAAGTATATATTATGTACTGAGTATGTATCAGAGACCACGAATATTTATTTTATAAAAATACAATCACTGTATTACTGAAATTTTAAATTAAATTAAATTTAATCTGGCGAAATTTCAATTATTAATCGATAATTCGGAAATTTTTTTTCAGACAAACATGTGGAAGATATTTACAATGCTAAATGTTATAGTCCACCACGTAAATGACATTATTATATATTTTTTTTTATTCATTATAATATATGCAGAAAGTAATAAAGACTTTGTAACAATTAAAAATTGTGTAGAAAATTTAATTTATATATTTTTCATGACAAGTAAAAAAAGAAAAACGAGCTTTGGTATTGGTTAAAAGTCAGCATGTAAAATGCAAAAATAAATTGAAACTAACAAAATATTTTATTACAGTAAATTAAATATTGTTTCTCATTATTTTTTTATCTCAATAATGCACAGAAAGTTTAACGATTGTTATTAACACAAGTAAAAAAAAAACGTTTAAATGAAATACTGTCATATTGTATTAAAATTGTAATTGGATAATTCTTTTTATTTTTCTTATTATATTAACTGATTTTCACTGATGATAATATTTTTATTACGACCATGTGAGTATTTAAAAGTAGGAATTTTATTTTGTGGACATCAGTCGTTTAAACTCAGTGAAACTTGTTGCAGATAAATTATTTGACCGGAAAACACAAGTTGAATATATTTTTACAAAGTAAGTAAAAATATTAATAAGTAAACAATAATTATTTAATGATAAATATTCATCGAATTCACAATAGAATCGTGATAGAATATTCATTAATAAAAAAACAATTCAACGTTACAATATTAATATAATATAAATAAAAAAATGAAATAATTGATTTCTATCATCTGTGGTCATTCATAATGTTTTATTAATTAACTATAATTCTATAACAATTATAAAATTATTATTTATATAAATTAGTCTCTAAAGGGTATGAATATTCATTTATGTTCAGAGATTTTACTGTATGTAAAAAATGGTTGAAGTAAGCACATAGTAAAACGCAAATTTTATGAAAAATAATTAAAAAATTTTGACTAATTTTTTTTTGTTCATTAAAATTGTTGATTAAAATTAATATTATTTGACAGATGCTTTACTCCACAGTCATTGCTATTGTCAGTTTAGCATTGGCTATTTCTACTGCCGCCAACGACAGTAAGTTAATTCCATAACAAAAAAATAAAATAAAAATGAATTTTTAAAGTTATTGATTTCATAATTTTTTCCTTTTCATTTTCTTATTTATTTATTACAGAAAAAATTGTTTGTTACTTCGGTAGCTGGTCAGTTTATCGTCCAGACAATGGGAAATTCGACATAAATAACATCGATCCATCACTTTGCACTCATTTAATTTATTCATTTGTTGGAATCAAAGGAAATAATATTAAAATCTTGGATCCATGGCAAGATCTTCCTGACAATTATGGAAAAAATGGTTTTGGCCGTTTTAATAAACTTCGTGGTAAAAATCCATCATTAAAAACTATCATTGCAATCGGTGGGTGGAATGAAGGTTCAATACATTATTCAGAAATGGCAAAAACTGCCAAAGGCCGTGAAGAATTTTCGACTAATGCTGTGGAATTTGTAAAAAAATATAATTTCGATGGATTTGATTTGGATTGGGAATATCCAGCACGTCGTAATGGTGCACCAGAAGATAAAAAAAATTTCATTGAATTATTAAAAGTAATGAGAAAAGATTTTGATAAATATAATTTAACAATCAGTGCTGCTGTGTCTGCTACTAAATCAACAGCTTCATTATCATATATAATTCCTGAATTAAATAAATATTTAGATTTTATTAATATTATGGCATACGATCTTCATGGTTCATGGGAACCACATACTGGTATCAATGCACCACTTGATTATGCACCTGGTGACAACGAAGAATTAAACATTGTAAGTAATAATAAAAAAAAAAAATCAATTCAACCTTTACTTAAATAATTCATTCAGATAAATTAACAATCTCGAAAAAAAAAAATTTTATCAAATCGCTGACACAAATAAATTAAACATAATTTACTATATTATTTTTCATAAACAAATATTTAACTTTGGGATATGTATTTTGCATGAATAAAAGTATTAAATGATTAATTAAATTCAATAATTTAATAATTTAATTAATTAAATAAGTAATTAAATTCATTATTAAATAAATGAATATTCAATACATGAATTCAATTCTAGAAAGCAATTGTACAATATTGGTTGAGTCAAGGTTGTTCGGAGGAAAAATTAATTTTGGGCGTGCCTTTATATGGTAGGAGTTTCACCTTGAAAAATGCTGAATTTCATGAAGTCGGTGCTCCAACTAAAGGACCAGGAAAAGGTGGTGTTTATACCAGTGAGTCTGGTATGCTCGGTTACAATGAAATCTGCGAAAGCTTGAAGAAAGAAAAATTATGGACGGTTCACTACGACGAACAACGACGTGTTCCTTATGCATATAATGATTTACAATGGGTTGGATATGATAATGTTGAGTAAGTACTTAATAATATTCATGGTGAAAAATATATTTATATACGTCATTATATTTTCCTGTGGATTTATATTTTTCTTTGTTTTCTATATTTTCAAGATCGATCAAGGAAAAAGCTCAATTAATTGATGATTTGAATCTTGGTGGTGCCATGGTGTGGAGTATTGATACTGATGACTTCAATGGAATTTGCGGTGAAAAATATCCATTACTCAAAACACTGAATACAATTCTTCGTAATGGTACATTTATTATTACTTCAGAAAAATCAAAATCATTACGAACTGACAAACGTTCTAATAAAAATAAAAAACGTTCAAAAAATATATCGGAAAGATGTAAAAATGTCACGATAGCATCTCGAAGTGAAGATATAAAATCAACTACACCATCACTGCCAGTCTCTAGTGTTCAATCGTTATCAGGTCAATGCACACAATCGGGAAATATTCCAAAACCAGGTTCATGTAATTTCATTTCATGTGTAGCTGATGGTTATGGACATTTTCTGACTTATGAACGTTTATGTCCTGGAGATACATGTTACAATCCGGGAAATGGTGTTTGTGATTGGAAGCGTAATTTGCCAGATGAATATTTAAAATCGATTGAGAGTTCTTCAACATTATCAGTCGTTGATTCATCCAATGATTGCACCGAAGAAGGAAAAATACCAAAACCTAATTCATGTGATTTTATATTCTGTCTATCTGATATGAACGGAAATTTTACTGATTACAAATTGTCCTGTCCAGTAAATACTTGCTATGATCCAGTCCTAAAGATTTGCAAGTGGAACGATAATTTAACAGCAACACAACTCGAACAGGAAAATTAAATTGACGAAATATTAGCAGTTTCAACCAACAATTCAATGTTAAATAATTGTACTGAAGAAAATATTGCAAACCTAATTCGCAGAATTTTATTTCTCGAATAACTTATAGCAATAATGAATTGCAAAGAGGAAACTTTAAACAAATTAATTATATAATCTTCTCCATGTAAAGGATCAGAGTAAATAAAAAAAAATAAATAATTGATAACAAAATTCTATATTTAATTAAATTTTTCTTGTCTTTAATTACAAAAAGGGAAATGCGAAAAAAAAAATCTCTGGAATTGTTTTATATGAATTATTCATACTGTCTGTAATATACAGAATATTACATTAATCAACCATCATTAAAAAAGCCAACAATTAGATATAATAATAAAAAAAAACATTAAATTTCAGTAAAATTATCAATATATCTCATCACATTGCCAATAAAATCTCCTGAACAATCGTTACGATATTTAATGTATAATATAATTGTTGTTTCTTCAACCATGATTAACATTTGTACTGACAACAGGTACAACATGAAGATTTTGATTTCCTCCGCTATTAACAACAGGTTGTTTTTGTTCTTGTTGCTGTTGTTGTGGAGACGCTGCTTGATTTTGAGTATTTTGTACAGCTGGTGGTACTTGAACATTTAAATTTCCATTATTGCTCTGTTGTTGCGGTTGAACATTTTGTGTTGACTGTTGGATTTGTTGTTGATTCTGTTGCTGCTGTTGTTGATGGACAATTGGTTGATTAGGAATATTTTGCTGTAATTGCTGATACGTTTGTTGCGCAACTTGATGTTGATATTGTTGTTCAAGTGGAATTTGATCGCGGGTAACGCCCTGCGGTGGTATTTGATATTGTTGCTGCTGCTGATGTTGTTGTTGCTGTTGTTGCTGATGTTGCTGTTGTTGTTGTTGAGGAATTTGTTGATAAACCGGCATTTGTTGCTGTTGATGTTGAATTGGCACTTGTTGGCCTTGATACTGTTGGTACTGTGGAATTTGATTTTGATACTGTGCTGGATGTGGCACTTGTCCCTGATGATATTGTAAATTAGGATCGCCATGTTGTTGCGAAGGCGGTAACTAAAAATAATAAATATTGTAAAAATATTGAAAATTTATATTTATATTGTATTCAAATAAATTGAAATATTATTTATAATATTTATTTGATGTATGTATAATAGAGTGTTTCATTTTGAAGCGATATTTTTTTTTTTTTTTGTCAACACTGAAAATCTGATGATTTATACAAAAAAAAATATTCCTGTTTCGAATTCAAAAATTCGATTTTCCATATAAATAACACGAGAAAATTTTGTTTTCGACTTCAACTCGATTTTTTGATAGTCACAATGGAAAATAGCGAATTTTTGAATTCGCTAAGCTTCTAATTAACTCAGAATTTAATTTCAAACAAGAATATTTTTCTTTTTTTATCAATTATCAGACTTTCACTAATCACAGCCAAAAAAATATATCGCCTAAAAATGAAAAACCCTAGTGTATAACTTACTTGTTGGTAGTTGACACTGTTAGGATGCGGAGGCTAAATATTATTGTGATAAACAGAAAAAAAAAGCAAGTATAAATAAACAGGAAAAATTGAAGATATAAAAATAAATTTTTTTTATTGCAGTTGAAAATAAACAGTGGAAAATAAATTAATGAAAGTTTACAGCACTTACCACACCATTAGCTGCCGCATGTGCAGCTTGCTGTTGTTGTTGTTGTTGTTGTTGATGATATCTTACATAATTGTCATAATCTTCTTGAGTATAAATTTCCTGCTCATCTAATCCTTTCCAGCCCTCATCTTTCTCTGGCTCTTGTATTTGCTTTGAAAATTCATGATAGCTATGAATAAAATAAATATTTATATAATTATATCAGTGAAAAATTTTAAATAATAAATATTATGTATTTTAAGAATTCATTGATAATAATTAACACGCACTCGATTAATCCATTTCTATCAATATCTGATTGTTTGAATACGTGTTCTCTCATACGTTCCATTTCCTCAGCGCGCTCATATAAATCGTCTTCAGGCATACCCTCTTGATACATTTTATCCAATTCTTTTCTGAATAAACTTTTAACTTCATCCTGATCCCAAACGCCATTTCCATCCATGTCGTGTAAATTAAAAAATGCTACTGGATCAAATTCTTGATTTATATGATCCTGTTTTTCCCATACTTCTTCTAATTGTTGTTTGCTACCAGGATGATGAAGCTGAATAGAATAATAATATTTTTATTTATGAATAATAATCATTTATTAATTAAATTTAAAAAACATACTGGCTCATGTTTTTTATGTTTTTCCTTTAATTTTTCCATCTCTTCATGATATTGTTTCCGCTTTTCTTCATCCAATTCTGAAATCAAATTAGAATTATTATCATATTTATTAATTAATATTTGATATAAATTAAATGATGAAGCAATTTATTGTTATTATGATTAGTATTTTAATTTATATATTATATTTTTATAACACCAGAATTTCATCTTTATTAATTTTTTGTGTTTACCGCCATTACCCATCTCTTTTTGCTGTTCATTGAATTTTTTTTGCATTTCATATTCTTTAAATATCTCGTGACGTTTCCTATCAAGTTCCGTTAAATCTGCTGTTATCTAAAATTGAAAAAGAAATATATTTATTACAATCTGTAAAATTTTTCATTGATAACTACGATGAGCGTTTGATAATCAGTAATTTTTAAATAACCTTAGTTATTGATTTTTTCACTTCTGCAATTTCAACTGCATGAATTTTCGCAGGATCACCTTCTTCATGATGCTTAAATGGATTTAAATCTTCGCCATTTTCAAGTTCTCTTTCACGATTATAAAGTTGTCGTAATAATTCAAGTTTTACTCTTTTCTCTTCATCCCATTTTGTTCTCAAATGTGGATCGTAATCCATGATTTTATCACCAGTTTCTTTGTACTACAAATAAAGTTATTCAAACGTGAAAAAATAAAACATGATAAGAATGAAATAAAAAATCTTTCAATGCTTTTAATATTTTTTAATCGTCGGATAAGCGAGATTGAAATTGTTTATAATTGTTATCAATGTTTTTGGTTGATTAAAATAGAAATTTATTTTAATTTTAACTTGCAATTACCCCATGATCTTCAACATCGATCTCATTTTTTTCATTTTTCTTCTCTTCTTCGTGATGTTTTATGACCGGTAAACCAGTAGATAATTCCACCACGAGAAAAACAATTACAGGAGCCAGTAAAAATCTCATTTTACCTAATAAATAAGGCAAAAATTTTCATTAAAACACCAAAAGATCAAAAATTGATACAAAAAATCATTCATAATTAATATTCTTACTATAAAATAAATAAAAATTCAAATTTATCATATTTTATAATGTAAATTGATTTAAATAACAAGTAAAATCATTTCAATTGATTCAAACAATTGATTGCAATTTTACTCTATTAATAAAAATGAATAATAAATTAAATAAATGTTTTCACAACTTTGTTTGCGTGGCATTTTATTATGTTGTGAAATTTTATTTTGTATCAAATGATTTTTTTTTAACTGCATCATCAAATATCCGAGTTTAATAATTGTATAAAAATAAATTGTTATTAATTATTGCTAAACAATATTTATAGAATAATAAATTACAGGAATGCAAATTAATATAAATTAAATATTGAGCAAATATTTAATGATGAATAAAATGGAAAATTTACGATAAAAATAAACAAATAGGTTAAAAAATAAAAAACATAATTTGTTTATATTTAATTAAATTAATATTATATATTCAATATTAACTTACTTTATTACGTTTATCGTGGAAATAATTACGTATTAAATTTTCAGTCTAATAATAATATACACTTTCTTTTTAGTTGTTTGCTTTGTTCAGTGTGAACTTCACACTGGATATTTCGATTAAAATGCAACGTTCGAGAAATCTCTGGGTGTTGGATATAAATGCATGAAGTTCTGACGTGTTGTTTTCCCATATGACAATGTTATAGGTTAGATCCAAGTATTAAACTCAATTTAATAATTTCATTGGTTAATCAGGTGAATGAGATAAGAATCACGTGCAATATAATGTTCAATTTTGTTCAATTTGTTCTTAACTACTAGCGACACGTATTTTCTTTGCGGTAATTCCATGTAACCTTCATAAAAGTCCGCCATTATGTGGCGCTAAATTGATATCATTTCAAAATTCTCCAAATTACTACAAATCTTTGTTGTATTTTTTATCTAAATTCTTGAATAAATTTTCATAAGAAAACGTTATTTATTTCAGAAAAAAATCCGGAAAATTCATGGACTTTTATGAATAAATGTAATCTATTTTAATATAATTTAAATATAATTATAATATTATACAATGATATTAATTGATTTAAATAAATTAATATCTTTCCTACATAATAAACATAACATTTCTAGTTAAATAAAAAATTATGTATAAATAATATAAAAAAAAGTTTGATCAAACAATTTTCTCAATTTTCTTTCTGAATATTATCAACAAAAATTTTTCCAAAAACTGTATCTCAAAATTTATCTACAGTCGATAACAAAATATATTACAGTTTTCTATAAATAATTTTAAAAACTCTTCATTAAATCTATTAATATAATCATAACGAAATCATTCAGAAAAATCAGAAAATTCCCCAATAATATTTAATAACATCAAACCATCTAATATTAAATCATAAAATATTATCTATAATAAATATTATTGTTCATATAAAATTTTTTCTACAACTAAACAATCCAACTATAAACATTGAATAATAATATCTCACATTTATCCAACTTACAAAATTATTTCCAACATTTCATTAAATATTACAACGACAAAAAAAAAAAAAAAAAATTAATAAAAACAATTATATTCTCATCTTAAACTTAATTATCAATACAACTGCAACAAGTATATCTGAAGGCCAATAATATTTATTACCACCTACTGTTTTCCACAGTATTAATGACATAAAAACATGAAGAAAAATAACACTATATCCTTCACTAAAGTACCATAAGCTTCTCTATATTTCTGGTAGTATTTGAAAAACGGTCAGAATTCCATTCAAATAATAATATACCAATATATATATATATACATACTACCTATACTATATACATATAAATACACATAATTTATCATCTCTTCACTCATTATAAAATAGTATATACCTGTGACTCTAAAAATCTTTTGTGCTACTCTTTGAGACAATGAAAATTCAACTATATACACACAAATGTTTTCATATCAGATTGACCCATCATCTTTTTTAATTCATGTCCACGCGTATATCCTGTCAGCATCTTCAACAAAAAATATATATATATATATATACATTATACATATGTACATATATACATTCTTATTCTTTGAGTTGCGGCAAATGTCTAATTTTTCTACTCTCACTAACGACCATCGTATATAAATACCTGGCATATTTAAGATATGTACATCACAGAACCTGCAACATTGACCAACCACTCCCTCAATTGGCCCTCAATTTTCTTGCCCCCATGTAAAAACAACAAAGTCACATTTAAGAAAATTATTTTAGCAGGTATGAACCCGTTAAAATTAAATAAAATTCCATTACAGCACGCGCTAATTTATTACAATTGTAAAAGAGATATAAAAATATATATTTACAGATGGAGAAAAATGAAAATATTAATTAATATATTTTACCTGAAAATTACGAAAAAAAAAAAAGAAAAGAAAATTTATATATATTCTTCAGAATGAATCATCAATGGATGTAACTAATATTATATACATACATGGTGGGAAAGTCGGCAATAGGTATATATGTTCTCTCCTTGGTGGTCCTTCATTGATGGGTGTCCTTAAAAAAAAAAAAAAAAAAGAAAGAAGACCACCTGAGGTGAAAAAATCTATCACCAAATAGTTAAAATTTTATTTTATTTTTTATTTTTTAAAACCTAAATTTCTTCTACCATTTTTATTTTTTTCTATCTATTATTATTATCATAGTTATAAATATGAAAACTAAATCAACATAGTCAATTATGTCTATTATATGTACACATGTACATATATACACATGGGGTAATAGCGTTTGAATGCTCTTAAATGGTGGACACACACGTCGTTAACTCTTTTAGTTGATTGCAGTAGGAGGTAAATGAGAGGTTTAAACATATTCAACCACTACATTTCATTATTTCCTCTCATAACTTCATCCACATATAATATATACATACATATACCTATATTTAACAATATTCACAACTCTATTTATCCCATCAATTCTCATAAAATATTTAATTCCAATTTTCACTCATCAAATTTATAAGAAAAAAAAAAACAATTCTTTCCCATTTTTTTTTCATCTGACTACCGTGCAATAAAAATAAAAAAATATATATTTACACATAATTAATGAACGCATTTAAATATGAAAATAAATATTATCTAAATATATATAATATATAGTAATTAATAAATAAAAAAATAGTTCAAGTGATAAGGGTAAAATAAATGCGACAGGTATAGCGGATGAATTAGTCAAGCCACTGAAAGCGCGTCATCACATAGACATCTTTAGTTATATATATTTATATACATATATATATATTCTTCGTCATTTAGCGTTGGATATTGCGGGGCCACTTGTTTGCCATAGTAAGTATAAACGAGTGGAACATAGGGACACTGAGGAAGAAAAAGAATTCAGGTAAGACAAAAAAGATTGGAAGTAAAAAAGAAAAAAGCCGAAAACCAGTCTCATGCAGTGGCTGAGTTGGATTATATTAGTATTACGAGTAGTAAATATATACATATGTATATGTATATGTAGCTCTCTCTTTCTTTAGTGACCTCCTCCTCCTCCTCTACCACCTTCAACACCATCACCTCCTCCTTCATCTTTTTCTCCTTCTCCACAGCCTCTTCCTCCTTCTTTTCTCTATGGTCTCTCGCGCTCTCACCATTGCTGTTGTTCGCTTCTTTTGATCCAAACTCTTCCTCGATTTTCAACAGTTCAATGAGAGACGCGCGCATTTATACACACGCATTAACATTATTGTTATTTATATGAAAATTTAAAAAAGAAAAAAAATTATTGAGAATTTTATTAAATTATAATTTATCACATTGTGAATTATTTTTAATTTTTGTTTTATTAATTGTGAATTGTTTTGCGATTTTAGTTTGTGAATAGTGTGATATTTACATTTTTTGGGGGGGGATATTGTTTTTTTTTTTTTTTTAATTGTGAAGGATTTGTTTAATTGATTGAGTATATATATTTTTGATTTTTGTGTTTAATTGTATTGAGACTCGCAATGAAATAATATAATATGTCTTGTGGATGTTTGAGTGGCAATGCGAACCGGTTGCACGCTCTTAAAATAGTTTCTCCTGCGTAGGTAATATTACTCGCATAAACGCAAGATTCGATTGGATTTAAAACATCGATATATATACGTAAGACACACACGAGATTGAGGTAAATATTAAATTATTAATATAATTATAGTAGTGATGATGATGATGAGAAGAAAATAAATAATATCGTGATATGAATTAATTTTAATAATAACTATATTTTATATTTACTAAATTTAAATATCAAAATAGTTTATTTTGTTTGTTTAATATTTTTCATATATTCAGGTGGATTACTACAAACATTTATTTAATTCTTTATGCAAACGTGGAATGTTGCAAGTCCTGTTTTTCATTCACATAAACAGCTTTTCCATTGTCAGACAAATCTTGAAGAGAAAAAAAATATGATGCAGTAAAAATTATTAACTGTTGTAATTAAATAGTTAAGAATTTTATGAGCAACTAAAAATTATGAAAACAATTAATTTAAATGTTGATATAAAAAAAAGCCAAGAGAAATAAATAAATAAATAGATAGATAAATATTTCTACATACATTTAATGGTCCTGAATTTTTTTTTTATATTCGTAAATAAATAAAAACATGAATAAATAATTTATAGTTATATTCACACACTTGAAGATGTTATTTCATTTGCCTGAGGGCAAAAATCGTTGTCGACGTTCATTTCTCTCTCTCTCTCTATCCTTAATTACACTCGCATGTATATGTTTATATATTTATAAATATATATACATTAGTTTATACACAAACAAAACTTATATAAAATATTATACACAATCTGTGTCCCTGAATTATGTTTTTTCCATTTTATACACAAACGTGTTTTATCTTCTTCAAGATATTACGAATCTAATGAATATATATATTTAAATAATTATTCATATGTATTTATCATAAATGTTGAGAGTAAAAATATATAAATAATTTTTCGTTTATTATTTATTATTGAAACGTTAGAATAATAATTATTTTTTATTTCCTGTGCTACTGTAAATATTTTTCAAATAATTTTTATCTTCAATAAATTAAATTATTTTTTTATTTTTATTTTTATATTTGCAATAATGATAACTAACAAAATCATGTCACTATTTCATCGGTAAATATTTTTTTTCCAACTCAACAAATTAACGATAAATTTAAAAATATTTAATTCGATAAATTTCCAATGATTTTATTTAAACAAAATAAAAATAATTTATCACAACTGCTCTCTGTAAATTATCTCCACACATTTTCACACTCTTTTCATAATAAAATAAAATAAAATAACCACTAAAAATAAATATATTATAAATAATTATTCACAATTAAAAAATTCCTCCAATAATTTTTTCTTTTCAAACAGAATTTGATAAAAATAAATAAATAAAATAAAATAAAATAAATATTTAAAACATCATGACATATAGTATGTTCCATCTAAAATTTAATTTATAATGAAATCTTATTTACTGTTCAACATATTGCACTACGCAGAGATAATAACACAAAATTACCAACGATATTTGAAATATTTCGACTCATAAACTTATCTTAAATTTACTGTGTCGAGCTGAGGGAATTACGGGTTGTACCCAAAATTTACACACACAATTAACTGCATACATTACAAACACTAAGTACTAACGAGGATAGGGAGAGGGGGATTTAAGTACACAGTAGAGGGGATATAATATAGAAATAGGTAACCCTAAAGGATAAGCTAATGAATGGTGTGAGTTGAGGCTTCAAGCAAAGGAAGCCCCCAAATTGTTATATAAAATCGGACAATGTTTCAGTTCATTTCAACCCTTGGTTCGGTAGACAAATCGTCGTCCAGGTCATATATAAAACTAACTTTTCGTTCGTTAACTCACAGTTACATATTTCATATTAAACATTTCATATAATTTATTATTCACATATTAAAATTTGAAATGTATTTATTTACATAAATTCAAAATTATATATACATAAACATGTATATTTATTTAAATAAATCGAAAATGTGACAATTTATATTGTGAAATAGTGATAAATAAATTCACCCAATGAATTAATAAAATAAACGTTACACATTAGGAAACATATAAATAATTTATATCGTAAGTGTGTTCAAATAATATTTATTCATTTATTTATTTATTTATTTATTTATTTATTTATTTATCGACATATCTTTATACAACAAATATAAACGAAAATATTTATCATATTATTCGACATTATTAAGAATTATTTTTGCACAAAATATACATTTTAGAAAATTAAATATAGTCAAATTTCATTTTTCTTACTTCATTAGTTTTCATTGAGAATTAAATGTTTTGATACTGTCAGGTAAATTTAATTATCAGCTACGGTGTATAGGGTAGTAATACGTATATAATATAGATAAATATATGTATATATTCTTCTTTCTTTTGTACTGAGACAGCATGACGCCTTCAGTGACCAAAAATAAATTACCATACTGAAAAATATCTATATAAATATTTAAACATACATATGTTGCATTGATATATATGAATAAATATTAATATATATTGCGACGTATTTTCCACATGTGTATAAATAGATCACGGATATTTACAATCGATTAGAAAGTATATACACATATTAGTTACAATATTAAATACCAAGAATTATTATAAAATTTATTTAGTAAAATAAATTTTTTTTTATATTTTATTAAAATATAATTTGCTCAGTTTGAATGAAAAATTAACTGTCAATATTTTAATTATTTATTTAATTTAATATATTATTTATATTTATTACCTGTTGAGTATTAATTTTATTAATATAAAAATTTTGTACGTTTGTGTAGAGTTAATAAACGTCCGGTTTAAGTTAAATTGTGACCTCGGAAAGTATCACTGGAAATGAAGTTGAATTGTGCTTATTATCTCGTGAAATATATGTACAATTTTATATATATATGTGTGTATTTCTACGAATGAAATACTTACTTGGGTATATGTATATGAGAAATAAATTAATTGCATGATTGAGGAGGAAGAATTTTGGTTGGAGATGATGATTAAAAAAAAAGATGTATATTATATGATATGATGGAAAAGTTAATTGAATAAATTGAATAAAGTAAATTAATTTGTTCGCAGGACACAACGAGGATGACACGGTGTCATCGTCCATTATTCCTCATGGGAATCATAACAGCATGTACAATTTTACTCATTACATTGAGAATAACTGTTGCGTGCAATGAAGCAATTTGCGCCAGTGTTGTGAGCAAATGTATGCTAACACAAAGTTGTAAGTGTGATCTTGTCACCTGTACATGTTGCAAAGAATGCTTTTCATGTTTATCATATCTTTATGATGAATGTTGTTCGTGTGTTGGTGAGTTTATTTATTTATTTATTTGATTTTATGATTTATTTATTATATAAAAATCAGATGGAAATTTTAAAGATGTTGAGTTGTAATTTTATATGATTTTTTTTTTTTTGTATAGATTTATGTCCAAAGCCGAATATTACCGACAATCCATTGAGCAAAAAATCTCATGTGGAAGACTATAGTGAACCTGCGCCAGGACTTTTTCAAGCTTTAACAGCCGAATCTGATCCACTTGAGAGGTGGATTTCATTCACTTATCCAGTTGATTTTGACATCTCATTATTTCAACCTAATAACGAAAAGGAAATTAATTATCGTATGCGTAAGTGGTTGAATGAATTTTAATTTTTTTTTTTATTATTTATCACAAGGACATGTATAATTAAAAATGAAAAAAAAATTTTATTCCTATTTATTCTCTTGTTTTTTATTTTTACTGAGGAAAAAACTATCGAAAGTCCAAGAATAAATTCTACTTATAATTAATTTATATTCAAACGTTATTAATTTATACAGAAAAATTTTATCATCAATAAATTCATATCAGTCTTTTTGTTTTTCTATTAAATAAAAAATATACTCAATACAGAATTAATTGAAATTAATAATAGCTGAATAAAATTTACAAATTTTTAGGTTGAATAAAAAAAAAATGATAAATATAATTAATGTGATTTTTTTTTTGACCATTTTATAAACTAAATTCATACTTAGCTCTACATATTTAAAAATATCTCATCAAGATAATTAATAATTTCAATGATATATATTTGCTCTATTAATATTTATATTTTTATCCACAAATAATAATATATATTAAATTAAATTAATCAATTTTTTATTTTCTAATCAATAGAAACTGTTGAAGAAGATGAAATTCATCATCCATTGAAGCCCAATGTTATGACAGTGAATTGTACAGTTGTGTACATGGCACAATGTACCTCATGGAATAAATGTCGTGCATCATGTCTGAGCATGGGTTCAACAAGTTATCGATGGTTTCATGATGGTTGTTGCGAATGTATTGGCGACACGTGTATTAATTATGGAATAAATGAATCACGTTGTGTCAAATGTCCATCTGATAAAGAAGGCGAAGATGAATTAAAAGATCAGTATGATGATTATGGACAAGAAGAAGATTTAGTTGATGACAATCTTGACTAAGAAAAAAAAAAAATTTATATAATATACTTTCATTCGTACGGGATTTATTTTTTAAAATTTAATATATATTTCCAAAACTAAAAAATTTTTTGTTTTACCAAAAAAATGGTGAAGGTGAATATTAATTTTAATATATCTCTCGGTACTTTTCCTTCTCCCCCAGTGAAAATAATCACAATCGTAGAATTTACTCTGTGAAAACTCTTTTTGTTATTGTAATGTTTAATATATAAGGAAAAAAATTTTTCGGACTATCTAAATTATTTTATTTAATAATTGGATTAAAATTCATGAGGCTTCCAGTAAAATAGAGCAATTGTATACTGTGAAAGGTGCAAATTTAATGTGGATTAATTTGCAAGAAGTATAATAGATGAAAATAAAAATTCAAAAAAAAAAAATGTGAGTTGAAATGCTGGATTAAAATTCAAATTAAACATTTTTATATAATACTTGATGTCATAACTTTTATATGTAGATTGATGTGTGTATATTTTTCTTTTTTTTTTCAATTAATAAGTTATAACGTGATGTTTAAAAAATGAAATGAGTTTGTAAAAAATGAGTGCTGAAAGTGCCATGAAAAATTAGTAAGAGAATAAACAAATAATATTGATGAATAAATTATGTAAATATTTTCTATTTAAACATCACGACTCGCTGATTAAGTTTTATATAGGAATGAATATATATGTAAATTAATATACATAATAATAACATATTCGAAATAAAATAATGAAAAATCAATTGATATTAATGTTCATTTAATGTAACACATTTAATTATTTAATTTATTATCAATACAAGATTTATTATTTTTCAAGTATTTAATTCTTTTTATCAATAATTCAATTGTTTATCTAAAGCCAATTGTAATTGGCATTTTTTTTTTCTTTGAAAAAATCAGTTAAACTGATATGAATTTTCCTCTATTAAATTATTACTTTATTTTATTATTTTATATTTAATTTCTTTTTGTTTTTTATATATCAACAAAATTTCCTAAATTTTTTATAAACATTTACACGCTCAGCGAGTAACATATAGACACATTTATATCTAAATACATAATTGATATGCAAATATGTAAAATAAAAAAGTCTTCAGATAATAATAATAATAATATCCAATTTTCATTGGATTATTTTTATATAATTATTTAAAAATGATGAAGAAATGAGACGATGTAAATATGTTATTTGTTTCATCCCTCTATTTTCTAGGATCCATATTCATCAACAATGGTCCTTGCAATTGATTTACTTTGTTTTTTCCCCTAGCATTATTTTATTTTTATATAAATATCAATTGATTAATTATTTATATTTTAATTTTTTAATTTTTTGGAGGCCGTTCATCATGAATTTCACTACTCTCTGGTAACTTAATAAATGGCAAATCACCACCGCTCCACATTGAATACAATTGAGATCTCGAACCTTCCTAAAGAAAATAAAAAGTAAAAATATATAAAATAATTAATAAAAATCAATAAGTATGATAAATATTAATTAATCATTTGTTAAATAATTTAGACAAACATATAAATTTATTTTTATAGATAGGACAGAATAAATAATTTACCCCAGCGCCTGCACTCTCAGAACCAGATCTACTATTTCCTGACAAACATGAGTCAGTTGATGATGAACTCTTACGTGAAGGAAGAGCATCATTCATACTTCCAGCAGCATCAGTATCTTTATGACTTCCACTGTGATCACTGTGTGAATGAATACTGTCTTTACTATCACAATGTCCGCTAGCACTGCCACAACTTTGTTCTAAATTAATCCAAACAGAAAATAAATAAAAAAACACAAATACAACGTTAAAAAATTGATCCATAAATTTATTTACAAAATATAATTCCTAATATATCTAAATAAATTCCATATAATAGAATGTTTATCTATCATATATTAATTAAATCAAATTAATGAATCAAAATTTAAAAAAAAATTAATAAAATCAAAATAGATTAAAATAAAATATTAAAATGAATTAACTAAATTAAAATAGAACATTAAAAATGTATTTCCACTTGAAAAATAAGATTAACATTAATCTCTTGAAATTATTGGGCAATTAAAATGAAATTACTAATGAATTATTTATGAATTAAAATTTTTATTCATCTGTCAATGATGAAAATAATTAAATAAGTAAATTAGAATCATTAAAATAAATTTTACCTGAGTCTCTATGTTCACCACTGTGATCACTATCTCGTTGTCCTGATTGATCTGAATGATCGCTGGCTGAATGTGAATCTTGTGGCCAACATCTAGTTGAAGCAATACGTTTAGAATCTGGCCACAAAATTCCACCATCAAAATTCGTATCAAAATTACATTGTGTCAATGTAACACCAGGTATATGCTGACTAGTAAATGTCGACAATTGATTTGTTGGTCGTACACCAGGTCGACATGATAACAATTGAATAGCTTCTTGTAAACCATCTTGACTTGCCATTCCCGATGATGATTTCCACACTAAATCTGGTGTTGTTGATCTACTACGATCATTTATTGGGACACGTAATCGTGCTCGTTCATCTTGCCTTGGCCATTCTGTTACATGACGACAATCCCATGGCATTGACCATCGTCTTACAGTACTTTCAATCATATCATTAGACATTTCAGCAGCAGCCGTTTCTGACCAACGTCTCTGTACCTGCAGAGGAAATAATGGATAACGTAATGGTGAACGATGATTATTTTGCTGATGTTGTTGTTGAATTGATGATGATGGAATTGGTGTTTGTGGACTGTATAGACGTTCAAAACATTGTTGTAATGCCGCAATGTCACAGTCACTTTTGCCTGATTGTGAACACGAACATTCAGCCATTCCGCCTTCAGGAAAATGACAAAAATATTAGTAATATTTTTTAGTCATGAGAAAAAAAAATATTCTCGTGTTAAAAACAAATCATTTTAATTGATTTTATATAAATTAATATAATACAATTGTTTATAATAAGAATAAAAATTATATTTCAGTGATTAATGTTTGAGTTTTTCTATTTGAGAGACAAATTTGGAGATAACATTTTATTTATTATGTTGAAGTGTGTTTTACTTTACCCAGACATTCACAGCAAGCGACGCAAAATTGATATTGAAGATTGATGAAGGTTAACAGTGTATCACGCAAGATATCCTGAAAATATAAAATAAACATCATTTGTTATTCCAATTAGACAGTAAAATCAATGTATACCTAACGAGAAATTCAAAGGTCACTGCAGTTAAATGCAAAAGACACAACGACACAAAAACATAAGTGATTTGAAGTAAACGTTAATTTTTCCTATCCATAAATAATTTTTATTTAATTTTGTTTCTATTTTTTTTCTAGTATATTTTAATTTTAAAAAGTGCTACCTACATGCTTGTCAATGTCATTGTCACGTATTTCATGGTCCCTCAATGCAGTGACCACGTGGTGTTTGACAGTATTGCTTGCAACCCCTGTAGCTCGTGCAAGTTCTTCCCAACCACTCAAACATTGACTTGATAATTTACAATGAACTGATGAATCATGATTTGACAATATTGACTGCAATGATTGGGCCAGCTTCGTACCAGCGGAGCAAAGACCATTCAGCATCTAATTATTAATTAATAATTATTATTAATTCATATTTATTTATTTTTTTTTTTCAATATTAAATTTTTCTTCTGCTTAAAATCAAATTAAATATTTTTTTTATTATTAATTAAATTTAATTTTTTAATTTATTTCACTTTTATACCTGAAGATATGTTAGCCAACTGCCCAGACACTCGTTCACCTCCATTTGGCTCTTCGTGACTAAATTGTCGCCAGTAGATTTCGAATCACCACCCTCGGCCATCTCTCTCTCCCTCTCTATGACTTTTTTTTTTTTCTCTTTCTCACGAAAGGCCACTCAAGGCTTTCCAATTGTCGAAAA
This sequence comes from Microctonus brassicae, assembly GCA_918226075.1. NCBI lineage: Eukaryota > Metazoa > Arthropoda > Insecta > Hymenoptera > Braconidae > Microctonus > Microctonus brassicae. The sequence goes on from OW445483.1 coordinate 9,275,991, forward strand.
AAAAAAAATTAATTTCGCAAATGTGTTTCACCTGTTCCAAAAAATAAATAAATAAATAAATGAATAAATAAAAATCACAGACACACGAATATACAAATACATATACAAATACAATAGCTAAAGTATTATAAATATTTTAACATTTTTTAGTTATTATTAAAAAAAAAAAAAAAAAAAATTCATCATTTTTTTTCACAATAAATTAATAATAAAAATAAATTATTTTTCGATTTATTTAAATATCCTAATTCGATTATTAATTGTCTTGAATAATTATTATCTTATTTATAAATATGTATATAAATAATAATATTAAAAATACATTTATAAATATATATAAAAAAAAAAATGAAATTGATATAATTAAAACAAAAAATAATGTAAATAAAATAAAGACAGTGTAAATATAATATTGAAATGTAAACACAACAAAGAAATATCTCTCATGCGCGATTGATGAAATGAATATACAGTTATACAGTACACACATATACCTGAGTAAAAATAAAAAATTGATTTATTTCATAAGAAAATATATTGAGAGAACGAAATAATGTTGACTATCATTGAACAATATAATTTATTTTTGGGCGGTGTCAATTCCGATTCTTATAGTATTATTAATATGTATAAATTGATATATAAATTCATTAATACCTTACATTTTTAATTATGTATTTGGCGCCCTTGGCGGCACCGCGTGCCCGGGAAAACTGACTGATGATTTGCAGCGTGAATAGTATATTGACGTGAGGCCATAGTGACCGGCAACAACACCATGATTGAGCTATGGCTGATGTGTACACACATATCATCTCATTCTCCCTTCTTATATTACATTGCAAATGTATTGCTTTTGGTACCTGCGCACTTGCTCAATTGCAATGTAAACTACACACAGTAAAATGGATATATAGCAAAAAAAGGGGTTTGGAAATTTTAAATACCCACAGAGTAATGAAATAAAATTTATTGTAAATACTGTTGTTCAACGTTAGATGGCAGCAGATATTGAATTATTAATATTATATTATTTTTTGGTAATTTATATGAATATTTTATAAATGTAAATAAATTATTATGATATTAAATTAATTTTATGCCAATATTTGACCTAATTTAACAGAGATTTTCATTAAGTGGTTACACTGTGGAACCAGTGTGAAACGATTAAATTATAAATTATGAAAAAAAAATTTTTTTTTTTGTTTAATTTTTATGATTATATAATTGATATTAATTGTAAAGATGAAGAAAAAGATCAATTAAGGTATTTTGTGCTGAAAAAAATAATGAATGATTAAAATAATAATTTTTATCAAGAATTAATGAAGAAAATGAACAATAGAATTTATTTTATCAACGTACTCACGTCAAAATTGACTTTGAAACAATAGAGCACTGATTACACTAGGCATAAAATAGTAATGTAACCTGTACCATGAAATAAATAATACATTGATAGTATTAAAAAAAAAAAAATAATAATGACTGTTAGTATTAGACTAATACCAGGATTAAAATCTTTTTATTTTAAATGAACAGTTGAAAATAAATAACAAAGGTAATTGAATGTTAGTTGTAGATGACAGCCTACAATTTATATATTTTATAAAATTTATTTTTCATTGTAATTACTAAAAATATCAAATGAATTTCTTGCTATAAACAATTACACATAAATAAATATATACTTGAATTAATTTTGTGTTGTCAGTCATTTGTAAATAAATCTACCAAGAAAAAATTGTGTCTCGCAATCGGAAAAGGTTAACGACATTCAATCTATAATTAAATAAATAATCAAATAATATATATAAAATAATAAACCCACAAAATATCTGTGTCATATTATAAAAATTTAGAAATAAAATATGAAATAAAAAAACCTCATTTAAACTATACAAATTATCAAATCATTTTTTATTTTCTTTTTTGTTAAACTCAAAAATACAAAAAGGAAAATAAAAGAGCACGCTTTCAGATTATGATTGAACCTTGTGCGCCTAAATCGGGTGAAAGGTACTCGATGACGAAACAAATAAGTCTCATAGACAAAAAATATTATTTACAAGATATTTTATTTTTTTTATTTTATTATTCAAGTTAATCTGAGAAGCGCAACTTCATCATAAACTAAAGTATATTTATAAACTATGTCTACAGTAGATATATAATCATACACGTACTTACAAATGTTAGAGAAAATGTCCAAGAGTGGGAAATGCGATCGTGTTCTTAATCGAGCGTGGAAAAAGAACAAGAACAAAAACGTTAAAATATATTCCATGTTAAAGAGAAAGAGGGAATAATGATTCAAGAGAGAATGAGGAAAAAAAAAATACAGATAATGTATAAGAGATAGATGGATTGAAATTTGAAGTGAACTAAAAGAAGAAGTGGATTAACGGTAAAATGCGACGAGTGTGTAACCTTATAGGAGGATTGTAAATTGCTGAAGTCTGCGTGCATCAAGCACAAGTAAAAGCAACATAAGTATAACGTAAAATAACAGCAGCCGAACCCACTACTGACCGCAACTACCAGCGCCTTTTATTTCTTATTATTTTTTTTTTTTTGACCCCGGAAGCGTTTTATATTTTTCTTTATAAACAACTATAACATCTGTATCTACCAATTGAACTATAACTGGTTTGTAATATCAATTTACAATTAATCAGTTTATTTTATTTCTCAATAACCTGATATAATTGTAAAATAAAATTAAATAAAACATAATATATAAATAAAATTAACTGAATGAATCATCGCACTTGTAATTATGTATAAAAATAATATATTATTTTTATCTATTTATCTGTAATTAATTACTATTAATAACATTTTGTTATAATTATGTATATGTGTATAGAAAACTTTCTGTTTATTATATTTTAGATTTTATGATAATTTGTAGAAATGTAAAATTATTATTTTTTTAATGTCTATTAAAAATGTTCTCGTGACCTAACTAAAATTAAATGAATTAAGTATTTTAACCATTGTGAATAAATATAAATAAGATAATGAAAATTTATTTTAAACAAAATCATTAGTTAATGTATGTAAAATCAATTATATTATTAGTTCCGGAATTTTTACGTCTGTGTATTTAGTTTTCTCCTCGTTTCCGCAAAACCCACACATGTATACTTTAGATCTATATGAAACATATACATTATAGACTTTCGTAATCGTTTCACAAATGAGAAACCAAGTGCTCGCATTGTAACTTTCGTTACGCACGGTTGGTAACGCGTGTATGAAAGAGTGGGAATGAAGAAGACGCCTCGTTATTTGCGCGCGCGCACAAAACATACCACAATTGTGTGTGTGCACATGCGCCAGAGACACTCAACGGCAATTCTATCAACTATAATCCAAGCGGGATTCCCCGATTTTATATTTATTTTGCGTTGTTGGGGATTTAAAATAATCAAACGGACAGAATGAAAAATTGACAATGGATATTATATTAAAAATCAAATGATTGTTGTTAAATTAATAAATAAAAAATTAATATATACACTGATAAGAAGAATTTGAAATTAATTTATTATTGATAAATGAATCTTTGAATTTATTTCAATTATTGAATAGTTTTTATATTAATAATTTAATTATTAGAACGGATTAATTCACATTTTTTATGATGTTTTGTTAATGATAAATATTTAATATTGCTATTTTTAATTCTTGGATTGCCTGAAGGTCACATTGTTTTATTTTTTATATATAATTTACTTGATTTATAATTATTTTTGTGAATATTAAGCATCAGACTTTTCGGAATTTTGATAAAAATAATTTTTATTATTAAATTTATCAATTGAAATTTTTTTTTATGCTTTTTTTTACCTACTAATTTATTCATATCAGCCATTATCCTCAAAATCTCTTCATAAATCTCCTAATTTTCACTTAATCATTATGCTCCAAAACTAAATATCAAAAATATTTTAATATTTCCACCCAAAAAAGGCGCAAGAAATTTCGCTCTTCCAATCAATAATAAAAACCTACATTTCTAAAACTTGTAATAAAATCATCACAATAATATCCCAATTATTAATATAAACATTATAAATAAATTAATATTTTATTTATTCATCATTTTAATTTATATTATTCATTTTATTTGTTCACAATTACGAAATTGTATTGGAAATTTTTATATATTCCTGATGTTGTTTCTCAGTGTGCTGCTACATCGAGCTTTACCATATCGTTGTCTCGACACTCTCGACCTAAAGGCACTTGAGTCTGTAATGCTGTATTCTCATTCGCGTACACTACCAAGAGACGACTTTCATATTCACCATCAGCAGAAAGACAACGAAGTTCTCTGTGCCACGGGCACTACGTGTTCAGCCGGTGAAAGGAACGGATCGCCACTGCGCAACATTTTATTATAAATAATATTGAACATCGTGTGTGTATATGTGTATATGTGCGCGTGGAAATAATTCTATTTATTAATTTTTTTGTAACTGGAAAAAAGATTATAAATTAAAATAAAATATTATTCTTTTTTATTCTATTGATTAATCGAATGTGGTTTTAGTTATGTTTTTTTTTTTTTTTTTTGTTAATAAGTTGGGAAATTTTTGTGTTATGAATGTCGATATTGTTATGAAAGAGATTAAACAATGAAGGGAATATTTTTAATAATGTTAATCGGTAAATGAAATTTTGTAATTTAAAGTTGGAGACTTCGATGCTCGTGAAAGTGAAGACGTTTGTGAGTGTAATCTTTTTTTCACGGTGCGTTGTTATTTTAATTATATTTATTTATATAGTTTAAATGCTGTATAATGCCAAAGGATTTATTATCGCGAGTTTATTAATAATGGAGAATTAAAAAGTAAAAAGAAATAAAAAATTCTTTCTTTTTATCTATATGCTAAATATATTGAAGACAAGTGAAAGTTGATTTGTTGAACTCTTCTTCAATTTTGCGAGATGTATGTGTGTACATGTGACATTTAATGTTACAATACTTGTTGGAAAAATAATTTTATTATACATTTTGTGCAGTGCATCGAGTGTATAAACAAATAATTATTTAAAAAATACACAGATATTTATTTAATATATTTTTTTAATTCATTTAATTTCTTTCAATTATTAAATCGAATCTTCTTTTTTAATTTTTTTTGAGTTAAATGCAATTTAAATGCGAGTGAAGAAAAAATTATAAAGAACAATACTGAACGATGATATTTATCATCGGGATTTTAATTCCCCTATTGGGGATTTTTCCACTCACAGAAGGTTCGTAAAAACAAAAAATAAAATATTAAATATATAATTCATATATATCTTAGAAATAAAAAATTATTTCTATCAAATACTTTTACTTATTTACGCTGTTGGACCTATCCAATTTTAAATGTCGTTCATTCGTATCCGAAGGTCATTTAAACCGGACAGAGAATAAAATACTCAAGACAGAGTAAAAGTCTACAATAAAAAATAAAAAAAAATATTTATCATACAAAAAAAAAAAAAAAATTCTTCAGTTACTTGATATTTCAAATCAACACGGTTGATCATCCAATTGGAACGCAGGCTTTATTTTTCATTCGTTTTCTTTTTCGACTCTTCCTATTCCTTCATACATATACAGGAATACACAATCATCAGAAAATACAAATAAATGAATAAATTGATAAATGAATAAATACATATACAAAGAAATGAAATAAAAAAAAAAACGAGAACACCACAGTGAAGCTTGTGCATGGTCAACGCCCACCATCACCCAATCCTTCGTCCTCGCTGATTTTCTCGAATGCGAGGTCAACCGGTAAACGTGAATAACCTTCTAAAAAAAAAAAAAAATAATTATCATCATTCTCAATTCCTATATTTTTATATTTAGATAAATACATTTCCATGTAGATATTTTAATTTAATTTTCAAAAATTTATTTGATAATATATTTTTTTAACTTGACTGTACTTATATTTTATACCGGAACTGACACACACACACACACAAATAAACACTCATCCGGTCCACCTGCTCCATTTCAAATTACCATGTCTGTCAACCTTAAAATAAATAATAATGATTAATATTTTTATTATTAGATTATTTATTTTTTTATTATTATTTATTATTAGAAATGAGTGATAATTTTTTTTACAATGAAAATTTAATTCAAATAGTTGTAATCGAAATTATTTTATATTTAGATAAATATTTCTGAGAAAATTGGTAAAATGAATAGATATTATTTAGAAGAAATTTTTATGAGTTTTAATTATTAAAATTGTGACATTCTCTTCCTGGCTATGGTTATTTTATTGGAGATCGTTGCCGATATCCTTGTAGTGTTACCAGATACATAAAAAAAATAGAGAAAATGCAAAAAATATACATAATAAAGAAATAAATATATATATAAGTGAGAGAGTGATCGAGTTAATGGTGAATTGTATTGAATTACCTGTCACATTTGTTTGTATATAAAAAAAAAAGGATTGAATATTTTTCATTCTCGTGCAGATTTTTTTTTTATTTATTGCATACCATCAGGTTATTATGTAAGAGTTTTTATTTCAATATTGATAAACAATGAATATTAACAAAGTAATGAAGAGAAAAAAAAGAAAGAAAAGAAAATAGTGCTATTAAATATTTTATATAATCTTCATAAATATTTTGTTTAAATATTAACTTTACTAATAATCGTACAAACAAAAATGATATCTATTGGATGATATTTATTATTGTTCTTTTTTTTTTATATATAAAATTGTTTGCAATTACATGTGGGTATATGTAAGCGAGAAGGAAAGTTTTATGAAATATGTTTTAACATTCCATCGATATGTTTTTCCCATTGGCTTCGTTACTTTACTCTCTATGTTTGATAATATGTGTGTATGCGTTCTTTTGTGTACATACACATTAAGGTGCACTCACCTATCACCTGTAGGCGGCTTTCTATCATCCTTGTAGCATTCCACAATTTATTTTCAAATAAATATTCATTTTATTCCGCAAGTATAATTTGTCGGTTTTTTTTTTATCGAAATAATCAAGAAAAAAAAAATTAAATCCCCAGGGAATATAATTTTTTATTCCACAAATTTCTTAATTACATACTAACTTTATATATCACTTGATAGTACAGTTAAATAATTCCTCCATTGATTTCTAAAACCCACAAAATAAATAATAAAAATAAAAATTAAAAATAAAAATCTAAAAAAAAATTTTATAATTTATTTTCTTCTAAAATTCGTTCATTAAATCCACATAAACATCGTAAATCATTTTTATATAATTGATTCAAAAGAAATACTAGATTAATCAAACTCTAGAATAAATATAAATTTTTTTATTTTAATTAATAAAAATATTGAAAACTAATTTTTGTATACACAAAAAAATTAATTTATACACACACATCCGGTCTTAATTACATCCTTATAGTAAATAAACAATATATACATAATATATACATTCACATTGATCCAATTTGTGCATCATCAACCATCGTCAATTAAATTTCTCTTTATAAAATCATCAGCTGATCGTGATCATTATTTTTATTTCTTCCCAGTACATAAATACATAAACAAAACTATTAAAACGCACCGATGCGTCTCTCCCACAATTGCTCTTCGATTCATTACCTACAAATACATCTTAAACACATATACAAACACACTCATCTATATATTCATCAACGTATATACATATAAATAAATAAAACGCGCATGATTTATTCATGTAAATTATAATATACCTGAAGTGAGAGGCGAATCGCATGTTATAAAATGAATTACAAGCTCAGTCAATCTAGTTCACTTAGCCCAGAGGTCTTTAAAGATAATACAAATATAAAAATATATTTAAAAAGTTGTTAGTTATAAAAAAATAATATAAAAAAAAAAATTAACACATAGATAAATTAATACGTTTGAAATATAAAATATATTCTCGTGATTTCCAAAGGAAAAATGGACACTGCAAGTAGATTTAGTCGTGTGGGACAGGCGTAACATTTAGGTATAAATACATATATGAACCCGCAATCGATATATATCCATTATTATACATAAAAAAAAAAAAAAAATATGTAAATAGATTTTTTATACATACATAGGTATAAATGGATATGTATGTATATACTTTAGAGATAGGAGAAGTGCACGATCAAACGTGGGCGGGGTTCAGGTGAATTCCGGTCAGTCAATTAAATATATTTATATAAATAAATAAATAAATATAAATAAAAAAATAAATTATTTAATTTGTGGGAAATAAATTAATTTAGAAAATTGTATGAGTATCAGAAAAAAAATTTTTTTTTCTTCATTAATTTAATTATTTAAGTTATTTATTGTTGACAACTATCTCACAAATAATCTCTAAATTGTCAACATTGTTTATATACATATATATATATATATATATATATATATATATATATATATATATATATATATATATATATATATATATATATATATATATATATATATGTATATAAATATATTTATGTTGAAGAAACTTTCTCTATATTTATTGTTGCAAATGACAATTTAAAATTCCGTCAACTCTCCCTCACGTTCGCACGACAGACAAATGTGTCTGAGCAAATAAAAAAAAAGACAAAGAGCCAAAAAAAAAAAATTATAAACAAATAAATGAATAAATAAATAAATAAACATTTTTTATATATTGATTTATGAAACAGAAAAAAAAAAAAATTGAAAGCTCATGTGAGAAAAAAATAATTTGTGTATTTTTTTATCTTTATCCAATAATTTATTAAATTATTAGAAATAATATTAAATAAAAATTGATATCATCTTTATTTTATTTAATTTATTTTTTCTATTTGAATTGAAGAAATATGAAAATTCTGGTGGTTTCATAATTAGTTTTATGTTTCTTCAAACATAACGTGCAAGATTGATAATATATAAATAAAAGATTTGTCTGTTTGCACGGACGTTGTTGTTGCTTTCGTAATAAACAAATACAAATGCTGTAGGTATATAATAATATTGTATGGAATAAAGAGATACGATACCTTCCACGGAGTTTGAATTCCACTGGGGTGTATACGAGATATATAGACACTGCTATCCGTTAAGAGAGACAATAGATTGAGAAATTTACTGTATGAATATTATACATATGTAAAATGTGTATATATGTATATTTATGTGGATGAAAAGTGAAACAAAAAAATAAAAATAAATAAATAAATAAATGTTTGAAGATTTATAGAGAAAAAAAAATTTTTCTCGTTCTTTATCTTTCATTTTTTTCTTGTTTATTTATGTTTATGTATGATTTTATAGGTGAAAGAATTGTGTGAATTAATTTGACCGAGATTTTTCACTCGAAAATTATTAACTATGTGCATATATGTGTGGTATTGTACGCTCACTCTCGTGCGCACAATACCATGATTCCTCCATCAACAAACCATATACTCTTGTCCACTTTAGAACATGACCATGCATCGTTTTTGTTTGTTTATATTTTATTTTTCTTTAATAATTCATTTATTCATTTATATTTTACACAATGGAATAAAAATTGAAGAATAAAATATGAATTTATTTTAATTGAGGAATGTAGTGTTGTGAAAGGTAATTGAGAGGAATTTAGAAGAATATTGCATGGATGATCAATAATTGTTATTACTAAAAATTATTTTAGAAATAGGAGAAATTAATTTGGAAGAAAAAAATATTTTTCTTTATTTTCATTTTATTTTTTTTTTTACTAATTATGAAACTTTATTTGAAATAAAATATTGACGAGCTCTGAATAAATAGTATTTATCTAGAATAGGTATTAATTTTTTAAAATGAATACTAATTAGTAAAAAATTTATTTTTAGTCGAATTTTATTAATCTACTTAGTTTAATTAAATTTTCCTAGTATTACAAAATGTAATTTGGAAGAATTTGGGAAAATATTCCATAGATGAAATAAATAACCGTTATGACTAAAAATAATTTTAAAAATAGAAGAAACTAATTTTGAAAAAAAAAATATTTTTCTTTATTTTTATTTTCTTTTTTTTTTTTACTAATTATAGAACTCTTTCGAGAACTGAATTAATGAGCTTTAAATAAATAGCATTTATTTGGGATAAGTATAAATTTTTTTAAATGAATACTAATTAGTAAAAAATTTATTTTTAGTCGAATTTAATAAATCTACTCGCTTTAATTAATTTTTCTTAGTATTAAAAAATGTAATTCAGAAGAATTCAGAAAAATATTCCATAGATAATAAATAATCGTTATTACTAAAAATAATTTTAGAAATAGAAAAAATTATTTTTGAATAAAAAAATTTTTATTCACAAATAAAACACACAGAAATGAAAACTTTTTGGAAAACAAAAATTCCGAGCTTTAAATGAATAGTATTTCTTTCGAATAAGTATAAATTTTTCAAAATAAATACTAATTTGCCAAAAAAAAATTTATTTTTAGTCGAATTTAATAAATCTCCTGGCTCTAATTATTTTTTTCTCTCATCACAAAAATTAATAACAACTAAAAAATGTCTGTTATAATGAAAAAAAAAAAAAAAAATTCTAGGTGTACAAACGATCTTTGGCCTGATGAGAAAATAAAATAAAAATGAAATAACAAATTCCTGGGCGTTCGGCCAAGTTCATGCTTGACACGATGATTATCAGTGTATATGTAAAGGTACAGTACATATGTATATGTATATGTGTATGTATTGACAAAGTGTTGCCCCGCATTAACGATATACCGGTATATATACCCGTCAATGTAAACTTTAAACACACCACGTATTGCCATCGTACACGCGTATTATCCCGTTATTTTGGCTGTGAGGTTTTGTAACCGAGTGACCCAGCCATCAGAGGAATTATATACACGAACAAACAAGAAATATTTCTCCTACTTTTTTTTTTTTTTTTTCTTTATCACATCCAATCATTTTTCATTCAGAAGCCCGTTAAAGTATCCATCGAAATCGAGCAAATAAACTATATATTATAAATATTTACAATAACCAATCAATATTCATCCTTAGAAGAATTTAAAAAACAAAAAAATTCCATCAGTAATAAATAATTGTTATTACTAAAAATAATTTTAAAAATAGAATAAATTAATTTTAAATAAAAATAATATTTTTCTCTATTTTCATTTTTATTTTTACTAATTATAAAACTTTATTGAAAACAAAATTTTCGAGCTTTAAATAAACAGCATTTATTTTAAATAAGTTTAAATTTTTCAAAATAAATATTAATTAGTAAAAAATTTATTTTTAGTCAAATTTAATAAATCTACTAGCTTTAATAAATTTTTTCTCTCTTCACGAATATCAATAGTAACTAAAAAATTTTTGTTATAACTAAAAAAAAAAATTCTAGGTGTACACAAAAAATTTTCTTCTTTTTACAAATTTTCTTTACATATTTATTTTTTTTAAATATAAAATAAATTTATTTTATTTATTCAATTCTCTCATAACTTTTATTCAATCTTCTCATCAATTAATTCTTCTCACTTTTACAAAGACAAACAATGTTATAAATTTATGTTCAAGAGCATATAAATATTTATTTTATTAATAACTTGAAAGACAAAATTAAATAGTAAGTAGATAAATAAATTTTCCAACGCTCAACTTTCTATAATATATTTTTGTGGTATGTATATATATATGTTTCTTGGTGTCAGGAAGGAAAATTAAGTGGAAGTAATTACTCGTTAGGATAATAATTATTGTATAAAGTGATGCGTGCACTATATAACGCAAGCATTAGATAGAAATTGAAGATCTATCTTCAACTTATTAACAAAGTCGGTCGCGCTCTACTGTTCTCTCCATTGTGTAAATGTTGAATAGTATATTTAAATATATATATATATATATATATATATATACAATTTGTATTACATGCTTAAGATGTATGTATGTGTATAGAGAGTCGTGTCACGAATCAAATTGTTTCATTATTTTTACTTGAATGACCTTATTCATATTCATAAAATGACTATTCTTGCACACGTGATAAATAAATAAATATAATAACTGTCGTCTGGAAATAATATTTTATAGATCCCACACAGGGTAATTGATTAATTATAACATTGTATAATTTTTTAGAATATTAAAATTTGATTAATTAATATGTAAAAATTATTTTAGAGAGAATTAAAGTTGATAAGTATTTATGTAAATAAATATTTATCTGATAAAGGAATTGCTTATAATTCTCTTCAATTTTATTTATTAAAGAGAGATGTTTATTGTTATTGATATTGTTAATGAATAAATTTGTTTGTTGAATTAAATATTGATTGACGATTAGGGAGAAAAAAAATTATTTTAAATGAAATAGTTGGATGAAAATAATTAATTAATTGATTGAAAAAAAAAAATTTGTTATTGTTCAAGGATTTAGTTTATTATTTTATTATCAATTTATATTTGTGTACTGAATAAATATGTGAATGATATTATATTTATTAAATTTACTAGCTTTCATTGAATACATTTTTTTTTTTCTATTGGATTATTTGTTTTTTTTTAAATATAAGAGCAATTAATTTTTATTTATTTAATCATATCATCAAATTTATTTATAGATAAAAAATTCTATCTCAAAATTCAGTAGCTCAATATTTAAAGAATTTATTATTAACAGTTAGTATATAAATCGTGTTGAATAGAATGAAGAATTATTTTGAATTATAAAAATAAAACGAAAAAAAAAAATTCCCCTAAATTAATCGTAACTGTTAATTTTTTTAACTGTTCATTAATCATTATTAACTGTTAACTTATTCGATTTTATAATATCATATGAATTATTCCATGATTCCGAATTTTTTCGCATGATTATTAATTCATAATAATAAAATTATTTATCATTAAACGATTTAAGAAATCATCAGAATTCAGGCAAAATATATTTTATTAAATCTGAAAAAATTCTAAAAAGGGAGACAACGTTTGTAAATAAAAATTTTTAATTTTGCAACCTTTTAATTCTCTTTCGGTATAAATTTTATTATACAGTTAATGAGAAAAAAAAAATCTCTCAACTCCAGTGAGAATTAAACACATTCATCTATTAATATTATTTATTATTTTACATATAAGAGAATTTTTTTCTTAAAGCCATTTATATATTTAAACAAATTAACATTCACCACCATAAAAATATTTATTTTTATTTCTTCCCTAATACAATCTAATCTCAATCTATTGTTTAACTAAAGTAATCATAATTAAATCTCATTTATATTAATATAGTCATTGAAAACGAAAAAAAAAGAGAATAAACATAAATACGATGCAAGAAAACATCTGACATTGTTAGTTAATAATAGTAGCAAATGGAATTCATGTGCATGCATTGTCATTATCGTCGCACGAAATCACATTAGGACTTGCGTATTTTTCATTGCCCCCATCTTAATTCCTCTTGACGAAACATGATTGCAAGACGAAAATAATTGCATACAAGTCACGACGACGTTCCTTTTCCATAAATAAAAATTTCCTTCTATATAAATACGAATGTTATATACATATACAGATAATTTTCCGTTGTCCACCATAATCCAAAATACAAAATAAAAAAATTGCAATACCAAAAATAGAATAATAAATAAAATAACTAAACAATAATAAAAATATCAAAAATTTAAAGTTTTTCTCAACGCAAAATTTAATAAATAAAATTAATTAAACAATTAAGCATACTTCATTACATATTAATTATTAATACAAAATTATCGACACACAATAAACATAAAAAATAAATAAATAAAATAAATAAATAAATATATAAATAAATTTAAAATAATTTCTCAACGCAAAATTTAATAAATAAAATTAATTAAACAATTAAGCATACTTTATTATATACTGATTATTAATACAAAATTATCTACACACAATAAACAAAAAAAATAAATAAATAAAATAAATAAATAATTATATAAATAAATTTAAAATAATTTCTCGACGCAAAATTTAATAAATAAAATTAATTAAACAATTAAGCATACTTTATTACATATTAGTTATTAATACAAAATTATCTACACACAATAAACATAAAAAAAAAATAAATAAATAAACAAATAAATATATAAATAAATTTAAAATAATTTCTCAACGCAAAATTTAATAAATAAAATTAATTAAACAATTAAGCATACTTTATTACATATTAATTATTAATACAAAATGATCTACACAATAAACATAAAAAATAAATAAATAAATAAATAGATAAATAAATTTAATCTGGTTTTCATACAAATTTAAAAGTCACCTTCAAACCAGTTACGATAAATTCTGCATTTAAAATAAAAAAACAATTACTAGCCTCCTCAATCAAGACCTATATACAATCGTTTCGGATTTATTCGATAACATTCAACATAACAAACTAAAATAAAAAAATATATTTGTTTGGGTCAATGAACGGTATAGCTCACGTTATGCACTGAAAATTCATTGCACGATTACGTGCGTCCATAATCTCACACATCGTCCACAAAATTAATTTCGATAAAGTCAACGCACGTATACATAAATTAAATCAATAAAATAAATAAATAAATATATAAATAAATAATCAAATAAGCGAATGAATAACATGATAATTAATTAATTAATAATTCAATATTAATGATAACGTATAAATACAAATTTTTTTTTTTTTGTCTTTTATTCAGGAATAAAATGCGGTCATCCAGCAGTGCCAATGAACTCCAAGGTCTCTTTGTCAAACGATTCACTGTCAGCTGGCACCTTGGCGACCTACACTTGTGACGCTGGTTATGAACTCTTTGGGTAGGTAATTCCATTATTTTTTCATTCCTCTTCAAATAGAGTCTACTAGATTATAAACACAGATGTATGTATAAAAATCTGTTGCATTTCTTCATCTGAAAGTGGTGAGTATATACCAAGCAATTGTAAATGCAATTAGCCATTGCAAGCTAATGCCGGGTGTTTAATAACGGTGAATCCTTCAATGTCTATGCCAGATCAACAGCAAGAAAACAAAATGAAAAATAGAAATGTAATTTTATCTTTTTGTAATTTACTCAGTTATTTTCTTTTTGATATTAATTTAATTTGTTTTTCTTTTTTGGATTATTTGTTAGATTGTAGGCTGATGAAGAGATTGAATTGTTTTATTGATGATAGTGTTATAGAAAATAGGAGCTTGCACCGCGATTAGTGGATAATTTATAATAATTTTATACTGTTGTCCATTGTTATTTGTATATTCACATACTTTCTCCGGAATTAATTTTATCAATTATTATTACTCTGTCATCGTAATTAAAGTGTAACATTACATGAATTGCTGTATTTATTATTATAAAATGGATATAAATCATCTTGAAATAATTGCGAATGTGATATCTAAAATAAATTAATATTTATTATATTTTATTTATCATCGATGTTTACTTGAACTTTCTCGTGAGTATATAATTTATTTATTTATTTTTTTTTTCTAGACAAACTACCTTGACGTGTAGCAATCGAGGAAAATGGCAAGGAGAATTACCATTTTGCGGTATTATTTAAATATTAATTAAAATATATAAATATATTAAATTATTTTATGTCGTTGGAAAAAATAAATGAATGAATAATAAAATTATTTTCAATATTTGGCTGTGAATTTTTTCATTCAGGAACAAATGTGGCATTTCGTAAACCGGCCAATCAATCGACAACGGTACGTGGTGGTGATGCTGGTCATGGTAATGATGGTGATGTTGGGACTGAACATGATGGTAAACGTTGTACTGAAACACAAAGGGAACACAGTCCTTGGTGGCGTGTGGATTTATTAAAATCATATTCAGTAAAAGTTGTTCGCGTTACAACGCGAGGATGTTGCGGTCATCAACCACTTCAAGATATTGAAATTAGAGTTGGAAATAGTAGCGCTGAATTACAACGAAATCCATTGTGTGCTTGGTTTCCTGGAACAATAGGTAAAAATTATTGATTAATTTTTTTCTCTTTAATTTAATATAAAATTATTTTTTTATAACTTAATATTAATTAAAATTAAAAAGAAAAAATATTTTATTATTGAATTTTATTTTAAATCAATTGTGATGAATTTATTTTAATTGAATAAAATTTATAATTTATTTATTTATTTATGTTTAGAAGAAGGCATTACAAAAACCTTCATTTGTGCACGAGCATTGGTTGGTCAATATGTTTTTCTTCAGCTCGTCGGTGTGGAGGGTAGCTTAAGTGTTTGTGAAGTCGAAGTATTTGCCACAGATGGTGAGTAAAATAACTATTACACTGTAATAAAACAATAATACACCAATAATTTGTTTGAGAATTATAATAAACAAAACAAAAAAATAATATGTACAATATTAACCTCAATTTTTATAAATTGTTTTTACCACATGTCCTTGTAGAATTTTCCATCGACAGATGTGCACACGCTGGAACACCAGCAGACGCTGATTTAACTGCATTCAATTCAACGTGTTATGAATTTGTTGTAACAAAAGGCGGCTCATTTCAGGATGCAAAAAGCTATTGTAAATCCCGCGGTGGCGATTTAGTTCATGGATTCAAAGTAAAATTAAAATAATTTTATTTATATAATTATTTACTATTTATAATATATAAAATAAAATAATTTTAAATAATATAATGGATAAAATAATTATACAAATTAAATCCAGAATTTTTTAACTGAGTATATAAATTATTTATCCATTTTTCACAGGGTATCGCAGCGACTTTTATTTTGAATAATCTTGACAGACGAAAGGACAAATTAAAAACACAACTAGTCTGGATTGGTGCGCAAAAAGAACCATTAATTACTGCAAGAACATGGAGATGGGTTGACGGTAAGAAAAAATTCCCATAATTAATTTTTATTTTATTTCAAAAAAAAAAATTTTTTTTTTAATTTTAATTTTTTTTTTTCTTATTTATTTAATATTAAATTTTTTTTTATTCATTTCATATAATATATATTAATATATATTTCATTATTAATTATTCATTATTATTTTTATATATTTTATCATGAATTATTCATTATCATTTTCATATTATTTTTATATATTTAAATATTATTTATATTATTTATTTTATTTACTTATTATTATAATTATTATATGAGATTAATATATAATATAAATTTAATATTAGAATAAAATATTTATTTTAATTACAAATAAATATTTAGATGAATTTATTATTGTATACAGAATACATTTGTTTGTTAGGAAAAATGTTTTATTTCCGACTATTAAATTGTCTCCCACAATTGATACTCACTTATATACATACATGTATGTGTTTATGTATTTACTAGTGACAGTATATGATGGCTAAATGATGATTCGCGTCAGGTGATTGTATGAGAATTGGGTCACAACAATAGTTTTGTGATTTTATATATACGTTAGGTAATAAATGTCGGGAATAGATAATTGTATAGAGTATATGTATGCATTTTTGTTTCTATTCAATCGTGTTGGTTAACTGCGACAATCAACACCAATAATACGAAGGTTTTAAGTTATGGAGTAAATTCCATTTACTCCTTTCACAAATATATAACAAACAAAATTACATAAGTTCAATTTATTCACCTACATATTATTTTATGTCTTTATTTTCATTTAATTACGTTGGTATAATTTTTATATATTTATTGTGTTGATCAATTTGTTTTATTATTCATTTATTTATATTTTTTTTTTTTTTAGTGATGATGAATTAATATTTGTTTAAACTTATTGGACCATAGGCCTTCATGTACGTTACTGAATTATGAGTTATTGTAGTGGAATTAATGGTCGATATAATTAGATGTGAAAGTAAATGTTTGTCACGCGTCACCGGAAGTTGCACCTTTGAATGTTTAGACACTTACAAAAAGTATTCTTGTTACAATTGTATTTTATGTTTGTTTATGAAGATTTTATTTTATTTTTTTCGATGGTTTATTGTGTTAAAATTATATTTGTTAATTAATAATTAATGTTTGAGTTGTTTGGATATTTAATTTGTATTTTTATTTGTTTCGACAATTTTTATTTTAGGTGAAATTGTACAGAGACCGTCTTGGGGAAAGGATCAACCGAATAATTACAACGGGGAACAAAATTGCGTTGTGCTTGATGGAGGACGAAGTTGGCTTTGGAATGATGTTGGATGTAATTTAGATTATCTTCATTGGATTTGTCAGAGCAGTAAGTGCAATTGTATATTAGATATATATGAAAAATAAATTACTTGACACATATTTTTGTGTTAAAACATAAAATAACGTGCTGTATTTTGTAATTTTAATTACGTTGGTTCTTCAAGCATTAAAAAAGACATTGAACAATTTACAAAAAGATCATCATTAATTAAATCATTGAAAAAAAAAAAAGTTATTCAAAATTTTTTTAATAAAATACAACAATTAAAAAATTCTTTTTTATTTTCGTATTGCCAATTTTTATTGCAGTATGATAAATATTATTTACAAGAAAATAATTTATTTAATATTAAATAATGCTGAAATATATTTTTTTTTTTCTTGTTTTGTAGAACCGTCAATTTGTGGAAGTCCAGAAAAATTTGAAAACACAACAATTATCGGAACAAAACGAACAATTGGATCAAGTATTAATTACAATTGTCCCGATGGTTATATGTTAATTGGTGGTAAATCAAGAACATGTGAAACTGATGGATTTTGGAATGGACAACCGCCAAATTGTCGTTTCATTGATTGTGGTCCATTGCCAGATCCTGAAAATGGTAAAATTAAACTCGTGAATAAAAGAACGACTCATAGTGCCATGGTTGAATACACGTGTAATGAAAATTATACATTAATTGGAGATGCAAGTAGACGATGTGGTGATAGTGGTATTTGGAGTGGACATCAACCTCAATGTTTATGTAAGCAAACAAAGAAATAAATAAAATAAATTAAATCCAATTATTAAAAACAAACAAAAATCATGAAAAATTAATTATCAAAAATTTTTTTCTATTTTTTATACTAGTTGATTGGTGTCCTGAACCACCAGAAATTAATGGTGGAATAGTGATGAAGACTGGCAAACGTGTTGGAGCAACTGCAAGTTACACATGCCAAAATGGTTTTATTTTATTCGGAGATAATGTAAGTAATTTTGAAGAAATAAATAAAGAAAAAAAATTTTATAAAAAAGAAGAAAAAAATAAAATTTATATATTACGTAAATGCCTTGGGATTATTAACTTGTTGCGTTAATTAATATTAATCGCGTTGATGTCCTTCGTGACACATGAAATTATATGACAAAGAAATATTCCCAAGAAATTCTAATTACATCATGCGTAAATAAATAAAATGTCCTAGTTCTTTTATTATTTTTTTCTTTTTAATTTATTTTCTACTATTATATTTAATATTTCTCTTATTTAAATTTAATTCCACAGATTTTAACGTGCAATGTTGGCGGTGGATGGTCTGGTAAAGCTCCCCAATGTCGTTTTGTTGATTGTGGTGCACCAGCTCAAATTGAATTTGGAAATGTTGATTTAATAAACAGCAGCACAACAGTTGGAAGTATTGTAAAATATACGTGTCACGATGATTATTGGCTTGTGGGTGATGTTATCCATGAATGTACAAGAGAGGGAAAATGGAGCCATGACACACCTTCATGTGAATGTAAGCAGATTACTTCTAATGATAAAAATGATAAAAAGAAAAATAAAGGAAAAGAAAAAAATTAAAATAAATGAATAAATAGAACAATGTTATATTCAATGATATAATATAAATATTTTTTTTAATCTCCTTCATGTATCAGTAATTACTTGCGAAGAACCGGAAGTCCCAGCTGGCAGTTATGTTGTTGGTTATGACTTAAATGTACACAGCTCTATTGAATATCACTGCGAGGTTGGATACATTTTAAATGGAATATCAAAACATTCTTGTCAAAAGAATGGAGAGTGGTCAGGCCAAGTGCCAACTTGTGAATGTAAATAAATAATTTTATTACGTTTGAATAAATTATTTCATTTTATAATATAAAATATAATAATAATTTTTTTTTTTCTACTGAATTTTATTATCGTTAAATTGATTTGATTATTATTTTTAGATGTGGATTGTGGGAAAGTGTTACCTGTTTTAAATGGCGCTGTTGTGTACGTTAATGGTACGACACATTTAGGAAGTGAAATTACTTACAATTGCACAAGAAATTATCGATTAAATGGTGTAACACGACGTTATTGTCTTGATAATGGACAGTGGAGTGACGCAACTCCCAAATGTGAAGGTATTTTATTATATTCAATTTATTTTCTTATTGTAAATTTAATTTTATATATTTATACTTATTTATTTATTTTATATTATAGAAATTCGTTGTTCAGAACCAATTCTCGCTGAACATGGAATATTATCGGTTACTGGAAATGATCGGATGTATGGACGTACTTTAATACGTACTGGTACAGTAGAAAATTCAAATACAGGTGCGACCTCGTATAAAATTGGTGCGCTTGTTAAATACCGATGTGAACGTGGTTATAAAGTTGTTGGAGAACCACTTTCCACATGCGAGGACAATGGAAAGTGGAGTGGTGCAGTACCACAATGCGTGTGTAAGTGAAGAAAAAAAAATTTTTTTTTTTTTTTTCATTCATTTTTTATTTAACTGTGTAAATAAATGTGAGGAAAAGTCACATTGTTCCAAGCACAATTTTACCCTGAAAACTCAAATAATCACGTGGGATATCACAAAATTCAAGAATAATTCACATAAAAATTCGAAAATTTATTCTGAATAATATTTGATATCTTATCTATGAATATTAAACATTTATTAATTTTTTCAATTGATCCCAACTGTTCTAAAGATATTATTCCAAATTAAAAAAAAAAATTTTTAGTATACATGTCAGGAAATTATTAACCAATATTTTTATTTTATATTTTTATGAATGAAATAATTTAGCAGTTTATTTAAAATATAATGAATATTCCTAATTGATTGATAATAATATATCTTTAAATATATTCTACTGTAAAATATAATTTAAAAATAATAATTACAGTTGTCGATTGTGGAAAACCTGACGAGAGCCAACACAGTCATTATACTTTAACATCAAATGCGACATATTATGGAGCAGCTGCATTGTATGCTTGCGATAATAATTATGAGCTGGATGGTTTTGCACGACGTTTGTGTTTAGAAAATGGTACATGGAGTTCAGAGACACCAATTTGTCGTGAAATACGATGTAAAGATCCGGAAAAAGTGCCACCACTTTCCACTCAAGTGTCAACACACAGCATAGGTGGTGTTTCACATTACAGTTGTCCACGTGGATATTATTTAGAGGGAAATGAAACGAGAATTTGTTTGCAAAATGGATCATGGAGTGGTTCAATGCCTGCTTGCTTTGGTAAGTGTGAGAATTTTATTACTTCATCTATATATAAAAATAATAAATTAATAAAATGAATGAATGAATAAAAGAATTATTGGGAGATGATATTATTTTTTTCTTACGTTTCTAGCTATGGATTGCAAGCATCCGGGATCGATAGACAATGGTAGAGTTATCGTAGTGAATGGATCGACGTTGTTTGGTGGTGCTGCTGAGTATCATTGTTTGCCACAGTTTGAACGGGTGGGACCATTCCTCAGGAAATGTTTGGACACTGGATTGTGGAGCGGCGATGAACCAAAATGCGAAAGTACGTTTGTATATAATTAATGATTGTACTTCATCTTCATTATAATTTACAAAATTTATCATTGTTTTGAATTTAATTCATGTATTTAATATCTAAATTATTAAATGAAATGAAATTAATTTTGTATTAATTTGTGAAATATTTTATTTATTCATTTATTTATTTATTTATTTATATTTTCAGTGGTGTCAAATGAAGTTGCAGAAGCCCAAGGTGTTGGTACAAGTGTTGGTATTGGCGCTGGAGTTATAATTATTATCCTATTAATTCTTGGATTAATATATTTAAGATTGTAAGTAAAATTAAATTAATCTTCTAAAACATTTAATAACACCATCAAAAATATTTTTGCCTTATAACAATTAGTTCTTTCATTCAAAAATAATATTAAAAATTTCATTCATAAACAATATCATACAATAAAATATTTACATAACTAAAAAGAAAAAAAAATCATTTAATAATTTTTTCTTTTTCATTAAATAAATCTATACTATAAAGGTAATATATTTCTATTGATAATATATTTTATTTATTAATTCTTCTCTATTTATTTATAGACGCAAAGCGACACCAGTTAAAAATACAGAAAATGTTCAAGCAGCAGAAAGAAAGGAGGATCAAAATGCTGCAGTAATGTCTTACGCAAGTTTAAATGACGGTACAAATAATCGAATGTATGAAAATGTACCGGAAGAAGGTCTCTACGATAATCCATACAGCGTTAGCGGAAGTGCTTATGGGTAAGAGTAAAAATTATATTTAAATATCAATAATAATCCTTAATCACAAACGAATAAATTATTTATTTTAATTAATATTATTATAGATACAGTGGACATAATGGAAGACGAACCTTTCACAGATCCGGCCATTATGAGGCCGAGCCCGCTGCAAGAAATGGAATCACCATCAATGGCGTTTCCGTTCGATGATTTTCTGATTTTTATTTCATATATTTTTTTTTTTTTTTTTCATGACAAAAAAAATTATTAAACCAATTTATACATATAAGCAATAATTATTCAAAGCATCACGTCTATTATTTATAAATTTATATTGTGCTTGAATAATAGTTCATCACATCCTGAAATAAGTGTATATATTATACATTATACGAAAAAGACGAACAGGAAAAAAATATAACAAAGAAATTTAGAGAATATTATTTTTTATTCTTTTTTTTTTCTCGATTTTAATTAATTTTATTTCGGTGGTTATTTTTATTATAACCAAAGTTTGTATTATTCTGTAAATATATATATTATTATTATTAGATACAACGTATTCAATGGCTATATATATAAGTAGATTATTAATTATATTTTATAGAAATTATGTATTTTTTTGATTATAGAAATATTCATAGAATAAGAAATAAAAGTAAAGTTTTATTTAATGAAGATTTTTGAATGTAAAATTATTAAATCAAAAACCATTAGTATTTAGTTATAAATATTAAATAATATTTATAAAAAATATAGTCTTGTGAGTATTGTTTATTAGATTGTCTACAAAACTCGTTCATTATATGTAAAAAAAAAAAATTAGTTATTGATAAAATTCTAAATCTATTATTAAATTATTATTGTTGGAGTTATATATTTGTATCTAATATTAAATTAATTTTGATAATGTTAATATAATTTTGTATACATGTTTGTAAGGTTTTTTTTTCATTGTAGATATTCACAAGTTGAATAATATGTTGAAGGATTTTCTGAAAGTTTTTTAATTCAATTGAAAATCTGTTTATAAAATGAAAAAAAAAATAAATAAATAAATAAATGGGGTTATCGGTTCATATTTGCATTTATAGAATTGGCAAGATTTCAAAATCGCTATAGCAATAGTCTGAATGATGACCATGTAAGGCAATGAAATACACTGTGAGATTAACGTTCCGTATACGGTAATATAAATTACGAATTTAGGGCTCTTGTTAAATCGGTTTTTTTAACCTAATAATTCTACACAATTTTCCTCCAGTATAAAAATTATTCTGAATAAATCAACATTATATTCTAAATAAAGATTAATAAATATAATATCCTACATTTCAATAATGAAAACATAAAATTTCTATTTTATTTCCTTGCTCAATTTGATAATGGTTTAAACGAAGCATTATTCGTCCCTGGAAATTCTTTTATGTAAAATCAATTCAAAATTTCGCGCCAGATGTCGTACCAATAGTTTATTACTCTGTCTCTTTTTCTTCGGGTGTGGTGGTAAAAATGGCGGATTTTGTATGGACTCAGTGACTCGATTGTGATTCATCCTTTAAGACGTGTACGAAAATATTTCCAGTTTATATTATTTTCCAGACTTCAATTTTACATCATCTTTAAAACGAAAATCACGTAAGTGAGGTTAGAATTGACTGTTGATTACTCTAATTTAATAATAAATGTATTGTATTGAGGATTCCTTCAAATAATTCTGACGTTATATTATCACAAATGGAGTAAAATTATTTGACAGATGAAATTTATTTTCTTTATATCAATTTTCAGAGTGCATATAAATAAACAATTGTCATTATCTTTCCCTGGTTCTTCTAATGCATATTAAAAAATTACAATGCTAATAATTAATCTCGCAATATATTTTTTTTTTTACATTTGTCATCAAACGAAATGAAAATAAACAAATAATTAAATGAATAAATAATTAGAAAGCAAATCTCAATTTTCCAAACATATTATTAGATTGGAATTGTTGAATGTTTTACAATAATATCCTGATTAATAAATAAAAATTGTAATTTGTTTTGTGATATTTATTACAACAGATTGTTTAAATTATTTCAATATACACAAAATTTTTGTCCAGTTTGAAATAATTTCTTTAAATGAAATTGCTGACTAACATTTATTCTGACTCATCGCGTTACTTCATTCTTTTTTTGGTCACAAATAAAAAAAAAAAACATGGAAACTTGGTTGAGATAAATACATTTGTACATTGGATGAAGGTCTTCGACTGTAATCATTTGTAACATTTTACCTGCCAAGTAATTACATCAAATAATTAAAAGTCCAAACATAACCTAACATTTATGATGCATAAGTTATATTTATAACTCTTACACATTAAGGTTATTAACCTCCATATAACCTTCAATATTATTTTTGGAGCATTGTATTATTATTACCTTTTTTTTAATCTTTTTATAATTATTTTTTTAGGTTATACAATGTCTGCCCGTAAAACAGCTGGTCGTCGTGCAACAACAAAGAAACGCGCACAACGCGCGACTTCAAATGTTTTTGCTATGTTTGATCAGGCTCAAATAGCCGAATTTAAAGAGGCATTCAATATGATTGATCACAGTCATGATGGATTTATCGATAAAGAAGATCTTCATGATATGCTTGCATCTCTTGGTAATAATAGAATATTTAAAAAATCGTTTTTTGAATGTGATATTAAAATTAATTGAAATTGATCAAATTCAAGCTCCACAATTAATTGTTCATGTAGCTAAAAAATTCATATCTCAATTTATTTTTGTGATTAATTAATATTATTGTTTGTAATGTAAATATTGATTTTTATTTTTGTCTTTTATTTGTAGGTAAAAATCCTACAGATGAATATCTTGAAGCTATGATGAATGAAGCTCCTGGACCAATTAATTTCACTATGTTCTTGACGTTGTTTGGCGAACGACTTCAAGGCACTGATCCAGAGGACGTAATAAAAAATGCATTTGGCTGTTTTGATGAAGAAAATACTGGACATATCAATGAAGAACGTCTTCGTGAACTGTTAACAACAATGGGTGACAGGTTAGAATTATAAGAAGAAGAAAAAAAATTCACAATTTTATTATTAAAATTTTAAATATTTCTTTTTACATTTTTTTTCATTATCACTTTTTAGATTCACCGATGACGACGTCGATGAAATGTATCGTGAAGCTCCGATTAAAGGATCAATGTTTGATTATTTGGAATTCACGAGAATTCTCAAACATGGCGCTAAAGACAAGGATGAACAGTGAAAAAAAAAACGAAGTGGGGAAAATTATTGAAAAAATTATAAGCAGTTTTTTCACTTCCTGTGTTATATTTTTTAACTCTTCTGCTTATTATTTTTGCAAGTGATAGATTTTTATCACCAAGATTCAAAACGTCGTTATGAATTAATTAATAATTAATTCGTAAATTCGTAAAAAAAACATTCAACTTTAAAATCGAAAAAATGATACTAAAGATTTCGATTCATATTTTTGTTCTCATTATTTTTTTTTTCTTTTTTATGAATATTTAAATTTGTACCTCCAATGAATGAATTGCATTTCTCATTATGTTTTTGTCTTCTTTATATTTTAAATACTTTTTTTTTCTGATATTAGAAACCAATCGTGTTCAAGAATTCTTTTTTCATTCAAAAACATTAAAATTTATCAAAAAAAAACACGATATTGAAATTATTATTGTTATTGGCAAATGATTTATCACTAAATATCAACGACGAATTACATGTAGAATATATTATTATGAATATTATAATAATTCCTTGACGTAGAATTTGGCATTTGTATTTTAATATAACAATTATGATGAATATTAATTAATTAATGTGTTGGAATTATTTTTTATCTAATGATAAATTTTTATTCAATATTAATTCAATTCTCCATCAAATTTCTTCAAACTTTTTATATTTAGAAAATTAGAAATTCGACAAAGAAAAATAATATGAACAATTAATTGAAGGATGGTTCTTTGTTCGAATCATGCAGAAATTATTAGTGCGAAATATAATTTCTCATCGAGAAAAAATAATGAAGAAAAATAGAGTGACAAATAAAACTTTCTTTGTCATTTGATCGCGCATTTGTGGTGAATGATTTTTTATTCATTTCATTTATTTAGCATCTTTTTTTCGTTTTATATTCGTTACCGCATTGGCGAGTTTAGCCGCAATGAGTACAAACTCGGTCGTGCGTCATAATTAAAAAACCAAACAAAAAAAAAAACAGAACTCACATGAACTTTTACGGCTGCTGTTCCTTAGCAGTTTTATCTTTATTGCCAATTTCATGCTATTAATTCTCATGGTCATTATTATTATCGAACAAAAATCAATTTGTCGTTCACAATAATCTATCTTAATCTACATAAAACAATGAACAAAAAGAAGAAAAAAAAATTATAAAACTACAAAATATCAATATAAAAAAAAAAATTAATTCAAAAAATTCCCGCTCAACCTACATTTGCGCGCGCAATATACTCCACCGCCATCTTTAATACACAAAAGTTTAAAAATCCAGTAAAATATTACACATAAATAACAAACAAATTTCTTCACTCATCCACACAGGTGTTTAGCAACATATCATTAATCATAAAACAACTAAATAAAACATTCCAACATCATACTTAACCTAAAAAAAAAAAATTACCAAAAATCATCAAAATATTCTCAAATAATTCGCTAAATAATAATTCTCCTCCATTAATAACATTATATTCATAACATCCGGCTATATATATTTACATATCTAAACGAAAATATTTTCCAGAAAAAATAACTAACCCAAATTTTAAATAATTCCAATTCGAGATATCTAAAAAAAATGTTCACAACTTAAATTCACGATCTCATTTGTCTCATCATCTCATTTCTCCAGAATTGTCCGGCTTCGAAAATAATAATAAAGTCAAAGGGGAACAGCTAAAAGCGTCGGCGTAGTATATATCAAGAGAAAAAAAGAACGTAAAATAAAAGACAGAGATAAAGAAAAATCATGGAGGAGACGCGCCTGCGCATGGCGCTACAGTATTCCAATAGAGCCGCAGTATTGCTTTCACGTTTCGAGTGTACGGTGTTGTTGGTGTCGTGAAAACGCGACGTATATATTATATGTATGTAGTAACAATAAATACCCATCACTATATTCCATATATAATTTCAATGTGATATAACAGACGTTTGTGGCCCTTCACCAACACTATAGGTATTACATATATATAAATTCAATTTTAACATCCATTTTAAATTTTCCATTCATTTGTTTATTTATTACCCTCCTTTCTTTCTTCTCAATTTTTTCATTCCATGTTTTATCATTGAACACACTTATAAACATGAAAATAATTATAAAATCACTATGAATTTTGTATTTAAAAAATATTCTCATTACATGTCAATAATTTATACAATATCATTGCTGTTTAATGCCAATTATAAATTAAATAAATAATATATTAGTTGTTGCTGAGAGAAAATTGTCACAAGGGGGATTCCCCGGGGACGCCACGAACTGCGTCCGGGACTTTTACGATCTTCTCACTAGATTTGTGTATTATTTTGTTCTAGTCAGTTTAAAAAATCTGGTTGAATAGTTTTAATTAAATAAATTCAAATGTTTATTAATATTTTTTAGTTAAGTGAAATAATTGATGATTAATTGAAACTAATATAATGAAAATTTTATTGTAAAATTGAAAATTAGAAATGAAAATTTAATTTATTACGTTTAAATTTATTGAATATTAAACAACAATTTGGGAACTTTTACTTTGAATTATTCATTCAATATATAAAAAATTATGATAAATAATTATCAAACATTTATTATTTCCTATTAAATTATTAGGATTTTTTGCTCTCACACAACTGTTGTATTATATTTATTAAATTATTATGTAATATTTATTACAACACGTTTAGGAAAACTTTATTTTGGTGGAAAAATTATTGTCGAATATTTATTTTATCATACTACTTGTGAATTATGTGATGGTGTAATTTTGTTGTGCTTATTACAAAGTGTAGTTGATATTTAAAGTTTATTTTATTAAATTTGTTTTTATATCGCAGAAGAGTAAAATGTATTGAGTGAATATGAATATAAACGTAAACGAGTGATGATGAAGACGATATTCGAAATTTAATTAAACGAACGTGAAAATATCGATCACTTATATGTGCTAATAATTATGTACATATACATATGTATTTAAAATATATAACTTAATCGATAATTATCAAGTGGTGCAACGAATGATAAATATTTAAACATTGTTGTATGATTGAAATTGATTATTTTATTGGATAAAAAAAAATGAGGTGAAGAATAATTAATGCATTGAAATTAAATAATCTTTGATAAAATTTATATGAAGCAATCAACTGTTTCTTATGTTGTTCAAACTCTTCTGTACTGCATTAAAGGTAAATTATTTTGCATTTATATTATTTATATTGTATTTTATTATGTTTATGTATATTATTAATTTGAGTCCTCTGAATAATTCAGTTATTTTTTATTTGTTCTACATCGATATTACTGTTGACAATTTGATAACGATCATGAAAAGGCGTAGCATGCTTTTATGATTGATAAAGAAAAGAAGGAATATAAAAAATGTTATCAATGATATGTTGAAATTTGTGAGACATAGAAAAATCAATATAAATAGTATTTGGATAATTATTATTTCGAGCCATGGCTTTATGGTTTATAAATATATTTATTTATAGATTTTTTTTTATGAAGATATTATCTATCACAATATAACTTTATCCTTGGATATTGTTGTAAATTAACGGCCAAGGCCACGACGCATTTAGCAGTCATATACTTATTTACATGAGTATATATGTGTGATATTTAATATTTTAAACTTGTGGAAAATAGTAATAAAGTATATATTTCAGGGTAAAAGTTATAGTTGTGAGGACAATTTTTTTATTTATTTATTCATTTATTTTTCTTTTTATTATTTTTATTCTTTGTTACACTTTCTTTATTATTTGCTTTTTTTTATTTCAACTCGCGTCCAATGAGTCACGCAGTGGAAGCAGTATTATTGCGTAATTTGTTTTTCTTTTTCTTAGTTTGGTTCAATTTTTTTTTTATTTCCGGAACTGAGGGCCACACGAAAGTGAACCGCAGCGAAGATTTTTGTCCTTTCTGATTTCACGCCAGACACGAAGGCACTCTCAAGCTTTTATTCCTTTCATTATTATTATTATTTTTCATGATTATCATTATCATCTATTATATAAATATTTTTCATTGTCCTACTTTCACGTAAAATTAAAAGAGAAAAAAAAAATTACAGTTCCTTTCGTTCTTTTGACAATATTATATATTCTGAAACACGTTGTTGCTAACTCGTTGTAACAAGATAAGTCTGTACCAACACGAATGATCATGACAATTACATAATACTACAAGCCTAAAAATGAAGAAAAAATAAAAGAAAATTTTTTTTATTATCCACAATATAAATATATTAAATGTAAATAATAAAATTAAAATTAAGTCATTAATAATTATTCTTCTCGAATTTATTAATATATAATAATTTAATAATTATGTATATATATTCTCTTCATACACTGTATTGATAATATTTTATTTATTTAATATTTTGTACAGTATTTATATTAATTCAATCATAAATATAATTTTCAATAAATGATTAAAAAATCTAACCGGTTAATGAGTATATAGTCATTTATTTTACGTAAATCATTACTGCAATCAGATATATATTAAAGTATTTTATATATTATTGTGCATAAAAATGTACATAGACATAAAATGCTCTCATTCGTAATCTATTTCTATCCTAGGCATTATATTACGTTCAATCACTGCCACTTTAGTTTCACTGACAGTATAATATAATATCGTGGCAATCTAGCATCAATAATAGATCATAATATTATCATTCACACACAAAGTCCACACTGGAGACGATTTTTAACTGCAGCATCAACTCATTTATTTTTTAAATCAAAACTAGAAATAAATATTTAGATATATTTCGCTTTATTTATCATCATTTATTTTATTCTATTCTCAATTTGTTTTATTAAATTATGAGCTCGTCATTAATATGATTATTTATATACACATCTATGTGTATATGGATATTAATAAAAATATATATAAAATGTATATAAATAAATATATGGAGGAATTAAATTGTAAAGGAATATAGTGAAATTGTAGGCCAATTATTGTTTTACCTTCGTGCATAATACCGTTTCACTTTTTTTTTTCTTGCTGGCGCTTATATGACCCTCGAATGCTAAAAGATATATCAATATCTGTATATATGTATACATATATAATATATTACCTTCATTTATGCGATCTCGTGACCCTTCTATGCTTACATTTCACTCTCTCGTGCGTATAATTACTCGTTTATACTTTCTTTATTTAATTTATTTAGTGCCTCTCGTGATGAATTGATATTAGAATGACGTTGTGGATATTTGTGTCACCGTGTCGATTATTATATTTAATTCGCGAACTAATTTCACGGCAAATATTTTAAAAACATTAATAATTAGGCATACGTAATTGTCAATGAACTGTTTAGATCTCCGAGAATGTACTGTTTGTTATTGATATTATTTTTTAAGATAATAAATTTTACTACAAAATTTTTTTACTTTAAATTAATTCATCATTTGTTTATGATTAAAAATGTTCGATAATTATTTATCATAATTTTTTATATGTTGAATAAATTATTCAAAATAAAAGCTCTAAAATTCTTTTTTAATATTCAATAAATTTAAACGTATAATAAATTAAATTTTAATTTCTATAATTTTCGATTTTTCAATAAATTTTTCATTAATTTATCAGTTTCAATTAATCATCAATTATTTCACTCAGCTAAAAAATATAAATAAACATTTGAATTTATTTAACTACTCAACCAAATTTTTTAAACCGACTAAAATATATATTTCCATCCTATATAATTTTCTAAATTTTATATCAACATCAAAAATAATAGTAAATAAAATTTAATTCTTACATAATTTATTATTCAGTCTACGTTAGAAATTATTAGTCATCGTAAGAGTGTGTGAATCATCTCGTTGCATTAAATAAGAGACAAAGAAAAAAAAAAAAATGATCGCCACGGGGCACACACGCGAGGGATTTTATTGCTAATTCGTTTGACTGTGACTGTATATTTTGTGGGGGCGCATAATTTGAGAACACGTCGACGCAGTTCAACCATATGCGGCCATTGTTGTATATTTCCTTCTTCCCCTCACTTGCCTTTCTATATAATATACATGTATATATTCTTACTGCTGTATTTATTCCCCCTTGTGCTCTTCACTTTATCGTGAATTATCCATACGATGGGTAGTACAGCACACCAAACAATTATTTATCATATACCGCATCTGCCACAAAATAATTCAAAATTTTCATCAATACAAAAGAAAATAAAATATTCTAATTTTAAATCATGATATTTTTGTTTCAGTTTTTTTTTTCTTTTTTTTTTTCATGTGTGTTCTCGTTCTGAATGTTGAAAGTTCTATTATGCTGACATATCCCTTCGTTTTGTAACATTTATTTTATCTATGTTGTGTCTGTGTGTGTGTGTGGCTATATATATAGACGTTGGTTTGATCTCTAGGGACCTGATGGGCGTCGGCATTCATCAAAAGTCCCTTTCACATTTCGTTCCAAATATCGATTTTTCACCCTATATATTTTTATTTTTCCCCCTTAACACTTTGATTTTACCTTCAGGATAAATGATTGACTTGTGGAAATTAAACTACATTAAAAATATATTTTATATAAATTGTAAATTTTATATGCCA
This sequence comes from Microctonus brassicae, assembly GCA_918226075.1. Classification (NCBI taxonomy): domain Eukaryota; kingdom Metazoa; phylum Arthropoda; class Insecta; order Hymenoptera; family Braconidae; genus Microctonus; species Microctonus brassicae. The sequence continues at coordinate 9,308,387 of OW445483.1, forward strand.
TATTTTTAAATATAAATATTTTTATTTTTCACTTTTTTTAATAAGTAAGCGAATTATTATTTTTTTTTTTTTTTTATGTATTATGACTTTTATTATTTGTTTACTGAATGCTTGAGACTACATGCATATACATATGAAGTGAATATACCACTCGACCTTTGTTGATGCGGTATGTGAATAAAAAAAAGAAATAATTCCACTTTCAACCCTCTTTGAAATAAAAGGTTGAAAATAATGAAAAATATACACAAATTAAATTGAGAATAAAAGTTTGGTATATAATGTTTAAAAATATATATATTGTACATATGTATGAATGTATTTAAAAATTTATTTATATATAAATTAGTGGTGTCTTGACATTTTTAGATCACATGTCGTGATATTGTCCCTTTTGGAAAGAAACCAGACTGACATTTTAATTGAATTGTCTGCTCATCTTTCAAATGTTTTTATCTCTCGTTTGTGGGGCTTTTTATTTAAAACAGTAAATTGAATTTATTTTCTCAATTTAAATTTAAATTGTTATTGTGTATTATTAAAAAGTCTCCCCACAATTGTTGTAAATTTGTGGACAATATTCATTAGCAATCCGTGCATAAGGTACATCACTTCCAACTTTAATAACTGTAGATGAACTGAGCTTATTCCAAACATGAATTACCAAAGATTTTTCAATTGTTGTCATTGTTTTATGTTTATCATCGAGTTGAAAATATCTTTGCCACTCTGACCAGTGAATTGGATAAAATGCTGCTGTTGGAAACACTGTAAATCCACTGCAGCGATCATAAGTCATGAGATTTGTCTAAATTTAAGATTTAAATATGATTATATTAATTCAATTTAATTTCTTGAAGTTAGTTCAAACAATAAGTAATTAATTATTACATTTTGAGTGCCACAAAATTTTTGTAAAGTAACAGTTAATACTCTCGGTCCATTGTGTATCCAGAGATCACCACGAAAATCTTTTATTAATTCCTGCAAGCATGCCTCGATAATTGAATAACCAATGCCCGTTTTTTCAAATCCAAAAATACCATTTGCAACTAATTTTGAATCTTCTGCACCAGCAAAATTGCCTATTTCCTCAAATGAACTGAAATGATTGAATTGTAAATTAATTCTCAGATTAAAATAGAGGAAGATAATTATATTGACTTACGATTTGATAACGACATCAGTATCAAAATATATTCCACCATATTTCCAAATTGTAATCAATCTTAAGATATCAGAAATGTGTACTGTAGGCCAAAGGCTGGTTTTCAAAACATTTGTTTTATTCCACCATTCCTCTATTGGTGTATTTTTCACAAACTCTAATAAATTCTTATGTTTAATTATAATATTTTTATAATTCGTAAGGTGTTCTATGTAATTTTTAGTCTTATTATTATAATTCACTGCATCAGTGAAAATAAATAAATGAACTGTCATTGAAGGATTCATTATTGCAGCTGATTCAACAGCACAACATTGTCTTGCATTTAAAATTATTTCATTCTTGTTGATGTGTGATGTTTCAAGAAAGAAAATACTTCTATTACGTGGAAACAAATGATCCTTTGCTATTGCTAAAGAAGAATAAATCAATTAATTGAATGAAAAAAATATAAATTCACAGAAATATATATTAAAAATTTGTTTATCTTATTTTGTACAAGCTTAATTAAAAATTTCTTACTGAAATTCATCCAGGAAGTTGTTTCATCTGGAATTACTTTTTTGCTATAGTAAAAGTGAATAAGTAAACAAAATGCAACACCGCAACCAATAGCAATCAATTGTTTCTTAGTTGATTTTTTCATTGTTTACAATTTTTTAATTGTACACTTCAATGATATCACTTGAATTTCTTTGTGAAACATAACTATAATAATTTAAGCTACTTTTTCACGAGGATATCGTTGATATTGTAGCACGTTCACATATAATAATAAATGACATGGTGAAAAATCAGCACGCTTGATACAACTATCGTTATTCATTTATGATTATGATTACTAGCGTTTTATTACCAAATACACTTTTTCAGTCTAATATCAACAGTTGCTGACGGCAAAGCTTATCAACGTTGAATTAATTAAATATTCCAACTCCAATACTTCTTGATATATATCATGTTTTTTTTTATGTTGAACAATATTATATAAGAAATTTTTCCATAAATTTAAAAGTATTTGATACACATGAAATTATCTTTATTATTATTTTTATTCGAATCAATACTAATTTGTACTTAGTATCAAATTAATCTGAAGTTGCTATACGAAATAGCAAGTAATTATTAGTCTATTTACATGTAATAATAATTTGTATTGTCGAAAATTTCCCTACTTGGTATATAAAACTAAAAACGACTCGCGTTCACAACTTCTAATATTTTATTAAATTTATTACTGATATTTTCTCTTAGTCTAATCTCGATGATTGCAAGTGCAAAAAATGAACAGATAAGATAAGATTGCATTGCTTAGTTGCACTTTTTTTATGAATTTTCATTAGATAATATTAGTAATTGTTAATAATTGTAGTCTTCATGATATGAAAGTTGAATTAGGCATATAGAAAAGGCTCGAATTTTTATTATTTTATTGTTATAATATAAATAATTGGTACCTCAACTTGATAATTTATTTTCTTTATCAACTGAACCTTTGAATATTATTGTCTATTTAACATTAACTTGAATTCACTTGGCGAGTTTCGATTTACAATTGAAAGTTTTTGATAAAGAGCTTGATTTGTGGTTTTATGGAATTAACGAGTGAGGAACAGCGGCTCACTTCGTATGGATGTGGATTGTAGTTTGAATTCGTTGTAGGAATATGTTCGAGGATTGGATTATCGTAGAAATACCCTTATATGAATAAGTTATAATTGATTGTCGTCGACTTTCTATAGCAACTGTTGATAAGAGTGAACTAAGCTGGTCGTAAATAATGGTAAAAAGTGAACTTGCGAGGCTCGTTGAGCGTTTGTTTTTATAAACAAAATTTACCTTAGCTTCGAATATTTTTCATCAGCATTTTCAAACATTTCTTGGAAACGACAAAAGATTTGAAATGAACGATTCTCGAATTCGCATAAAAATAGATATTTCTAAAATATCAAGTTACTTTTACATTAAATAAGTGAAATTCTATATTATTTGAAAATAAAAAAATAAATTCCAAACAGATTATTTTGTTTTTATTATTGTTTTATTATTTTATATTATTTTATAAATATTTTTTTTTCAACTTAATTTATAACTAAACAAATTAATAAATCATATTTATTATTATATTATTAAAATTTATAAATATAAATAAAAAAAAAATAATAATATAATTTTATACAATTTTTATAAAATTCATTTCTCTAAATTGGCCCTTAAAAAAAATTTATACATCATATTTTTCTATAATAATAGGGTACAAAATAATTGTCTTAAATGACATAGTCATCGCGTCATTTCATAAAATGCGAATTTAGAAATCTCAGAATTATTGATGAAAAAAAATTATTATAGATTTGCAAGAGGTTGAAAAACTAAGTGATGGTTAAGTGCAAATGTGTGATTAGCCTCTATAGTTCAAAAGAGGCGGCAATAATATCGTAAGTTACTATCATTACGAGGCACATAGGGGTACCTTCCTTGATAGCTTTACCACCAAGTGCAGTGATGTAGCTGAGGATATAGGCACGCAAAGTTATTTGTCCAGCATTTGTGCGCAAGCGTTGAATCGATTTCTTGCACGGTCGTCAAGTACGGTATATGAACATATCTATAAGTATATATAATATACATATATATATTGTACATTGATGCGAAGCACCCTGTAATTTTACCCTTCATCCCCTTCATTGCGTGAAAGGTACTCGATGGGCATTCAGATGAGAAAAATAAAAAAAAAATGTAGATTAAAATTTCTTGTTGAAAAAAATATTTTCTACTCAGTATTATTTAATTATAAAATTATTTGTTAAGTTGAAATAATTATTTTATAATGAGATATAATAATAATATAATAAAATTATAGTTATTTTATTTTCACAATAATATTTTATAATGTCAAATATTATTTTAATTATATTTATTATTTTATTTATTTAATTCTTTGAGTTCTAATTTTGTCTACTGACCTAACCCACTGCAAGACGACGGTGCTAAATGGCCGAGTCCATGTGGGTAAATGTGTATGTTACATTTATAAATGTGTCTATATAGATATCATATAATAATTTGTTTCTCGATTTACTGCAACGTAATCTAAAAAGATTTATTGTAGAAAATTAATTTTCTCTTTGTTGTCATATGATTTTAGGTTATTAATAAATTATATTTAAACATTTATTAATGATTCATTTATGTTATTACGTAGATTGAAAATAAAAATAGTCGAAAAACAAAATTTTATTGGCGAAAAAAAAAATTATTAATTGATAAAAAATATTGAGAAATATTTTCGTGAATAAAATAAATAAATCATATATTAATTTAGGTAAAATTTCAATGATATGTAGTTGTAGACCGAGCTGTGGCGTTTAAATAGCACGATGGAAATAACTAACATCAGAAATGCCACATTTTATCTCAGTAACTTCCTCTTCCTCTCTTTCTTCACCTCCATCTTCACCTTCTTCTTCGTCTTCTTCGTCTTCGTTTTATTTTGCTATGGCTCTTAAAAAAAATTCCCAAGCAATTACACAGAATTTTTTATTACATATTAATTAACAACTGCACTAGTAAGTATTTCAGAATTTATTTATCCAATTTACAATTGTATATAAATTGAAATAATAATAAAAACATAAAAATTACGTCAGATAATTCCCACAAGTATCTGGGTCACATTGTGAAGGTGGAAAGGATTAAGAAAAAAAAAAGCTTTATCAAATTACCGTGTGCAATACTGCGTTATTGTAACGGTGCATTTAACCCGTCTAATTCTGCCAATTGACTCCCTCATCCACCCACATATGTGTTGTTTTATCCATCTCATTTAAGTCTATGTATAGATATGCATATATGTTTATATATTGATATTTACTTCAAATAAAAATTTCAAGATTTTATTTTATATTTTAATCTGTTTTGTTATTTATCGCAAAATATTTTTTCTTTATTTTTTAATCTATACATATACCTAAGTCGTAAATATTATAAATTAAATTTGTGTAATTATTTTTGTTATTTGTTTTTTTTTTATTTTTTTGTAAACGAAAATTTTATTTTTTTTTATTTCACTTTTCTTGTCATCTAGTAAAATTTATTCCTGTATTGTATTTGGTTAATTATTTATTGGGTATATTATTACATTTCTTGGAGATGAATTGTTGAATAATTAAATAATTTTGAAAAAAAAAAAAATATATTTTATAATTTTTTAAATATTTTTTAATTTACGAAATAAATTTAAATTCAATTTTCATCAATTTAATATTAAATTTATTGTTATAAAAAAATTTTTTATTCATTATTCATATTAATATTAATATATTTTCACTTACAAAATGTGATTTTAAATAGTTAATTTCTATTCTGCAATAAAATTTGTGTGATTTTAAAATATTAAAAAAACTTAAATGAACGAAATGAAAAAAATTGCGATACCCCAGTTAACCTTCCGGTGTAGACACAATTTAAATTTATTCTGAACATATCCTACTTAAATATATAATCTACAATAATTCTGATAAAAAGAATCCACTTCCATTTTATTTCCTTTAGTAATAATTATTCCAAAAAAAGAAAAAAAAATAAATATATAATTCAACAACACAATTTGCACAAAAATCAAAGTAAATAAACCCATAAAAAAAAAAATTAATCCATCCTATATTTTTATCAACATATTACATAGACACAATGACATATTATTTTCCTACTCGATAATAATACTAAAATCCATCGAGTGTCACATTGCATAGACATTTTCTGGCAGTTGACCAGCTGCTGCCAGCTGAATCCCTACAGGTTCATTCGCAAACACCTCGACACATATGCAAATAATACACACATATAAATACATCCTAATACCCATACATATATCTATATATTACACATAATCCCAGTCACTTTTGCCTGCCTAGTTGGATGGAACGAGCCGACACACTATAAAAAGAAAGGCTTACACACTTCATGCACATCACACAATACTTTTTCTCTATTATCATATTTTTATCTTTTCTCATTTTCTCTATACTCTTCATTCAACCCTATAGTCTTGTCTTATCACCTATATGTAATACATATAACACCCCCCCCCCCCCCATCCCATAGACTCATTACAATTATTTTTTCAACTTCACAATTGTCCTAACAAAATAAAAAAAAAAATTTTCCAAGTATTTAATTTGTTTTTTTACTACTATAAAAAATAAATACCTATACTATGTATAGGTACTTAATTAATATTAATAATTTATTACACATCTTTGCGTGATATTAATTTTAAATAGAAAATTAGATCGGGTTTAATTGAAGTGGTAGATCGAAAAAAAAAAAAAAAAAAAAAAAGAAGATTAATATATAAGTAGCAATATCACAGTGGTATATAATTTTCTCAACGTTACGGGATTCAGTGCACTTGAAAATAAATAAGCAAAAATATAATGTAATAGTAAAGTCTAGTCATATAGTATATATTTATATATATATATATACATATATTGTATATAGAATAGGGTTAGAGATGACCGCTAGATTGGAAATATCAATCGTTCTATCATGCACGTGCCTTGTTCCATATATAGAAAACGGTACTATTTCCCATGGTGCACGTTTAAACTTGTTAAACGCCCATGTATAATATATATATGTATGTATATATATATGTAGCTTATATATGCTCTGTTAAATACATTTTTATACTTGTGTATAATATATTTTGTACATGTCATGATGCTGTTGAAAATATTACAGAGTCATCGACACATTTGAGTGCAACAACCCTTTGGCTTTTAAAGTTTTGTTTTTTTTTTTTGTTTCTGCTTTCAATGGCGCTATCTTATCAACAAATTGCTTAGAGCGCTCCGGCTCCTCTTTGTGCCGGCTCTTTATACTTGCTGCTTCCTTTTTGCCTCGATCTCGTCATTATATCTCTCTATCTTGAAGCAATACTTGAGTGCAGTGCGTTTATGAATTGCCCGAGTGCCCTACTATAGAGTGCGAGAGAGGAATAACACTTTTGTTGTTGGTTGTAGTTTGTGTATAATGTAATAGAAAAATTTTAAATGAATAAATTAAATTTATTAAATTTATTTTCTATTTAGTTTTTGGGATAGGAATAAGTGGGAAATTATAAGAAAAGTTTTTAGAAATAAAAATTCATTGGTGGAATTTATTTGTTTATTTATTTATTTATTTATTTTTTTTTCTTTGTGCAGGAAGAGAGAAGGGTGGATAGTTATTTGAGGTGGGGATAGACTGCTGACCTTTATATTTTATCACATTTTACGTGGGTTATATAAATATGTATGATGACTATAGTTTGATTGACATTTCGATGTGTAAAAAATATATATTCATGTACAGTCTATTTATATATTGGACGAAGTACACCTACGTATATATAATTTAATACATGATGTAGGTATCTGTGTGTGTATGAGCAAAAAGTTTGCTAGGAAGTTGTTGTTTTTTCAATTACGTTGTTAGTTAGTTTATTGATTATTTTTAACCCTGAAAAAAAATAATTAAAAAAAAATCAAATTGATTTTTTATAGAGATATTAAAATATTTGAATTATTAATTACTATATTGAGAGAATTTTTATTTTGATTTTAAATTAACATTTCGAACAATAACAATAACAATGTAAAATATGTGGAAAAAAATTGTTATTTTTATCGATGAGATAAATTAATTCATAAAATAATTAAAATAATTGAAAAAATAATTTTTAAAAAAATCAATTAATTTTCTCTATAGATTTATAAAATTTGAATTATTAATTACAATATTGAGATAATTTTTATTTTGATTTTGAGTTAAAATTTAGAACAATAGCAATAATAATATAAAATACGTGAATAAAAATAAATCCATAAAATAATTAAGAAAAAAATTGATTTCTTTTTTGAATTTTGTTTTTAATTTTTTTCAATTGATATTATTTGTAGATTTTAAAAAATTTAAATTATTAATTACAATATTTGAGAGAATTTTTATTCTAATTTCAAGTTAACAATTTCAAACAATAACAACATAAAATATGTTGAAAAAAATTATTATTTTCATCCACGAGAAAAATTAATTCATGAAATAATTTTAAGAGAATATTAATAAATATCCTGTCTCATTTTTTTTAATAATAATAAAAAATTTTTTAATAAATAAAAAATTACGATTTTAAACCCTACATAAAATTTCTATTAAAAATTAGTTTCACAATAATCAAATAAATAAAACAAATCAAAATTTCTTCATAAAAGTCCAACACAGCACCAAAAAAAAAAAAATTTACTATTTAATTTCTTCAATTTCTAATCATTAAATAAATATCAAATGATCCTTATAAGGATATATATTTGCTAAAAGCTTGCCAAACATATTCATTCACCTCCAACACACCATTATCAGAAAATGAAAGGAAGTCACGAGTCGGAAGTCTCTAACCGGAAGTGATTGCTGATGTACCTGTCAAAGATTTATTCAACGCTCGTTTTATCGATGCGTTTGGTCAACCAATATAATTTACAAAACAACTCTCACTTCCACCATTCCCCTAATCAATCCATCAATCAATCTCCAATGAAAAAAAAAAAAAAATAAATAAATAAATAAATAAATAAATAAAATAAAAAAAAAATCATTTTCCCAAAACAAAAAAAAAAATTTTTTTTTTCATGATATTAATTATTTATCCACAAATATACAATTTGTTCTATATATAAACACTTCAAGAACTTTCTAAATACGTTTGAGTAGTCAATAAAGTGTCTTACAGTCATCAAAAACAGTTGTTGAATGCTCCTAAGTGTCGGTGTATGTAAATTTATCAATTTAGTGCCCCCCAGTGTGCACTCAAGTGCATTGCATCAGATGCAATCACTCCTAAACATATATACAAACATATTATACATATGCATACATTCATATCTCTATATAAATACAAAATACATCATGCATACAAATTTATTCTCTCGATTTTTATATAAAAAATATCAACACAAATTTTACTGAATATTAAAATAATAATTCTCTATAAACAGTTGAATTTTATTTCATTCTATAAAAATATTCGTTCAATAATTAATTTTCATTCATTTCAATTTAATTAATTCATCAAAAAAAAATTGTACATTATTATTTTTATCTTGCGAAAATGTTGAATTTTTTAAGTGCATTTTTCGTAATTTTTTTTAGGTCATTCTCCAGCCACAACTTTTCAAGTCGTTGACCTGCCTTCCTATTTCCGGGGTCCCACGGGTTTACATATATATATATTTGTGTGTGTGTATGGGTACACATGTCACCTGTCTGCGTGAAAACAGCGAGCTATTCACCAAGAGATCGTTCTCTCGCACTTCCCGCCTACAATGTTGAAGACGACGATGAGGCTCGTCATTAAAAAAAAAAAAAAATAAAGAGAAAAAAATAATAATAAAACAAAAAAAAAACAGACCTGCAGGCTAGACTAGTAGTGTATTCAATTCACCTTTTTCTCAACCATCCTTTCGAAGTAATGGACTTTTTTAGAGCACTCATATAATATAAAAATTACAATCTTCTATGTCAAACATTCATTTTCACAATTTTTTTTATTTTTTTTTTTTTCATTCACTATTTTTCTTTGTGTTCTTTAATCAACCTGCAATCATTGACCCCTTTCGTAAGAGTTCACTGACTCATTCGACTAATAAAAATATATAATTTATATTTATTTTATTTATTTTTTTTTACAGGAGTTTTGTATCTTTCCGATGCTGGATCATCGGAAATGAATAATCAAACAATTTGAGGATCAATTTTATTTCTATAATGCACCACCGTCCAATTTAATAAGTAAGTTTTTATTTTATATAATAAATAATAAATAAAAATAAATAATAATAGAATAAAATAATTATTTTATTGATAAATAAATATTTTTTTAATTGTATTTTATTTTTGTTTTATTTTTCCTTTTGGAAATTTGAGGAATGATAATATAAATAAATAATAATTTTACAATTTGTAAGAATAATTATTTGATTTGTTAAAATAAAAATGTGTATTTCTGAATGGTTTTCTTTATAATTTTGTAATTATTGTAAATTTTTAATTATATAGTAAAGGAATGAATAATATTTTTATATTACTTTTACATTAATTACAAATTTTGATAGATTGTTGTTTTGGGCATTAATGCAAATTGAAATGCACTCTTGAGTATAGCAATGTGGTTTATTCGATTTGAATTTATAAAGGAAAGTAGAGCAAATACAAATGCAGTCTGGCAAGTCTGGCTATTCTCCGCGTTCATTTATATGATTTTATCATCAAAAGATGTTTGTTGCCATTGAAAGATTGTAAACCAAAAATTATTATACCAATTGTAAAATGTAGAACATATAATTTTAATTTATAAACATAATTATTCAGAGACAATATTACATTTATAAATATTAAATTTCTACAGACAAAAAAAAAAATATTATGCGAATAAAAATTTAAATAATTTAATCATTTCTTAAAAAATACAAAATATTCTAATTCAAATACAATTTTATTAATTTCACATATCTAATAATCAATCTAATTTATTTATTATATAATAAATTAATATTCCAACTCAAATAAAAAATCTAAAAAATAATTTTTAATTAATCACATTTTAATTTCTTTCAAATATTTATAATAATCAAACTCCAATTATCATCATAATACACTTAAAAAAAATAAACAAAAATAATTCAACAAATAAATATAATTTATCATAAAAATAAATAAATAAATAATTAAAATAAATAAAAAAAAAATTTCTAATTTCTAAAAACAAATTTTTTTTCTCACAATTTTACAATTAAAATTTCAACTCAACATAAATTATATTTATAATCAACTCCAATTAGAAATTGATAACTTAAAATATATTCTAAAATATTTTATTCTCAATATACCTCCCTGCATCGCATTGCAATTAATTATAATTATACATTTATGTATCATAGTGAAATAAATAAAGATATCGGCAGACTTAACGCGCGTTCCAATTCAAGCACACGTATATTTACTATTCGTATAATATATATACACAAACTTCTGCTTGAAGTTTTACGCGACGCGACGCGACGTCGATGCTCTCGACGCCGCCAGTTGCTACTTGACGTTCAACCGTGTATAGTTGAACGTTCCTCTCCTGTATACTAACAATCATTGCTTATTATTATCAACTATAATCTATAAAATGTTATATGTGCGCTGCAGTTGTCGCTCGTTATTCTATCCTTTAACGAACTGTATTTTATAAATCAAGGAAGTTGTCTTTGCGATCTTATATACTTATTCAAGTTTTCCGGGATTAATGTTTCATGTCACGTGAGAAATAGTAAAGAAATCTACACCGCGAAAGCATCTAAACGTGACAAACACGCTCGTACACGCAGAAAATTATTTATTTATTTATTTATTTATTTATTCATTTATTTCTTACGTTGTTGTGTTTTATCAATGAGTTTATGTGTACTTATTAATTATTCTTCACGTGGATATATATAAAATACGACGGATTTTATTATCATTTGTCGGTGAATAAATAAAAATTGTTGTCAAGGTGAAAAAATAAATATTTTTAATTGATATTATATTAAATTAATTTTTATTTTTTAATTGAATTAATAATTATAGTGAGGAAGTTATATTTTAAATTAAAAATATTGAATTTTGTATTTATTTTTTAATATTGAGGATTTTTTTTTTTTTATTAATGTTGGAAATAAATATTTGGTGAGTCATTGATTGTATATATTGTCATGATTTATTTATAAATAATTATTCTCTTCAATGTTTTCATTCGTGTTGATTCACTGAGAGGTATAACGGGTTTTATTGCAAACAGTTGATGACGTGATACGATATAGTTGATGATGGTATTAAATAAATATTTGTATTTTTTGTTTTGTAATAATTTTATATTATTGTGTAATGAAGGAAATTAAAGTGATAATTGTTGATGTAATTATTTTGGTATTTGTAGAATAAAGAGGGGGATTCAGTAGTTTGATTATTCAGCATTTTTATATAATTATTAAACAGACAAAAAAAAAATAAAGTATAACAGTTTAATTTTCTATACAATGATAGATCGGAAACTCAGTTGTATTCTATAAAATTATTCATGGTCCAATGAACGCAAATTATCCCATGCCATTGATCGCTGTGACAGGCAAAATGATCAATCGGATGTTAACTGTAAAATATGAAAGAATATAATAAAGTATTATTTAACGTTATAAAATAAAATGAAAGAATAAAATTTAAATTTAATATTTAATAATTACTGATTTTAAAAATAAAATTGAATGAATTTTAAATGTATTTATTGAGGAATTTTCAATTGAATATTTGAGCTACAGATATTGGTAGATGAATTTGTTTATAAAATGTTAAAGAAAATATTTATTTAAAATAATACACGTGGAATCAATTGAAATTCATCACCCGCAATTGTTCACAATTCTTTTTAAAATATTTTTATGATTCTTTTTTTTTTGTGTGTGCAAAATTTTTTTCTATACATTTTTTAAACGTTTATAAATTATTTATAAATATACAACGTGTGCTATGAAATCCGTGAGATCATCTGTAACACAAAAGTGTTTTAAAAATATATAAAAAAATATATTTCTCATATTTTACAAAGATTTAAAAACTATTTAAACTTTATTAAATGTCTTAAAGATGATGGTGAGATTTTTTTTTTTTTTTCTCATTTTCAATGACTATATGGAATCTAATTAGAGTCCGTTAACGACCTACTAACGAGCATCGTCACGATTGATTATACAGGAAGTTACAAATCGCCACCACATCATTATTTTCCCATATATATACGCATACTTATTAAATTTTCACAAATTCTCGCATTATCTCTTTTTTTCATTCTCACATCCATACACAATAAATACACTCACACTCACACCTCTTTCATTGTGTTCAAAATAAAAAAAATAAATAAATCAATAAGAATAAAAATTTTTTTCCCACATTTTTTATTATTATCCTAAATTTTTATTTATTTTTTGTACCTTCTCTATTGTTTCAGCAATTAAATAAAATACAATGCTGTCGTATATGCTACCAACGGGGGATAAACCTCCGCTGGATGAAACCAATGAGAATTGCAATCGTGTTAGTTTGTCGAGAGTGCAAAATCATTGTGAACAAATTACGCGAAACGGATTGTCGACATCTGGTGCACCAAGACACGCAACAAATGGTCATAGATTTCCATTGAATAATACTTCTGTTTCATTATCGACAACAACGACAATGACCACGAACACAAGGACAAATCCTATGACGATAATATCATCGCGTATGGACGATGAAACAATGCGCGATAATCGTTTTCATCATAGTGAAATAATAAATGAAAGTCCGAAACACAATGGTACAATAATAACAAGAAAATCAACTTTACATTCATCGAGAGTTACTAAAGATGATAGTCTTTACAGTATTAATAGTGAGGCCAGTACTGTTGGCAGTGAACGTAAATCAAAAATTGTTAATGGCGGAAAACATGCTAGTTTAAAGAGGTAAGAAATAATTATTCTTTAATTAATTATTCATAGAAATATATTTCTTTTTTTTTTTTTTTTTTTTTTAATATATAAAAAAGCATTTGGAATATTTTTTTTATATCACGGATTTTTATTATTTTGCGCAGAGATTAAGTAAATATTTTTTTTTTTTTAATGATTATGAAATTAAAATTTTTTTGGAATTTTGTGTAAATAAATTTTAAAGTAGATAAATATTTTTTATATTTATTTTTAGCTAAAAAAATAATTCAACGTTAAAGTGATGGACTTGTTCATGATACTTTATACTATTTATTTAACGTATGAGTGTTGGAAATTTTCAAAGTGAAACTTGAAAGAAATTCGAAAAATAATAAAAATAAATATTTAGTGAGGGAAAAAAAAAAAATATTTATAAATTTTCTTTTTATATAAAAGAATGATATGAATAATTATTATTAAGATTAAAGTAAAACAGCAGCTTTATAATTAGTCAAAATTAATTCTATCATATATATTATGTATGATTTTTTTTATTTTTTTTAAACGATAAAAGAAGAGAGAAAAAATAATTCAAGTTCAATTGCATGAATAAATTGCGTAAGAAAATAACGCACACATTTACTGCACGTGCCTTGCTATATATTCATATACAAATCATGTGACCAAGACCGTGATATGTATATAAAGAGACAGAAAAAAGAAAGAACATAAACACTGAGTGCGAGTGAGAAAATGAATGGCAGAGATTGGAATGTCTGAGTGTCAAGGTAGTTGCGTGTTAAAATAGTCACGATTCTTTTTAAGTATGTCGATCTAGAAAAATAAAATTATTCCTATTGTGCTTTTACTCATTTTATAAAAGGTTATCATTTATAATATCACTTGAATATTATAGAATAATAACTACATTGGATTGATAAATTAATTCGAAAAAATAAAGTCAAATGAATGATCCAAGAAATATTTAACCTACTTTTTTTATCAGTCGGAATTAGCAGATAATATTTTTTATTTGTTATTTCATCAAATGAATTAATATATTTTTTCAATTTCATCAAATCTAAAATTAAAATATATCAGAAAAAATGTCAAATAAACAATTTAATAAATGGGATTATAATTACAGAAATTGATTAAAAAATCATATTATTATTTTTATCAATATTTATCGCTTTATTTTAATGACTTTTGCACCATAAATAGAATTTTATTTAATTCTATTTTTCAAATTCCCCACGAAATTATTATCATATTTTATATAACTGCGTAGAATTTTTTTTTTCCCCATTAAATTTCAAACCATATTTTTCTACATCTTCTTTCATAATACTTTTAATTTTTTTTTTTTTTCTAAATTAAAATTTTCCATACACAAAATCTGAAAATTTTTCTCATTCATATATATTTATCCACTCTCCAACAACAGTATAAAATATTAACTTGTATTAAATTACTACCCTGCAACCCCCTTAAACTTAACAACGTCAACAAAGTAGAAAAAAAATTTTTTTTCCCTGCAATAATTAAATAAAATATTTAATAAAAATATTACATATTAAAAATTTCAAGAGCTCTTAATCTCATCACAATAACATCACTAATTCACATATATAACATACAAATATACATTATAATATCGCAAAAAATTCTCGTCCAAAGAAAGAAACGATGCATCATAAAAAGGCGGACAGTTTTATCACAAGAGAAAATAACATTTACATCTGTGTGTACATATTCCTTATACACCTATATGCAGTATATAACTCTCATTGCCATGATGATGACGGTTGAAAATGAACTGAATTATTCGACTCAAAAAAAATCCCACCCACACATCAATATAAATATAAATCTATCCATACTCAAATACCTTCAACTTTTTTATAAAAACAACATTTATTTTCTTTAAATATATCTCATACAATTATAATTTTTCAACAACAAAAAAAAATACTCTCACATTATAATATTCATATATATTTATATATTTATCTCAAATACATACATTACACTTATACATTGTCACTTCATATATTCAAGAACAATTTTAAATTATCAGGTGTGAGCAATGTTTCTTTGATGAAAAAAAAAAAATAAAATAAAATATTGAAGTGGCTGTACGTGTATTTATATTTTATAACGTATATATAAATATATATATGTATATGTATGTATGTAAGTATATAAAGATGATGTTACAGAGCACGTTCAGGTAGTAAAAAAAAAAAAAAAAAAGAATAATGTAGTGCCTACCAGTTATTTTTAGAATATATTCTCCAATTATATTCATACAATTGCCTGTGGCGATCATTCTCATATATTGCGTCGACTTTATAAATTCTCCATGACTTGTTGGTTTCAACTTCACTACTACATAGTATTATATTGTATATAAGCAAACTATCTCGCACCACCAATTACAATTTAACAACTTGATGTGTCTCTTCATTCATACGTAGATTTATATTTACTTCATATACTCGACAGCTATGCAGAAGTATTTTCAGGATTTTATGTACATATTGCGTATGTGTTTTTTTTTTTTTTGTGTATTTATACATATATAAATAAAAAGTTGTACATATAGTTTTAAAGAGTCACGTTGACGGGTCAGGGTCACTGAGGATATAATTTATATATACCATATTTGTTTCAAAGCGTTAACGATCGTAATCCAAAAAGACGAACGAAACGATTTAACATTTAGAATTTTAATTTATTTCTTTGTCATGTTTGACTGATTACTGTTAAATTTTATTATAGTTTTTTTTTTTTTTATATCTTTTATTTGTTTTTATTGTTTATTTTATTTTATGGAACATACATATGTTGGTTTGATTAATTGTTTAAAATTTTATTTGATGAATAAATTCTTATTGAAATTTTGACTTACAAAGTAATTAATTAATTTGCGATTTGAAAATTAAAAATAATTTTGCGATGTGGGGAAAATTATTAATATTGGAAATTATATAATTAAATGATAAAAATTAAATAGTTAATTTTTATTGCATGCTCACTTCAATAATTTACAACTTCCCTATTTCGATTGTTGAATTTTTTTTTTTTTTTTTTTCGTGTTTCAATTAATTCAAGGAACAGTTGATTTATACGTTTAAATAAATTTATGAGCTAAATATTAACAAATTAACTGCGCATTGAATATCTCTATTTATAGATAAATTACAAATGCTTCCACTTGTATTCATCTATTTAAAAAATACAAAGATCATTATAATTTATCTTAATATTTATAAATCAATTTTCTTTATCTAAAAAAAAAAAAATTTTTTTATCCTATTGAAAATTTCATTTTACGATTTATTTATTACGAATTTAATTTTTCTATACACAACAAATTATTTGCATCTATTCGAATAGTTATAGTTAACTTTAAACAAACGTCTCATCGAAGATTCATGATAGAAAGTTATCATCAGACTTTCGAAAGTTGTTCTCATACAATTTCCAATCATTATTTCCTTATTCTTTTACTGAAAGAATAAATAGAAGAATAAACATAAATATACATACACAATGATATTTACATCAAAAATATAGTGTAGGAGTTACTGACGAGTTTGTGTGATATAGTCTCGTTGATTGAAATGAACGCAAATATTAAAAGTAACAGTCACCTACTGACCCAACTTCATAATAAAAAAAAAAAAGAAAAAAAAAATCACAAACATAAATATATTTATAAATACGGTAAATATTATCTTTCATCAAGTTTAATACGCACGATTCGATTGTACGTGACTCAGAATATCAAATAAAATTTTTCGTAAAGAAAAAAAAATAATAAAATCAAATGCAAACGTTGAGCGAGAAAAAAATGTTTATTGATGTGGTTTTAATTTTTCTCAATGTGGCATTTAGCTGAAACGAATTGGAAAAAGGGTAATCCCAAGTGATTCATAGTCGGTCAATAGTTCTCTAAAGAGTCTAAAGTGCTTTCTATCAATGAGATTTAATCGTAATTGTAGATAATAAATTCTAACTAATTTTTTCTTTTTTTTTTTTTTTGTGCTAAACATCAGCGTGCCAGATGTGCTAACGATTAAAGTCACCGGTATATCCACTTGCGCAACTGCCAATTTTATAATGCGATGTGGGTGGATAGAAATAAACATGCGAATAATATGTGTTTACATATATGTATATAGATTATTTGTTTGTGTGTGCGAGTGTGTGTATATATGGAAAGAATAGAGGTATGCCTGGCGCGATCTGTGAGCCAAAATTGCGTCATTGAGAGACACGCAAAACTATATAATTTTCTATACTCTGGCTTTTTAATACGTTTCTTTGTGTGGAATTTAAGCATATAACTTATTAATAAATTCAAATATTCCCGGGGATTTCTACACTGAGGACATCTCGCGTGAGACTTTACGACACTGCGGATATTTATTTATACTCAGTCGGTAATAATAAAATGGCGGGAAGATTTTAAATAGAGTATAAACATTTGAAATAGTATCTGAAGTTTGACTGTAAGGATAAATCAATTTTATTAATATTATTGTCATTTTTTATTATTATTTTTTTTTAACTATTCGAATGACACACTTTGATGTATTTATTTATAAATAAGATTGAAAAATTTATCTGCGGTGTAAAACAACAGGGAATTGTGGTTGACCAGCAATAAAAATATATATAAATATATTCACAATGTGGTTACTAGTATAGAATATTTTTTATTTATATATAAACTCTAAAAATAAAATTAATTCAAGATAATATTTAATTGATATATCAATTGCGAATGTGTAATAATTTTAAGTATTAATAATTCGTGTTTTTTTTTTATATAATTTAGGGTGTCGTTTGGCTCTAGCAAAGGTTCAATGGTCGAGACATTGGTTTATGAAACTCCAGTTCAAG
Source organism: Microctonus brassicae (assembly GCA_918226075.1). NCBI lineage: Eukaryota > Metazoa > Arthropoda > Insecta > Hymenoptera > Braconidae > Microctonus > Microctonus brassicae. The sequence continues at coordinate 9,327,005 of OW445483.1, forward strand.
AAGAACCGGAAATTAATCATTTCCAGGATCACAATGGTCGACTTCCAATTGTGCCAGTGCCCGATACAGAGTAAGTTTAAAATAGAAAAAAAAAAACAAATTGGAAACGTTTTATAATTTATTTGTTTTCATTATTTTTTTCTTTTCTTTTATCGTTGATGTATAAATTCAATACACGCGCCCACTCGCACGTGCGTGATTTGTGGACATTGATGACAATGACGTCATGGCACACCCCAATGTAGGAAATAAAATATCTACTGAGGGTGTATAATGTATATAAAAATTAATCGATTGCAAAATTGATCATCTTCGTAAATATACTCACTAAATAATTTAATATAAAAAGCTTTTTGTCTATTAATTATTTTTTTATTTATTAATATTACTTACTATTTTTTTTTTTTTTTTATAAATATTATTATATTTATCAATGAGAAGAGTGTTGAAATAATTTAATGCAATGGGAGATGAATTAAAGAATACACAATGAGGGGAAAAAAATAAAACAGGATGTTTACAATTTTATTTTTGTTATTTTTTTTTTTTTTTTCGTGAAATAATAATGAGATATTTTGTTTAAGTAACTATTACGCATTCGACACATGCGGACGTGATGGATCAATTGGATTAAACGTGATAATGATTTTGATTTAGAGATTTTATAGTTATGTGTTTGTGGGTGATCTGGCGCGTGGGTGCGCAAGAATTATATATTTACATTTCTCGAGGTCACACATTAACTCCTCGGTTTTATTTTATATTTAGATAGTTAGATATATAATATTACGTTATTCAAAGTTGTCACTTGCATAAATGAATTTATTTGACATTGCAATTGTGGCATTTTCTTTATTTATTTATTTATTCCTTCACAATTTTTTTTTTTTCACATATTTTATCGTCTCCTTGAATTCACGAAAAAATAAAAAATACATTTTTTAATATTGTTATTGACGAAAATTGACCATTATATAATCAATATTTATTAAAAAAAAAGGTCGTTTATTATTTGCAGTCGAAAAATTAGAAGCTATATGAATTAATTATTTTTATTTAGATTTAAAATTGTAGAAATTTTGATTTAATTTCAATTTTATTAATTCAAATTAATAATTAAATATTTATGAATATTTATTTGGCTATATTAATAATTAAATTAACTCCCAAACTAAAATTATTATTATCTTTACTATTATTATTGTCGTTGATTGTAGAAAGATAATTTATTTAATAATGTGTGATAAAAAAAAATTATCTGTAAATATCGTAAATTATCAATCGGAAATTTTATTGATAAAATTAAATTCAAGATAATAAATAATACACCAATTATATTTGTTCATTACATAATATATATTTATTCCTCGATGAATATTACAAAATAAATTATTCACTAATTTTTCTAACTATTTATCCCTTGCTCAATTATTTTTTACTCCTGATTTATTTTCCATTTTTCAAATTTCTCATCATAAATTTCATCAACATAAATAAACATAATTAATAAATAAGTATATAAATTATTATAATCATTCTGACTTTTTAAATAAATAATTATCTAAAACAAAATTACATAAGCAAATATATTATATTCGCGCATAAATTCTTCGATAAAAACTTGAGCGGCAAATAATATTTTAAAGACGCGAGGCAAAGTAAAGTGCGCACGCGTGGACTGAAACTTCGGGTAACTTCGGCCGGTGGAAGACGAACGAATGAGCCCGAATGCAGGCGTGGTGGAACGATCATATACGACGACGCGACGGATTGTGAAAGCGGTGGGGTCTCGTGGCCTCAGACTTCTACCGACAGGCTTTTCAGTAGTGTCGAGAGACCTGTTATTTCATGCGTTTGACAGTGGTAATTTTTTCATTCATCATCATTGTTCATTAAATAATAATTAAATTCTAAAGTTTAATAAATGATTTTTATTTTATTTATTACCCTACAATCGCGATTGATAAACACAAGTGCATTTTTCCCGCTCTGAAATTACGAAAATTATTACAAATATACTTATAATATTTTTTTTTTTTTTTAATTTCACTGGTGACTCCGTTGTGTAGAACATTTTTATTTTAACTCTCGTTACACAGTGTATTTATTTCGTCTATCTGAGTGTATAATTCTTTTACAATTATTTATACTCGTACGGATATGAAAAATAATTAATTAAGCAATCACCAGGCCGTCTAGACTAAAACTTTTTTTATTACGAGTGTATATAAAGTGTACACGGTGATAACAAAAGTGATTTTTAGTGCGATTATAAAGATAACCGAGTGCGTGTGTAATACAAACGAAATATTAATTAGAAAAAAAAAATAAGGAAATAATTAAATAAATTATATCCTGAAGAATTAATAATTTTTTTTTATTTTTCTTTGGTTCCCGCTCCGAATTCGAGGTTGAACAAAAATAATTCTACAAGTTATTTAATCAACAATTTTTAATAATTTTATAATTTATATTCTTCACTAAATATATCAGGTAAATAATGAAAAAAATTATTTTAATTTTAAATCAATGGAAATATAATTTATTTATTTTTTTTTATTTTATTATTATGAGCAAACTTTCTTATTCGCCCTTTATTATATCCCTGTTCCTGATGGTGTTCACACACATTTATGTTTCCAACTCGCCCTAACTTTTACTTCCCCCATCGAATTATTTATCTCTTTTTATTCATGGTCTTCTTCTCTCTATCTAATTCTCCAGTCCAACATTCCTTCACGTGTGACGAGGAACAAAAAATTCTAAATAAAAAATAGTGACAAAAAATTATATAGAAATTGTAATTTTACAATTTTAATTTATATAATACTACGTCATTGCATAATACAAAATTATTCACAAATTATATTTTCTTAGAGTTTTTTATTTATTAATATTATACTTTATAAAAATTGTCGAAAAAATTCCAAGACATTAAATTAACAAGAGAGTTAAAAATTATTTTATAAAATATATTACAGATAAAAATATATATATATTCAATTATTAAATCATTTAATTATTTATCTACATTCCTTTTTTTCTTTTTAATGGCCATGAAAGTGAAAGTCATAATTTTTTCTTTACCCATTGCCATACGAATTCTCACTGAACAATTAAATTCCTCATCAAACCATTCAACGCATGAGATTTTTAAATCTTGTTTAGTATTAAAAAAAAAAAAATTTTATCTTCACTTTCTCCTAATTCTAAGAACACATACATACATATATTTAACAAAAAAAAAAAAAGATTGCATGGTTTCATGGTCACAATAATTATTTTATTGTCCCTCACAACGGTTCCTTTGAAACAGAATTAATTTATCAAAAAAATAATGAAATAATATTAAAGTCAAGGCGAAAGATAATTGCGCTCGAAATTACGGAAATAAATAAATAACATGTGCGTGAGTAAATAAATATATATTATATATGGATACAAAAAAAAAAAAAATGGAGTCTATATAGATCTATATTATGCCAGTTTCCCCTGTGTGTTACCATAGTTACCCGCCATCTTGATACACACACACATTTTACTCCTATGAACTCGCATCCTCCCACTTTGATCATCATTTTCTCTATCAAATATTTACACAATCGATTTTATAAATCCATTTATGTTATAATTAACAACAAAAAAATATATTTATAATTTTTTTTTTTGTATATTATACAATGATTGTTTAAACATTGCGTCGTAAAATTTTAATTTGCACGATGTTATATGAATTAAATTACATTTTCTTTAATTAAAAAAACATCTTGAAAAAATAATTCTCATAGAAATATTCCTACACAATAATGTATATAAATATTATTTTATTTTTTTGTTTTATACTCATATGTATATACATAATGTAAATGAAATGTATATAGGGATTCACCTTCATCATTTGTCGTCCTTTAGAAAATATTATTTTGTCATGACATTGGTGGATAAATAACGTGAGAACACAATGTAATGAAAAGGGAAGTAGACTCAATGGCGCTTTTACATCCACCGCTACATTAAGTCTACATACATTTATACATTGAATAACTCAACTGCGTCACAATATATATATATATAACTACGACGTAAAAAGTGTAGAAGTGAAAGAAAAAAAAAAAAAGAGAGAGAGTAATCGATGCAATTGTTCTTAATTTAATATTTTTACGAGTAAAATAAATTCTGGATATTATATCAATTAAAAATATTTATTTTTAAAAATTACACTTATATTTATTATTAATAATAACAACCCAATGCTAATAAACAATCTGTGTATCACCTAAATATAAATTATCAATTAAATTATTGGAATTTTAAATTTTTATTTGAAATTAAATGCCAGGTTTTTTTTTCAATTTAAAAAAAAAAATATGCAGTTGATGATTTAATTAAAATTGAGATTAATAATTGATCTTATGAATGTATATACTATATATATATATATGATGGAAATGTGTTGTATGTATACGAAAATAGCATCGTTACATCGTTCCAAAAATGTGCATGAGAAAGAGAGAGAATTGAGACAAATAGTTTTGAAGTGATGATGTCACATGAGCTCAAGGTCTGTAGAGATCTGACAGAGGTGTTTACTCCTGTCTTTCTCTTTATTATACATATTGCATGTGTATATATGTTTATGTGCTGAGCAAAGGTGACATCACGTCGATTAAAAAAATTTAAAAAAAAAAAAAAAATAAAGTTTGCGACGAGTATAATAATAATACACAAACGTTAAAAGTGTTACACGATTAATTTTCTTTGGGTTGTATACTTTATAACCTGTTTGATTGGTTTCTGCATCGGTTACGCCACGTGTGTGTACATGTAATCATTTATATAAGGCATTAAAACCCAAAAAGGAAATAAATTATATCATGAAATGTATTTATAAGGTCATTGATATAGTTTTTATTTTTTAAATAGATTAACAGAGAGTGTAGATAAGATTTTTTATATTAAATATTTTTTATTTTAAATTCATTTGGATTTGTTATGCAAGAATATTATTATTGTGTTTTATTTTATTTAATACTATTGTTTTTTATGGGGTAATTTAGTAGTTAATGATAATAAATTTTTTTTAGAGTAATGAAATTATTATTTAAAATATAATTTTTATTAAAATAAGAGTTTTTTTTAAATGTAGAATAGATTATAATGTATATTAATTTATATTTTATAGTTATAAAGAATTTTTTAAATACTCTCAATAACAAATACAATATTTATTAGACAATTTGGTGAAATTAATAATTTAATTTATTGAAGCTTAAAAAAAAATTATTTTATGAACGTCAATTTTTTTTATACGATATAAATTCGCGGTTGTTATTAACAATAACAATATTATTATAAAATTATAAATTACATTGCAATTATTTCCCAAGTATTTGGATTGAAAAAAAAATTAATAATCTTTATTTAATTTTCATGATTTTTTGTGAAAGATTTTTTTTTTTTTTTTTTTCAATTGACGTGAATAATATTCGTCTTTTTAATTAATATATTGATATAAATGATATGAGAATTTGACGTATGATATAACCGAATACGTAATGTGTATTTTTATATTTTATTATTTAAAGTATATGCGCATTTATTTTTTTCTTCATCTTTTTTTTTTTTTCTTTACCACTTTTCAATATAATATAATTTAATATTCCTGTCATCATTCCGATAGTTTCTATAAATAACTTGAGTCAAGCTGTCGATATATACATATATATATACATGGAATGTTATCAAACTCATGTCTATTATTATTCCCATCAAAAATAACAAACACAAAAATTTATTTTTATTATCTCAAATTTATTATAGCCATTGGAATTTTATTATCATTCAAAAATTTTTGGGATATTAATAAATGACCTCGAATTATACACTGCAATGTGTTTTGTGTCAAATCAAAAAAGTTATATTACTAAAAACAATTTATCAAAACAATTTATTTATTTTAAAAGATCTCCATAAATTATTTTCTTATTCATTTTTTATTCAGTTATATTTATTACGATGAAATTATTTCATGACGAATTTATTGGATATATAAAATTGATAATTGAATGGAGAATCAAACATTTTATATACATTTAAAATAATTTAATTCTGACACGAAGTAAAAATAATGATTTATTCATTTTTTTCTTCTTTATCATAATATAATTCAATAAATTATATGTGCCAATAATATTAAAATACGTGTGAATGTATTGCACATATATATATAACCGTTATGTATATTAAACGTATAATTTTATGCGTAGGATCCTTGAATCATTTACCCCAATATAATCATATAAATAATAATTAAAATAATTTACATCAATTGAAATAATTAAAATAAAACATTTTTCAAATAAAATTAATAACTGATGTATATTAATCGAATTCACTGTCAAAAAAAAAAAAATATTAATAACAATATTCAATGGCTGCAATAAGAAATTTAAATAATATAAAGCACAATAAATTAATAATTAAATTCACTAGTCCAAGTTTGAGATGTAAATAAAAATATATTATCCAATTATTTAAAATTAATTACTTCAACAATTTATTTGAGGTATTAACGATTGTCACTAATTAAATAATTGCATGCACATGTGTTGCACAGACTTGTTAGGGATTGTGTGTAGTATATATATATATATATATATATACACATATATAAAGCAGAATTAAATGGAGAAAAAAATGTTGAATAACTTTTATATAAAAGAATTATAAAAAATTTTAAGTTGTGTATAAGAGTGTGATGGTATTTTAAACGTCTTCTAGACTCTTAATTTCTATGAATTTACACACAGACATTAATTCTACAAGGGTTCTCATTCAGTATAAGAAACAAAAAAAAAATATTAATTACATGCATATACGTACAGTGAATTCATTCTTTATGTTTAGTGATTTAATTCAGAATAATAATTAAATGATAAGACAATTTGAATGAGAACCAGTGTCCCCAAATGCCCACGCACACTGCAACAAATATATTGTTACATTAATATGACTCATGGAAGAATCATGGTAGGGAAATTATAACAATTTAAATGACACGCAAGAAATATTACATTTAATACCGATTAAATGCATAATACATGTGATGTCATATTATTTTTTTTTCTTTTTTTTTTATTCATGAATGAGACTATTATAATAATATATATTATTTGTTTAATATTATTCTATTTATTTTTTTACATTTTATAGTATTGCAATATATTATGACAATGTATTTTATTGCATTAGAATTAGGGAATATTTTATATTGCTAATTTTTAGTATAATAAATAGAAGAATTTATGAAAATTTTAAAATTCACTTTTTTTTTTTTTAGTAATTTTTTTTCTGCTTTTCTGATGATTTTAGGAAGTTTAGTATCGGAATAAAATCGATAGGAAATTGCATGAGCTTTCCAATTATCATATTATTATTATTGAAAAAAAATAATTACAATGTTTTACAATATTATTTAATAACATTGGTAAATATAATGGAAGTTATAAATTGATATGAAGCGATATTTTTTTTTTTTTCGCTTCAGTTAAACATAAAATATTATTATAATACTTGAGATTAACTTGTGATACAACTTAGCATTATATCCATTGTTGTATTATACAATAAAAAATTAAGTAGATAAATTTTTTGATATTATAAATATTCAGAATAATTAATTTGCAAATATTTCATTTATACCTTCGAGAAAAAATAATTTATTTCATCCCACCTTATTTATTTATTTATTCATTCATTTATTTATTTATTTATTTATCTATTTGTTTATTTATTCATCTCAAACTGTTTATCAGTTGAAAAAAAATTATTTATTAACATTTATCACTGGCAATTTATAATATAAAAAATTTAGTTTTAATTTCATTCAATTATTAATACTTTTATGTCAATTTACATTAAGAGCAATCGACTGTGTGTAATAAGAAGCATATATCTATCTATATTCTATATATAGTGAATAATTGACTGGATTCGATCTCAATAAATCGGTTAGACACGATCAGAATTATACAAGTGAGAGAAATATATTTATATATTAATTTACATTTCTATTTGTGTAGGAGGTTAATGGACTCTGTTGCAATTTTATTTATAAATTTTTCCATCTTATCAATCAATAGTGCATCAATGAAAATAATGAAAAAAAAAAAAAAGATACATCTCTGAATTAGTAATAATTAAAAATAAATTATCATATCAAATATAATCTCAAGTTAATTTAAAAATATTATTTACTTGAAATTTACTTTTGTATTTTTAATTAGAAAATAAATATCATAATGGTAAATGAGATAATATATTTTACTAATTACATTGCAAATACTTGGATTATTTTTGAGGCTAACAATAAACTTTGAGTTTAAATTACATATGCTTAATTTAATAATACAAAAATGATTTATTGACGTAATAAAAATGATGAGATAGAAATAAAATTAAAAATATTAATTTATCTACATAATAAATAAATCACACAATTTTTTTTTTTATATACTATTGTCATAATTTTTTGTTTTATTTACGTAAGTAAATTACTAAAAATTCAAATATAAATTATAAACAAAATTAAAAATATCAATTTATTTACATAATAAATAAATCATGAAATTTTTTTTTATGGTAAAAATTCACAAGAATACATTTCTAAATGTGGATGTATATAATATATATTATTATTATTATTATTATTATTATGTGTATGAATATAAAGGGTAGGCTGGTTGGCGCCACGATGGCGAGATCGATGAACCCCCTCGTGTTCGTTCACAGCAATGTATACCTTGGTTTCATCATTCGAAACGATAATATTTTCACTGCAAATAAATCGGATAAAATATATAAAAAAAAAAAAATCCACACATAAAAATATAATTAATTGAAATAAATTATTTGTAAATTAAATTTCAGAAAATTTTCTCTTTTTATTAAATTTAATTCATCATGAACTCTTAAATAAATATTTAAACATCCCCATTGATATTATTTAAAAATTATTCTAAACATAATCTCAAAGTTAATTTCAATATTAATAAAAAATTTTCTACAATTTTGTTTATGTAAATTAATTATAATTTACAAAATTTAATTATTCAATAGTAATTAAAAATGAATTATCAAGTTTTCACGTTGAGGTTAAAGTTCAATTATATTGTATAAATAATTATAATATAAATTACCTATACAAATAAATGAAAAAAAATTTTTTTTTTATATTTATTTGATGAAAATTTAAATTATTTAATATTTATAAATTTTACTATATTTTCAGTAAGAGAAATAATTATAATTTAAATTACCTATAAACCTGAAAAAAAAATTTTTTGTATATTTATTTGATGAAAATTTAAATTATTTAATATTTATAAATTTTACTATTTTCAGTAAGAGAAATAATTATAATTGAAATAATTTATACAACTAAAAAAAAAAATTTTTTTGTATTAAAATTTATTTGATGAAATTTTAAATTATTTAATATTTATAAATTTTATTATTTTCAGTGAGGGAAGGGAAAAAGTACGAGTGGCATTTTTAGGCCCACAGCCACATCCTGTGACACCTGGTGTCCTTTTACTCGAACCTTTAATACCTACTGGTCATCTAATCGACATCATGTCCACTGGCCCTGCAGAACTCCTCACCACCCACACCGAGCACACATCACCAGCCTATCACGCTCAAATCAGGTAAACTCAAAAATAAATAAATAAATAAATAAAAAAAAATATCAATATAAAAAATAAAAATACTCCAAACTTCTTTTAAGATTTCAAATGTTACCTATATTACTTATTACATAAATTTCGAATTATTATTTATATAATTACACATAAATATAAAATATTCCCTCTTAATAAACTAAAATAAATTCAAACACTTCCCTCACACATCAGGGCAATTATTACATACCCAATTTGCCCGACCCCAAGGTCGTTAATTGACCGGAAATGACGTGTAAACTATTTTGCAACATCCTTTTTGCCAAATCATTTGTTTAATTTGTTTATTTATATACATATATATTCGTAAATTACTTGTATATATACCGGATAAAGTACAGTTATTTACTGGCCACTAACTTCCGCTATATACTTATTTTATTTATTTTATTTTATAATTTTATGAATATTATTTTGAATAAAAATAATTATTAAATATATTTATTTATTTTCAATATTTACGAATGTATATTTATACATTTGTTGCATATATAATATTGTATAATAATATTATATACATTATTTTAAATATATATTATGATGCGCTAGTTAGTTTTCATTTTATTCTTCTGTCGACTCGACACAACTCTTTGCGATAAAGCTTATCGCTAATCGTATACATATCGAGGCACTTGGCATTCTCACGACTTTAAAGAGTTGATACGACTTCACTATTCAATGTGTAACATATATATGTATATATATATAATGTGCAGAATATGTTACTGTGTGTGTAATAATAATTTATGGATGTTGATTGGTATCATGAAGAAGAGAGAAATAAATTAAATTTCAAAAATTGAAGATGCAGATGAAATTTGAATTTTAATGATGGGAAAGTGAAAAATGGATCATGATGTATATAAACTTGAGATACAGAAATACTACACGGTAATGCAGTCAGGATAATTGGTCTCAAGTGATTGCGAATTTGCAGTTAGCTATAGTGAGTATAAAGATTGAGAAAAATATACTAGTTATAATATTTTCTGATGAAGATTTATAGTAAGAGGAAAAATAACGAGCTTAACTTTTATATGTATTTAAATACTTCCTTCCTTCATCGAGGTGAGAATAATTATAATTCTAGAAATAAAATATAATTTATAAATAAATTTTTTATCATAACGAAAAAAAAAAAAAAAAAATTATTATATATTTCGAAAAATATGTTTAATTTTAATTAATTGTTGTTCTTGAATGGCTATAATTATTTATAATTATTCTACTGTAAATTATGAAAGTGAAATAAAATTTTTAAATAGTAAAAAAAAAAAATTTTTTTCTCACTGAAGCAAATATAATTTCGCAATTAAAAAAAAAACATAGTTTGCTTTGAATTATAAATTTATAATCAACAGTACAGTATATAACGTTTTTTTCAAATAGTAATTTAAACAGTCGAATATAAAACTAAGTTAAAAAATAAATAAATAAATAATATAAACAACCCAGAATAATTATTTACCATAAAAATTTCATAAACTTCATAACAACTAAATTTAATATATATAAATAAATTTTTTGTTTATCTCCATTTCATTAATTTATTTAAATACAACATAAATTCGTGGCACAATTTCCTAAATACCATGCCCTCAATTCCAAAAATGAATTGAAAAAATAAACTAAAAACCAAAACAAATAAAATAATAAACTCAAATCAATCTCCAAAATAAAATAGAAAAATAAAATAAAATAAAATCTCCAACTCACCAATTAATTAAATTATATATTAATTAAAACAATCATTTATCTCTCAACATCAATTGTCTTATACCAAAGAGAAATAAGCTCTCACTATATATAATCTTTCACAATGTTAACTCATCTATATTTACATTGGATACCAACATAGAAATTCAGTCACGATGCAACATGAGGTATATAGATACGTATACCAGAAGACATCTCTCTACCATACTGTTTCTCTATATCATCTATATTTACATCACTAAAACCATCACAAGCCCTGCACACACACACACACACATCATCAGCAAACTACGAATATATTTATTGTAACATATTGTACGTACATGTAGATAGATATTTAAATAATTTTTCTATCCAATGTTTAAATATCTATGACGATTACAACGACGTTGACAACGCGACATTGATGATGTGGAGGTGGATAAAAGGTGCAAGAGGGAGAGGATGAAAGATCGATATAGCGTGGGTGGGATGTGCAGAGGCGCTGCGAGCTCGCTACCAGTCGCGCTGTCGGCTGCATTGGAGAACACTCGTTTTTACCTCATCATCAAGCTTATAATTCTTCTCCCCTTTTTTATTGTTTAACACTGCATATATTTATTGCTATGACCTTGCTGGTTTTAATACACACATACTGTATTAAATAGACGTTGTCATACGACAGTTGTTATGTGAATATTTTGAGACGTATATATATTTTATTTAAAGTTCTTTTAAATATTTTAATTAACTTGTGGAGTATTTTAATAAATGTGGATGTTATGGATAAAGTTTGATTGAATTGAAAATTATTGTATTATTAGTGATTATTATTTTTCATGGTTTTTTATGGTGTGGAACAATAAATGGGGAAATTGTTTATTTTGTTCGAGGGATTAAGTGAATTTTATAATAGTTTCAAAAATTGTTTAGTGTTTTGGAAGAGTGAAAAATATTTTCTTGTGATTTAGATTTTTATATTTTATTTATTTGGTTATTTTTTTTTTAGGATCACGAGGGGTTTTTTTTTTTTTTCTTGAGGTGGAATGAACTTTTTTAAATTATTTATTGTGCCAAAGATCCTGTTGGTGTTTGCCAAATGAGAGAAAGAATTTATATAAATGAGGACCGTGACCTGCCTTAACTATTTTTGATTTATTCCAATTTATTTAATAATCTTCAATTATTTTATATATTTATTTTTTTTCCCTCATTGTATATATTCTCACACAAGGTACAATTTATTTCCGGAATATTTAATTAGATTAATTATTTATTCGTTGAATATACAAATGGAATTTTATCGAAATAATTTTTTTCTTACTTTTTATTTTCATGAAAATTTATTTTATTATTTATTTTGAATTATTATATTATAATTTTGTCGTTTTATTCTTCTCTCTCTCTCTCTCTCTTTGCGTATTATTAAATGGCGCATGTGCAAACTTTGTGTGTGATGCGTGACATCGCATTTACCTGCTGGCCCACATTATCCTCCATCTGGAATGCGTGTGACCCATAGAGAGTGAGTGAGAGAAAAAGTGTTCTTTCTACCCTTTACACAAAGTCTCAGGGCCAAACTCACGTGGATACATAGAAAACTCATTATCACAATCGTAACTTTGTATTCATAAAAACAAATGAAATGTCAAACGCAACTGTAAAATTCCACTGAAACAAAAAGAAAAAAAATATATAAACACTACTTTCATTATATTATTTATTATTACATAAATCTATCTATTTATATACATAAATATACATTTTTTTTTTATTATTTAAAAACTGTTAATTAACCCTCTAACTCCCAATTAAAATCATTCGTCATAATAATTAGTTATTGTTTGAATTTTATTAGAAAAATAAATTTAAGAAAAATTTTAATTGATAAAAATTAATTTTTCTCCTCGATATTTTATTTATTTATTTATTTATTATTATTTTCTTTTTCAAATCTTGCAGCAAAGAATTATGTACATCCCACTGCACACTCATTACACTTGTGAATGTATATTGTATATATAGAATTGAGTTGATACGGAAACCCTATGTGTGTATTGTTGTATGTTGTTGGAGAAAAGTCCAATCAATAGTTGGTGCAAAGCTTCACTCTTTTTCATATCCTCATGTGTATATGTACATTATTTAACAATAGAAAATAAATGCAGAATAAAAATTATTCGAATAAAAAATAAATGAAAGAAAAAAAAATTAAAGTAGAAATTTTTTATTACAAATTTTTTTTATCAATTATTTTTGCTTGATTGATCTGTGAATAATAATTTTAATTTTAATTTCAATCTTGTTTAGATATTGAGTTATTAATTTCCATTAGCATTGTTTCAGTGTATATATACTGTGATAGGAAGTCAATTAATGTCGTGTGTTGTTCAATAGAGTGATGAAAATAGGTCAGGGATTTTGTATTTAATAAAATATAGGGCAGTGACTGGGGAGTGAATAAATATTGAATATAGTTTATGTCCTCACTCTCTTGCCTCTTCTGTTTTTCTCCTTTATTCAAGGACTATTGATTAATAGTATGTACTTGATAATCAAGAATTTATTCATTTTCTAACTTGAATTCAATGCTTTATAATTTTTTATATTAAATCATTTGTAATTGTCATTCAATCTTTTTAAAATTATTTAACCTGATAAACAGTTTATATTTTATTAATTTTAATATTTACAGTGAAAAAAAAATTATTATTTTATATATTTAATTGATATATTAGACTGTGAATTTTAATAATAATATCTCTATTAAATATTGATATATTTTATAAATTATTCAAATTTAAAATTTCTATTTAAATATTAATTAATCTCTCAAATATTCATTGCATAATAAATTAATTTATTTATATAAATAAATATAAATAAATATCTATTGAAAGAATTGATAAATCTCACAATATAGTTAATCAACACAACAATTAATAATTAATTAATAATCAACACTAATTGTGCTTTATTAAATACAAAAAAATTATTTTTTCACTGTAAATTTTTGGATTAAATTTATAATAGTAATAATTTTTTTTATTCTGCACAATTTTTAAATAAAAAATGTATTGAAAATTTAGTTCTACCACTCTATGTGAATTCCTATTTTAGTGTAGGCGTCCAGTCTATCTTTGCAAAAATACGTCAAGTGCTTGAAATAACTATTCTGACATATACACACGCCTAAATATATAAACGTACATATGCATATAGTATAAATAAATACATGTGTATATATAATTGTATATATATGCTTATAATATATACACGTATATTATATATTTCTTGATGGTGGTGAACATTTGTTTGAATGTCTAGAGAAATTTTTGCCTCATACAAAAATAATATTTCAACATTTTATGTAGAAGTTACTTGAACGTCGTCGAAGATTGTTCTGACCTCATCGAATTTGTCGTAAAAAATATTTTTATTAACAATATTAAATAAAAATATAAATGATAAATAGATATATTTATTATATAAAACATTTAAATAGAGAGTTGTCTTGAGAGAAATAAAAAAATAATATAAAGTGATTAAATTGAAATGATGATAAAATTCAAGTGTTTAATTCAGTGCGCAAGTTGGATAGATAATGTTGAAAAATTATGATTGGATTTCATGATGATGATGATGATGATGATGATAATAAAATAATAAAATCATAATAAAAATTTTCGTGATAAAAAAAAAAGTGTGATAATAAAATAATAAAATAATTCAAACAAATAATTATAATTATAATTATAATGTCTACTACACACGGAGGTCACGTTTACTATGTGATAAAAGTGCCTAAGGATGGGGAAGAACCCAAGAGGTAAAAACCAGATAAAACAAAAAATAATAATCAATATTACCCCCAAAAAAAAAATAAATAAATATAAAATATTTTTTCTTTATTAATTCATCAACTGTTGTCGTAATTTTTCATTCATTTCTTAACATTTTTTTTTTCTTTTTTTGTTATGATAATGTCTGCTATAAAAATGCATCTCTGGCACGACAATAAACCAAAAACAGGTCAACACAAAACTCTTTTCATCTTCCCTCTATACCTTCACGATTTATCTATATACCCTTTAACTGATTGTCTGGTGGGTCTTCAACCCCTCAGAATTGCCACGAGTGTGCTCGTTTCATTGTACCATCACCCGTTTCAGTTATCTTGGATATCGATTTCTTTTTTTTTTTCTTTCTCATTCTAATCCTCAGACATTTGTACAAACTTTTACGATATAAAACATAAAATAAAATCAAAACCCAGTTCTGTATAATATATTTTTTTTTTTCTCTTCACTTCTGTTAACAATTGTTTACTATTTATTTGTCAATTCATTAGCACTGAACAAACAGTATTTAATATCTATTTACAAATAATTCTTTCGTTAGAATATTTTTTTATTTTATTTATCTATTTTTCTCGCCCTTTATAACAAATTTCTTCAGGGTAATATTATTGTCTAAACTAAAAGGGACTAAAATATAAAGGTGAATTATATGTATAACATAGGTAAATGTCATTGATATTATATACAAAGGCGTATATAGTTGGATGTCAATAAGGAGTGGCAAAAGAGATAAGACAATATTATAAATTATATATACACATTTATAAATAAATAAGAAAAAAAAAAATAGTAGTAGTGTTTTATTTGTTTAAATGAATATGTGTAACATGTTTAACTGCACCTGCGGATGCTGGGAGTGGCTGAAAGTACTGATAAGGATTGATTTGACCTCGACGTTTAATCAAGATATTTTTGTAAAAAAAAAAAGAAAAAAAAAGATTAAAAAAAAATTCTGCTTCATTTTCCCTTCACTCATGACGCCGGTGTTAATTTCCTGTGTCTACTTTCAATTAATCCCTTTTGGAAAATTGGAATTTTAATTCACGACAAACTTAAATTGATTTTATTGCTATAATTTATTTTTCTTCTATTGCTCAAGTTTGAATAATTATTCCGTGAGTTTGTAATAAAATTTTATTCAATGCTGGCGTAATGTCACGGTCATTGAAAAAATACGTATGTACAATCTATATAATTAACTCTTTCAAATGATGATGATTTCTCACGGTTGGTTAAAGCCCCTAGACACGCCTTGACGAATAAAAAATAGACATGACCAAATGAAATGAATAAAAAAGAATATAAAAAAAAAAAAATTGTAACATGAATAAATAAAAATAAAAAGAATATAAATTAAATGAAATATATATTATGTCAAATGTTTATTGAGGAAGTGAGAGTTGGTTTTGTTTATTTTTCTTTCTTTTATATTGAATCCCATTGACAGTGCGTCATGCTCTTTAACGATATATTATTATTGTTCACAATAATATATTAACAAACCCATTTTATTTAAATGAACGAATCAGTTACACGATCTGTTGACTTCGTTTTAATATGAGAAAATTTCAATACTCTTTTTATACTTTGCCAACGTCTATTACAGCAATTAATGAAACTAACTATTAATCCAATCTGTCAAGGTTTATATCGTTCAATCGTGAACATTATTTATACTATACAGAGACGTTCTTTATTCATATATTTACTGTTAACAATTTAGAAGTTATATATATAATTAAAATTAATCACTGTTGAGGATGTTGAAGAGAATAAAGATAAATATAAAATAGATAAATTTCAATATTTTAAATTGAAAGAAAATATAAATAATTTTTATGGTGAATTTGATTTTGGTATTTTTTGTTATTTATATATTTCATCACGATGTTCGATTGAATATTAAAATAATTAGAGGTTTGTGAATACCCACGTTACTTCCGGTTGAAACAAAAGTTTAATTTAAATAGGAAATAGTAATTTAATATTATCACTTTATTTATGATAAAAATTGTCGAATTAATTCAGATTTTTTTACTATATTATTTTTAATATTAAGCTCAAATTTACTAGCACATTAATTATCTATTTATAGAAAAAAAACAAATGTTTATTTTATATTAAAATTCAATATTCCACGAAAATTAAAAAAAATTTTTTAGTCTGATAAAAAATATAAAATCAATTTTTTTTTTTTAACAGATGTAAATTTTATTTATTAAACAAGGTAAACAAAATTGTAAAAAGCAGAGGAAATAAATTAAATAACCAAGAAATCTCTAGATAATTTATCAATTTATTAATTTTTTATTTATTTATTTTTATATAATTTTCATATTTTTTTATATATATTTATTTTATTGCTATATTTATATTTATATATAATTTTCAATATAAAGCTCAAATTGTATACTAGCAGATACTAATTATCTATTCACAAAAAAAAAAAACAAATGTTTATTTTATATAAAAATTAAATATTCCACTTAAATTAAAAAAAATTTTTTAGTCTGATAAAAAATATAAAATCAATTTTTTTTTTTTAACAGATATAAATTTTATTTATTAAACAGGGTAGAAAAAAATTGTAAAAAGCAGAAAAAATAAATTAAATAACCAAGAAATCTCTAAATAATTTATCAATTTATTTATTTATTTTCTGGTGTAAAAAATAACGAATAAAAATTATATTTATATTTTTATTTGTTTACAGTACGGACAGTGGATGGGATAATCCATTCAGGCCCGATGGTGATTTGTCACGTGAGGCAGACGAAATAGTTGAGCTGATAAAAGGTGGCAAACCAATAACACCAACACCAGGACAAATAGCGCCGCCATTACCTGGATGCGATGATAAAACAATTGTTGATGATCATGACTCGAGTACCAGGCCATTGCTGAACTCAACAACGCCTCTAACATCATCAACAACAACAAATCAAGGCAATGGAAACTCACATGGTGCCGCCGTGAATTCCAGCATCAATAAGCAGCCTGTCAACGAGAAGGTGACACAACGTCATTTCCATTATCCACTAATGAACAGCCGTGTGAAATAAAACGTGGTCGTTTAAACATCTCGCAATCTTGTGGAAAAGGTGCACGCTCAAACACACTGATCTCTCAATCTCTATTTGCATTTTTAAACAACATTTAAACAAACAAAAAAAATTACAGAAACATTTTTTTTTTTTTTTGTTCTTTGATAATTTTTAATTCATTAATTAATTATTTTCAAATTAACAAATGCATCTTCCATGTTTTTTTTTTTACGCGACGATAGGATAATTAGCTTTAAATCCACTCACATTATTTATAACGGGATCAATGTGTATGTTTATTAAGGTTAATTATTATTTTTTTGGATGTTCATATTGATAATTTTATTATTTTCTTTTTATATATTATTTATGTTGAATAATTATTTGTTTAAATAACAGGTTGGTTCAGCAACGAGCACGGCCACTGTTGAAGTGAGCAGAGTCACGGCCCAAGGTCCTGGTGATGCATCGCAAGTTGAGCACGTAACATTAAAAAAGAAGCCCAAGTGCAAGTGCTGCGTACTCCAGTAACGCAATTATTTATTGTTTTTTTTTTTTTGCATATTAAACTGAATGAAAAATGAAAATAAAAAATAATTATAATATTCCGAAGCAGAGAGACATTTGTTTTTTTTATTTGTGTTATATAAAAGAAATTTTAATGACATATGAATTTTAATTAATCGCAAAACACAAGAGATAAAAATTCATGAAACTGTGAGAAACAAAATTTTATCTCTGTCGATTCGATAATTGTCAACTTTGTCGTTCAACTTATTGAAAAAAAATATATATATACATAAAAAAATATATATATAAATGAATAAATAAATAAAGTAATAAACAAAAAAATAAATGATTTGCCTTTTTGACATGTGCGGAGGACATCCAAAGAACGACAACAAAATATACAAATAATTATTCTCAATAAACTAAATTATTTTGAAAAATTATTTGACGTTTAACATTCGCACTTGAAAGTTATAATAATGGAAAAAGTAAAATTCAAATGCAAAATGTCTATGCATAAGTATCAAAAAAAAAAAATTAATTAACAAATCGAAAGAAATATTTGTCATAAATTTACGGACCACACGGAAAGTCTCCTCAATTGTGCTATGTAATAAATAAATAAAAAAATTATTACGATGCTGCGTGCACATTTTAAAAAACAATATATATAATAATTTAAACGAAAAATTAATTGTAAAACGAAAACACACGAATGTGCTCGAATGTCGTGCACATAATTAATGGAGATAATTGAAGAATGGAAGAGAGAAAAAAAAAATTACAAAAGAGAATTAAAAAATTATATATTAAAAAATATATTGTAGATACAGAATGGTAGCTATATAGTTAATATGCTTTTTATTCGTGATTATAACTATTATTATTATTATTATTATTATTATTATTATTTTTTATTATTATTTGAAATAATCATTATTAATCGCAGAGAAAAAGAAATGAAAAAATACAAACAAAATTATGAAGAGAATTATTTAAAATGAAGTACTATTATTATATAAACAAAATAAAAAGAAAGAATAATACAGAGGTATATATGAAACAAATTTCATTTCATCATTGTAATTTGGATTGTATTTAAAATTAATTAATTAATTAATTGTATATTGTATGTAATGTGTTTGAATGTTTGTCTGTTTGTGAATTTGAGGTGAATTTTTTTGTTCTTTACCAGAAATTATTTCATGAGACTGGATTAGAAAAAATAAAAATGGCCCTTTGTCGAAATACAAAACAGGTCAGCTTGGAAGAACGTAAAAATTCAGGATTTTCAGCGATAGAATGGGGAAAAAAAAAAGTAATTATAATATAATAGAATAAAATAATAAATTAACAAATAAAAATTGAATTTGTAAATAAAATAAAATTCTGAGCTTTGAAATATAACTTTGCGTATGTGAATGTGTTGAAAAAAAAAAAAATATGAATATAAAATTTTGTGTTAGTTTTATGTGAAATTTACATATTTTTTGTTTATAGCGCAAAAGTTGAGGGCTATTTTTAATAATTTTACATGGGAATTTTTTGTGTACGTTTACGTTTTTAAAATTTTTTTTTTTTTGCTCCTTCTCAATCTTTGTTTGACGATAAACAAAAATAAAACAATAGAAAAAGATAAAAATTAACAATTACAACTTGCTGTGATTGCACAAAGTAATATTAAATGAAAATAGATTTTTTTTTTCTTTTCTAGAGAGTTATTTTACTTCAAATCATAAATTATTTACGAGTCATTTTATTTTATGTTTTAATATTTCGTCATTGAATATTTATTTTTAAATCTATTGAATTGATTTATTTGTTTCACGATATTTTTCTTTTATTTTTTATCGCTATTATTATTGCTATTATTATTATCATTATTTTTTATTCAATGTTCATGAAGATGCTTCGTCTCTACTTGCAGAAAAAAAAAAACAAAAATAGATTGAAGGACAATTTCATTTAAAATATTACGTAGTTCGTTGGCTATTTCAATTTATTATTGTATACATATTTATAAATGCGAAGATAAAAATAAGAATGAATAAATGATTTTTAAATTGCATAATTTAAATATATATGTATATTATATATATTAGATATATATGAGAAGAAATAATTTGTTTGAATCATTTGTTTGTGTAAAATGTGAGGAATAATAATATTCGTAATAATTAAAAAATGAACCTGAAATAAGAAAAAAAAAAATCCTCGCAATTATTGTATGAAAGAAACTAATCAGAATATTGTTATTATAAATAACTGAAATCCTGAATATTTACTGTCTTTATTTTCCAAATGAAAATACATAAATAAATAGTGAAACGATAAATAATAATTAAATTATTCTACCAAAAATGTTCAATAATTCATTTCGAATTTTTTTTCATTGTTCAATAACGAAATTATAATGAATTAAATAAATACGTTTATTATGTGTATATGAAAACAACGTAGTGATGGTGAAACGAATTACAGAATTTGAGTAAAAGTGAGAAAAAAAAAATGGATGAAAGAAGAAAAATAAATTTTAATGTAAAATTTCCATGAAAAGTATACAAAAAAAAACACACACACACAAATTGAATTATATCTTCGTCCTTATATTTATTTTTCATTAATGGGACGAGCTTAATTTGTGAAAGGTGAATGTGTAAGTTTATCTAATAATGGCAAAAAATGATCG
Organism: Microctonus brassicae; assembly: GCA_918226075.1. Lineage (NCBI taxonomy): Eukaryota > Metazoa > Arthropoda > Insecta > Hymenoptera > Braconidae > Microctonus > Microctonus brassicae. The sequence continues at coordinate 9,348,543 of OW445483.1, forward strand.
GAAGAGATTTAGATTTTTTTCTATTAATTAAAATAACAATAAAAAAAAAAAAAAAAGAACGAGAAAAATAAGTCTATTAAAAGTGAGTGAAAAAAGGAGAGGAGCCAATTATGCCAGTCTTTCAATGAATTCGATTTTTGCAAATTAGATCCATGCGCATAAATATAAAAAATATCAAGAAATAAACAATTAAAAAAATAAAAAAAAGAAAATTGACTTAGGCTTTTTTGCTCCGCTTCGTTGTGCGTACCTTCATTGACGATATTCATTCGTAATATTCAATCAAGATCTATATAGATTTAATAAAAGAAAGAAAAAAAATAAATAAATAATCATAAAAATCCATCATCAAGTTCCAGAAGAAACACAACATTAACAAAAAAAAAAAAAAAATAGTGAAATCTTCGTAAATAATTATGTTAAATAAAAAATTATGAACATCTTGTTAAAAACAAAGCCATATGATCAAATATAATATGTAAATTAATATAAACAAAAAGAATATTATCAAGAAAAAGATTAAAATTAATTTCTATAAGCATTTGTCAACATTATCATTAAGTTCTGTAAAAGTTTTAAATATTAATTCATTTTTCTATTTCTAATACTTTCTATAATTTCTTTTGAAATATAATAATGCTATACAATTTTTTCTGCTACATAAAATCTATTTTATTTTCAATTTGTGACGTGGACACAAAAAAAAATATTAATTTAATAAATGAACGGAATATTCTCGCATTCATCGATTGTATTTATACACACACACACACACAATATAGGACTTTGCAGAGCTGAGAATTAACTAAACGAATAATAAATATCTTATTGAAAAAACAAAGTCATAAAAGGAAAAAGAAAAACTATAAAAAAAAATACATTCACTTGTTGTTAAATTCACAACTATTTAATTCCACGCTAAACGTAAATTATCTTCTTATAAATAAACATTAAAGTAACGATTCTCATCTTGGCCAATCTTTTCTCTGCATTATCAAACTGCAAAAAATTCCAAGCATAAATAAAAAAAAAAAATAACGCATTTTACAACATTAATAATCGACAAAATTGATCCTGATAAAAATTTAAACTTTACTTTATTAAAATAAAACTTAATAAATAACGTTAATATAATTTTTTTATTAATAATCATTATTAAATATATTTTGCAATTTTTTAACAAATATAAATTAAAAAAAATACTAAAACATCTATTAATAAATAATAAAAACAAAGACAATTCAATCCCCCATATTTATTCATACACTTGCATAAATATTACTAATAAATAACCGTCTAAATTCTCTTATTAATTTCTCAACAACACATAATAATAATTAAATAAATAGCCATAATAATTCTAAGCCACTGTAAAAGAAGTCAATGAAAATCGTGACATGTTTGCCATCAGTAAACCAACTAAAGATGCCACCGATTAAAATATTTCAATTAACAGAATGCAAAATAATAATATATACAATTGAGTAATAGAATAGTTCACATTATTATTTACCACACGATTAATTTATGTGATTGTTTAGATCGCGGTCACAAACAGATTCTCTTTATCCAACTTTTATAATCCCCTCACTTATATAAAATATTTTCCAATCGTTCATATAGACTTGATCATCAGTAGTAAATTCATTGTTACCATTCAGGCCATTCCCCTCAACCTCTATATACACATCAACAGCTACTGTGAATTACGGAATGTGGGTTCGGTGTTTATTCAACTAAGCTTACTTTGCAATAGATATTTTATATACACATATGAAAATGTCAACATCCAACTTATTATTTTTATTCTACATTATTTTCTTCGTATTGAATATTAAACTACTCTGAAAGAGCGCCAACGCATATAATATATCCTATTAGAGGTTCAGAGATCATATGTGTGCCCTCAAACTTATCCAATCCGATCATTCGTGACGACGTTGGCCTTTGACGATCGAGAACTTGTGAAGACAATAAATTTTACCCTGTCCTATATTGACAGTATACATTAGCAAAAATAATTCACATATATCCCCTATTTGGATAATGCAAATAATATTTTTACCTTATCACATTTACAATATTCTACATGATCAATTAATATAAATTAATGTATTTATTTTATAAATAATTTGTTTTGTCGCAGCTATCAATCCAGATTTAATATCAAAATATCCCAAGAGATATAAAAGATATTTAAATATCAATAAATTCTTCGTTGTTTACAATTTATAATTTAATTTATAATTAATTTATGTTGATGATTTTATCACTTGTAAAAAACCTTTAATCTATAATAAATTAATTTTTATTTTTAATTTTTTTCTGAGAGAAATATTATAAAGGGAATACATTAAAATGTCGTGATGTGAAATGAACGAAAAGATCAAAAGTGATCTGGATATATTATTAAGTATCATGATGCCATTCCAATATCTTCAAAGCCCTTTCGTGTTGTATTAAACTGGAAGGAGCATATTTGCTTTTACGCCACTCCAAGAGGGGACACAATCATATCGTTTA